>JACEFZ010003693.1:0-104536 GCA_014155875.1 Cepaea nemoralis | reverse complement strand
AAAAAACTGACACACAAACATTTATATCTCCTCTTAGAATTGACCTACAGACTTGAATAAGGTACCGTTGGATTTGTTTTTTTCATAAGCTATCCAACTACTCAGGTTATATAATTAAAAAGCAATTTTTAAAAAAATTACTAAAGTGGCTATATGGCGCTGATCATCACATTTATGTCCAGTTTTCAGTTTCATGTATTGTCAATGATTCCCGATGTAAATGTTACTCCATGCCATGATATCCAACCATCAAGCATCTGTTCTCTAGACCTCTTCTCTAACTTTCCTGTTGCTAAAACTCGTCCCAACTTTTCTCTTCAATTGAAATGTCCAAATCCCCTCTGCTGTGTGTCCACCGTGACGAGGTAGAGGGGCTTGTGCGTCCCAATGACCCCAAGAGCTATGCCGACGGTAGCACAGCTACTGGTAGGGCCACCCATGTCGGACAGGTCAAGGGAGAGGGACCAGACGAAGAGACACACAAACCTGCTGCCTTGTAGGTAGACTGGGGACAGTCAAAGGCTAGGGAAAGCACCCCAAATACATGCTTGTCGAAATCGGATGTACTGAGCCACAGGCTTGACAAAGCAGTGCAACGTGAAACCTGCTGCCTTGTAGGTAGACTGGGGACAGTCAAAGGCTAGGGAAAGCATCCCGAATAAATGCTTGTCGAAATCGGATGTACTGAGCCACAGGCTTGACAAAGCAGTGCAACGTAACTTAATTAATGGTGTCACAAATCAAAATTAATCGATATGGTGCTAATCCCGTGAAGTCCCATCAGGCGGTGATAGTGCCGGGCCCCCTGCCTCGAGGGGGTCCACCCATGACTACTGGTGGTCACCTTCCCCTGTGCTGTGGAGTCAAGGCACAGAGGAGTAGGTTAAGAGCTATTGACCAAATACCCCGGACATTCAACATACTACAGTGGAATGCCGAAGGAGTTTACAAGAAGAAAGACTCCCTAACACATCGTCTTCATAAAGATAGAATAGATGTGGCATGCATTCAAGAGACACACCTCAACGCCAATCACAAATTCTCAGTCAGAGGATATCAGGCCACACGTTTCGACCGCGAAGGACACAAAGGAGGAGTTCTAATACTTACACGAAATACAATACCTTGCAGCGAAGTATCTGTGATCTCTGACAACCAAACGGAAATTATAGGTGTTGACATAATGATAAAGGACGTGAAAATAAGAATCTACAATCTGTATAGCCCAGCAGATAAGGACCTTACACTCTCAAACATGAAAATAACTGACACAAACTGCATTATTGTCGGAGACTTTAATAGCCGTTCAGAAAGATGGGGATACCCAGATACTGACAAAAGAGGAGATGAATTGGAGGACTGGGAAATAGACTCAAATCTCCATCTACTCAACAAAGCGGATGACACACCGAGCTTCTACTCCAGAAGATGGCTTACCACTTCTACTCCAGACTTAGCTTTCTGCACAGGAGACATCCTCCACAAAATCGATCGCCATGTGCTGGACCAATTAGCAGGTAGTGACCACAGACCAATCAAGCTTGAAATGAATATGGAGTATGTTCCACAGGAGCAAAAGCCCTTGCCCCGCTGGAATTACAAACGAGCAGATTGGGACAGATTTTCCATACTAACAGACAAATATTGTGAAAACATAAATACACGATATGGCAACATAAAGCAAATGGTGGAAAGTCTAAACAGAGCGATAATACAGGCAGCCACTGAGTCCATTCCAAGAGGAGCGAGGAAAAATTACAAACCATACTGGACTGAAGAACTACAAAGTTTGGAGGACAAAGTTGAAGATGCCAGGAAGACAGCAGAGAGAGAACAAACAATTGAAGCAAACATCTCTCTCAAAGCCATCTCAGCAAAATATAAAAGAACAGTAAATCAAACAACAAGAGATTGTTGGAGGGAAAAAACAGAAAACCTGAATTTTGACAGGGATGGAAACAAACTATGGAAACTAGTGAAAGCCATGAACAATGAAGGACCTAGAAACAAACAAATAACAATTAAACAAGGAAATGCCTTGCTTACAGGCAAAAAGGCTGCAAATGCACTAATGGAACACTATGCAAATGCAAACCACATTGATATTACAACCGAACAGAAGAAAGCAATCAAAGACAAACAGACACATCATAGAAATACAGAGACAGCAGCAGAATATATGATGTCAAATCTAACAATGGAAGAAATGGAACAGGCAATGAATACCCTAAAAAAGAAGAAATCACCAGGAAAGGATGGAATCACAAATGAAATGCTAATAGGACTAGGCACCAAGGCAAAGAAGAAACTACTAGCAGTCCTAAATAACAGCTGGAAGAGAGGAATAGTCCCACAGGCATGGAAGGAAGCTATACTAATACCAGTCCCAAAGAAAGGAAAAGACCTGGAAGAACCAAATGGCTATCGACCTATCAGTCTACTGAGCTGTGTAGGAAAATTAATGGAACGCATTATCAATGGCAGGCTAACATGGCATCTGGAAGAAAACAAACTCTTAACACCACACCAAGCAGGATTCAGAAAATACAGATCCACTGAAGATCAAATAACCTATATAGCTCAGGAAATAGAGGATGCCTTCCAAGAGAAAAAGCACACACTAGCAGTCTGGATAGATTTAGAAAAAGCATTTGATAAAGTATGGAAGGAAGGACTGAAAGTAAAACTGCAAAACATGCATGTTTGTGGAAAAATGTATAAATGGATCAGCCACTACCTTGAGAACAGAACTGCCAGGACAAAAGTACAAGGACAAACAAGCAAAATGATGCTGCTGGAGCAAGGTGTCCCCCAAGGAGGAGTTCTTTCACCAACATTATTCCTAGCATATATAAATGACATCACAGAAAATTTTCCAGCCAGAGTACACACATCCTCCTTTGCAGATGACCTAGCCATATGGACATCTGAAGAATATATTAGTACAGCTAACAGCAGAATACAGCAAGCCTTATTAGCGCTAGAGGACTGGTCAAAATCATGGCTAGTGAAGATAAGTGAGGAGAAAACAACATGCACAGTGTTCTCCCTCTCAAATAAAACTCAGCAACCTAAGCTGGTATTGAATGGAAAAATATTGCGCCATGAAGAAAATCCAAACTATCTAGGAGTCACCTTTGATCGTCGCCTGACATGGAAGACACAGGTTGAGAAAAATCGAACAAGAGCAAGGCAGCGAATGGCAATCATGAAAAAGCTTGCTGGTACAACGTGGGGAGCAGATGAGAAAGTTCTCAAGAAGTTATATACTGGACGGGTGAGGCCAGTACTGGAATATGGCATTGCAGCTTGGGCAACAGCAGCTAAGTCAAACTTTAACAAAATAAGTAGAGTCCAAAACCAAGGAATGCGAATCATAACTGGAAGCCTCAAGACAACGCCTATTAATGAACTAGAAAAGGTCACTTGTTTACAACCAATGCAGGATAGAAGAGATAGCAGAGCCCAGCAACAAGCAGAAAAATTTAGAAGATTGACAGACCACCCTATGTACAACAGATTTAATGGTTTTGGAAAGGGAAGACTGAAGCGTAGCAACTTTGTAGAAACTGCAAAACGAAGGATTAGGGCAGATCCTATACTTAACATATCAACAGTCAAGCCCATACACAATGCACACCAGTTCCCAGCTTGGAGACAGCAGCAACTGCCTGAGATGATAGAAAACATTCCTGGTATTGAGAAAAGAACACTCAGCATGAAACCGAAAGAAGAGAAATAACCCTAAACTACATAAAAGAACATTACCCAAGCAGGAATTGGACCCATGCATATACAGATGGATCAGCCAAAAATTCAATAGAGAATGGAGGAGGAGGAATTCTCCTAAATTTAAAAAATGGAGTGAAAAAAAACACATTCAATGGCAACTGGAAAATTTTCAAGTAACTTCAAAGCGGAGGTAGAGGCTTTGAAAACTGCAGCAGAAATGCTCCTGATGGAGGAAAATAAAGAGAAGCAAATAGCTATCTTCACAGATGCAAAGTCAGCTGTCTCAATACTCAAGAGCAATAACAGCACAGAACTAACTGACCTAAGAGCAGCACTCCATGGTCTATGCCAGAAATCCAAAAAAGTTGTAATACAGTGGATCCCATCACATTGCAGTATACCTGGAAACGAAGAGGCTGACAGACTGGCAAAAGAGGGCGGACGACTACCACAGCCTGACATAGACATAACCTATAACGAGGCAAAGAGGTTGATAAAAAGCACTTATAGAACCAAATGGGAATCTGAGCATCCAGGCCATCAGAAGGATGATGCATATTACAAACTCGACCGAAGAGAACAAGTAGCAATCTTCAGACTCCGCACAGGACATAACAGGCTGAAATACCACTTGTTCAATAAACTAAAGATAGGAGATACTGATGAATGTAATTGTAGAACTGGAAAAATGACAGCAAAACATTTGCTGCAGGATTGCCCAACGTATGCAGAACAGAGAAAGATATTTTGGCCCACACCTGCTTCATTTGAGGACAAGCTCTATGGAGATATCAACAAGCTCAAGTTGACCCCAGCTTACTTTAACTACATACAGGTTGACATTTAAAGGTGCATGAAGACCCAGAGGCATGAAATGAAATATTGCTTGGATAGCAAATCCATTATGTGGAAAGTCCAAATCGAAAGCTCGCTGTGTGGGCTTCATAAAAGGTGGAAAAGTGTCCTAGAGGCACGAAATGGAATATTGCTTGATAGCAAATCCATTACGTGGAAAGTCCGAATCAAAAGCCCATTGTGTGGGCTTCATAAAAGGTGGAAAAGTGTCCTAGTGGCATGAAATGGAATATTGCTTGGATAGCAAATCCATTACGTGGAAAGTCCGAATCGAAAGCTCACTGTGTGGATGTCATCTGCAGACTGCATACTTCTGGTTTCCGGAAGAACAACCTATGGTGAACGGAAGGCCCAATATACGGAAGTGAGGCTAAGCAGCCATGTGCAGGACGTGACGATTCCTTGGGTGAGCCCAGTACCAGAGCGCTATGTATCGGCTCTGCAAGTATGGAAGCCTCCTTGGATGGCGGGGAATGCCCATGGTCTGCCCCTGCCTTCCCTTGAGGGCTGACCAGGATCTTTGGCTGTTCTATATGGACCAGCTGGGATGGGGGATAACACCACAACAGTGAGAGTCAAACGTCCTAAGAAACCCCCGGGAAGGTTAACCCGGTCAACAAATGCCCGCAGAAGTCGGATGTGTCGGCCTAACGGCGCAAGAACGCAGCTCTGCTGTAAACAGGCACAACGCAATCACAACAAAAAAAAAAACTCCGGATGAACGAAGAAGAAGAAGAAATGTCCAAATGATGTGCATTGCTAACTTCTGATATGAATAATCTTTACTCTTCAAGATTTGGTTTCTATCAAGTCATTTTCGTCACTTTCTATATGTTTAAAGTGTTCTCAGGATTCTTGTTTCTAACCACATTTTTGCAGTAATTTATCACTTCCTGCCGTGGTATTGTTGTCATGCAGCTGCAATTTCACACTTGTGTTTTGGGAACCTCCATGATGTTTACAAGTAAAACTGCCCAAAATAATGTTACAATGAATGTTTGATTTAATTATATCTAATTTAACACATTATCCATTATTCTTAATACAGAAAACATTATTTAAAGGTTAGACTCTTAGAAAGACAGCAATATCTTACCAGAAAAGTATTCATTAAGGTCTATTTCGCCTAACAATGGTGTGGAACACAATACCTGTAATCTGTCAGTTTCATTCCAATCTAGAAATAATCAGAGAATTTAATATTATTTGCATGCAAAATATAATTAAATTAGCATCACAACTTTCAAGTATTTGATTTGTCTAATGTCATACAGCCGGTCTCCCTGGCTAGGAGTTAGCAACTTTCTCCGTAATCTTGTATACTCTCATGAGTAACGTGACGACAGTGAGAATCGGTAGCGGTTCTAACCACATCTGGTAACTTATGAGGTATGTGAGCCAGTCGCACAGAAAGCAGTGGCAAACTACTGAGCGTAATCTTGCCAAGAAATCAACAATCAGCTGAAAGATGCTGATGTTGATAGTGATGTCCTGTAAAGGATATGCAAACATTTTTTTAATGTCATACAAGGTCTTTTTTTAAATGACAAATAGCTATGTGGCATGAAAAGGTTAGAATGAATGCACAGTAAAAATTGGGTAGCATTGTTTTTTTAACTAGTGCCAGCCAACTTAGCAAGTTCTGAAGTGTGTGTGGGTGGGGGAGGTTATGAAATGGTTAATAAAGTTAGCTGCACACTAACTGAACTGAACTCAAAACTGGCAACTTCATTTCAAATTCAATGTGAATTCATTTCGGCACAACTTACTTATTATTGAATTGTTAAATTTATAATAACTATTTTGTCGTAATCAAATTAACAGTTAAACCTAATTCACACATTTATCACAACAAACATATAATGATTTTTGCACTGAAAATTTACAACATACCTCTATTAATATTATAAATATAATAAACAATAGGAGCTAAAATTTGATTACTATACACATACAAAACTGCTGATGCAAGGGTTAATAATCAGATTTTATTATTATATTGTTTATATTAAAATACATACACAAACCGCCGATGAGATGGTTAATAATAATATTCGAGTATTATACTATGCACATACACAAAATCGCTGATGAGTTGACTAATATAAAATATATTTGATAATATTATACACATGTACAAAACCGCAGATTTATGGTTGATATTTGATTGTTATACACATGTACAAAATCTCTGATGTGATGGTTAATATTTGATTATTATATATATTAGGCAGTTTACATATCAAACACAATTAGACAGATCGAAACCGAATTTTGTGCCTGCACAGAAGAATCCATTGTGTCCACCAAACAAAGGCTTAAAAAGACAGTGCGTGTTTCTGACAGCATCCAGTCAGTCAAATATAATGTGACAATAACAAATGTCATTTTAGCTTCCATAAAGTAGGGCAGTCTAACATTCTGTGCATAGCCATTGGTTGATAGTATCTTGTCTTTGAAATACATTCAATGTTTGGCATATGATAAGTAATTTTTTTAGCGCACTTTAAGTTAGTCCGCCGATATTTTGAATGGATTTTCAAATTCTGCATCCATTTTTACATGTATGTGGAGAGCTTCATTGATGATTGTCAATGATCAATGGTAGAAAAATAACATTTTTGAGCAGATGTTTCATCTTTGTGGCTTGAAATCCAAAATGTTGGCTCCGTGCATATTGATCGAACTAGTGTGTATACTTTTTACATCTAAAACATGCAATTTGAACTACTAAAGTTACAGTGAATACAAGTTTAAGGATTATTAATAATTTATCTGTATACTTTTAGTATTTTTCATCATTTAACTTGACAGAACATATTTTTGAAGTCAGTTCTATGACCCTTTTGAGTAAATCTCGCACAGACAGGCAATACATTACTACAACTTATGTTAAAATTAACTGTAAATGAGAAAATACTGTTAGATGAGTATGTTTTAAATCTGCAGCATTTATCTTGCATTTGTGCAACTCTCATTATTGTTCATCAATGGTAGTTCTTCATTCTTCTTTCGTTCACTTGAAATATGTCTATAACTGCAATGCTATCCCTTGTACAAATTTAACAGTCTTTTTTAGTTCACGCAGTGGTCCATAGAGTTTATCTTCCACTGTCGTCTCTCTAGGCCAGAAGGTTTGCCTAAATATGTTGTATTTTGGGCAATCTTGGAGTACTGTGCTTTGCTGTCTGCGATGCCAATTAACATGTGCACATGGCTGATTCACTAATCTCATTGCATGATTGCGTGGCATCCTGATTTCTGTGTTGCGCCTCCCGGCTAGGTTGCCTCCATCTTCAGCATCTGTCCTTTACTAGAGCAGACTGTTAGTTAGTTAGTTAGTTAGTCGACAGATCATCCTCGTTGCACATCGGACCATTCAGTCCATAAGTGCTCGGATCCCCTCCTCAGCAAATCCTGCAGCGTGTAGCGGCTAACGACGCCAGTTCTGTGTTGGTTTATCAATCTTCTTTGGCTTCCTGCGTAGTGTTCTTGTTTGGCCACCCCTCTTTTAATATGCTGCTCTCGCAGTCTGGCCATTGTTGTAGATTCACAGTCATCACTTGGTTCTTGCAAAAGTCTCACTTCTCGTAGAGCATTCAGAATGTCAGCCTGGTCCATGGCGCGTCCGCCCTCCACAGTAGCCTCACCTGCGAGCTTGTCAGCCCGCTCATTTCCTGTGGTCCTACTCAAGTTTAGATATGTAGCATACACGTCTAGAGCCTTCTGGTTATTTTTCAGTGCCAGAGACTCGTCACCGTCCCTTCTCCTTTTAGTTAAAGCAGGTCCACCACGAGAAGGCCAGGAGTTGGAATTTTGCTGCAGAGGTGATGAATGCATGAGCCATGGGATATTTATGCAAGGTTGGGCGCTCACCTCAACTCTGCGTCCTCGGCTACATAACAGCAACATTTGGAACCCGTCAAAAGTAGTGTCTGTTGGATCCATTTTTCAACATGGACCCCATCATGCTAAGAAAATGAATTTTCATGGTGACATCATGCCTGATCATTTTTAAGACTAAATGTTTAAATGTTAATGTTGCATTACTTAGATCGTGTTTTTTTCAAATTGGGTTATTTACTAATGAGTACCACCACATGAACCATATATCAAAGCGATCGAGGTAGCGAGATCTAACTGCTCAGCAACTATAATTAGTAATTAATGAATAATAATTAACTGGCGCATATTTGTAATTGCTAATTAGGTCACTGCTCATCCTATAGAAATAGGAAAATAACCACTGTTAGCACCATTCCACATAATAAAATATACATCATGCCAGGTTTTCAATCTAACATTAATAATGCACACGCTAATTTGTGAATAATTAATTAGCGTCCATTTTTAATTGCTAATTAGGTCATGGTGCATAATATAATATCTAACAACAGATGACATGAGCAGTTAGGCTTCACTACCCCGACCTCAATAATGTATGGTTGCTAAGATGTTTGTTTAATTAACAAAAAATGTAAAGTAGTAAGAAGCCAAATTTTGATCATTTCAGCTTTCACTCTGACTGGGACAGAAAGCATACCTGCTCAGTGAGCGGATTCTTTAGTATTTTTTTGTTCAAGATCCTGGCACTCAAATGTGAATAACTCCACTTAGAATTTATATCCAGGCATCATTGTGGTACCCTTGTATTTTGGGTTTTCAAGATCTATCTTTGCTGGTCTCATTAGTAAATATCCAATATGAAAAACATGATGATCAAAATACCAACTATATTTATAATATATTCATCTGCATGTCCTTTGCAGAACCTCGCTCGCATAACAACCTTCCAAAAAAACCTCTCGATCATAAGCAAGATGTCCAGTGTCCAATACTAATACACCCATCTGGAGATCATCCGCCACATCCTGCACCCATCTTCTCTTTGGCCTTCCTCTTCCTCTCTTCCCAGGCATATATCCCTCCATTATTGTTCTCTCCAAACTTTCGTGACGTTTCAAGTGACCAAAATATTTCAATTTTCTTTGTTTTATCATCTTTAATAGCCAACCTTCTTCAATATTCAACTCTTGAAGTATGGATACATTTGTTCTTTTTTTTACCCAAGATATTCTTAGAACTCGTCTATAACATTTATAATCAAATGCGCTGTTCAGCTTGTTTAGCAAGTGAAGTCTCCAGGTCTTACAGGCGTGTTGCATTGGGAAAGATGCAGCATACTCTTAAAAATCTAATTTTTGTAGTTGTCTGCACCACTCAATAATTGTTTCAGTTGTTTTAGTCTTTGAAGAGCAATTATTATATACATATACAAAACCACAGATGTGATGACTAATATTTAATTATTACATACTGTACATGCAACTGTCTGATGCGAACAACGATGTTCACTCAACGAAAGACGTGAAGATGTGAAAGGGAAACAGCTCTCGAAATGGTGACTGTAGTTACTTCCCATACAACACACAACAGTAAATTAACGTTTAAAAAAACCCCAATTAGACATGAAGTGGTGGTTGAGTTGAGTTGAGCTAAGAACCGACATTACTGCACTCAGGACATTCCCATATGCGCTCCGTCTCCTCGTTCAACAGCAAGCGAAGAGTCATACTACTAATCGTTCCCACCTCACACTGGCACCTTTCCGTCTTGACAGACGATAGTTTGGTACATTGTGCTTTAAAAAGGCTTAATAACTACGACCCATGGCGGTGGCGAGTGTGGCTGGTAAAGCCAATTCTTGCTGCAAATGTTTGCTTACAGTAGATGCATGTGAAAACATGGTCATTTCCACCATTTTGCACCATCTTACGTCTCTCACGCTCTGTGTGTGCTTTATCTGCAATCATTTTCTCCTTTGTCTTTATTCCGTTTCTGATAGTTGCCCTCCATGCAACACGTTCAGCGGCGACGTGCTCCCAATGTGCATTATCAATGCCTGTATCAATCATGTCCCGCTTACACACATCTTTGTATCGTAGTACAGGCCGACCCTGGGATCTCCTACCCGTCTGTAATTCACCAAAGAAGATGTCCTTTGGTATTCTACCATCATCCATCCTCCTAACGTGTCCTATCCATCTAAGTCTACGAAGACTGAGCATGGAATACACCGTCACACAACCTGATCTTTCCAATACTTCAGTATTTGTGATTTTGTCTTACCACTTAATACCAAGTATTCTTCGCAGACACCGCATATGAAAGCTGTTTAAACGTTTCTCTTGGCGTGATTAAGTTGTCCAGGTTTCACTGCCATAAAGAAGAGTACTAAGGACACAGGCTTGAAAGACGAGGACTTTTGTTTTGGCAGTAAGCTTCCTGTTCTCCCAGACTCTTTTTGCTAACATGTTCATTGTTGTTGCTGCCTTGCCAATCCTGATGTTGATTTCCTGATCGAGGGATAATTTGCTATTTACCTCTGATCCTAGATATGTAAAATGGTCTACTATCTCCAGTTCGGCGTCGTCAATAAAGATTGATGGTACACCATGTGCACCTTGTGACATAATCTGTGTCTTCTTTTTGTTAATTGTTAAACCAAATTCAGAACAAGCATTGGAGAATGCAGATAGTAGATGTTGTAATTCTTCCTCAGAGTGGGTCGTAATCGCAGCATCATCCGCAAAAAGCAACTCTCTGATTAGTACCCTGCTAATTTTGGTCTTGGCCTTCAATCTCTGAGCATTATAGAGGCCACCATCTGAGCGTGAGTGAATGTATATACCATCATCCTGATCACGAAAGGCATATTTCAGTAGAAGTGAAAAGTATATCCCAAAGAGGGTGGGGGATAGCACACAGCCTTGCTTAACTCCACTCTTGATTTCAAACTCTTCTGAAGTTGAGCCATCAAACTTGATTATACCCTTCATGCCTGTGTGGAACGATTCCACAATGGACAGAAGAGTTGGTGGGCAGCCAATCTTCTTTAGTGCTTTGAACAGACCCTCACGACTGACCAAATCGAATGCCTTTGTGAGGTCGATGAAGGCAATAAACAGTGGCTGATTTTGTTCCCGCATTTTTCTTGCATCTGTCGCAATGAGAATATCATATCAATGGTTAGACCGGTTCTGACGGAAGCCGCACTGTGATTCGGGGTAGACTTGATCTCCTGGGACTTGAAGTCTGCGCAGGACAATTCTGGCAAATACTTTCCCAACAATACACAGAAGTGAGATACCCCTATAGTTGTTGCAGTCGCTCCGATCTCCCTTGTTCTTGTACAGCGTTATGATGTTTGAATCTTTGAAATCCTGTGGGACTTAGTCCTTCTCGCCAGCATAGCTCTATTAGCTGGTGGATCTGTAGAGCGAGTGTGTCTTGCCCATTCGTGATCACCTCTATTGGAATCCCATCCTTACCTGGAGCCTTGCCAGATGCAAGCTCATTTATAGCACACTTAACTTCTGTTATAGTGGGAAGTGTGTCCAGGTGGTCAAGAGTTGGCAGGGCCTCTATGGCGTTGAGGGCATCATTCGCTAGCTTGGTCTCACTTGAGTAAAGCTCTAAATAGTGCTCGACCCATCTATCCCTCTGCTGTTTCTTATCAGTGATGATTTCTCCAGTCAAGGTTTTCAGCGGTGCACTTCTTTTGATCATCGGACCACAGGCTTTCTTTATCCCTTCATATATGCTTCTGATGTTTCCCTTATCACTTGCGATTTGAATGGACTCACATAACTTGATCCAATAGTCATTCGCACACTGCCTGGCAGCCTTTTGTACATCTTTCCTTGCTTGCTTCAGCTCACTCAGAGTGTTACGCGTTGGTCTTTCCTTGTTTCTTAAGAGAGCTATCTTCTTTTTATCAATCAAGGGTTGCAGTATCTTTCTGTTTGCCGCAAACCAGTCCTGCCTCTTATGATCCACAGTGCCGTAAACCCCTACCGCTGTTTTATAAATAGTTTCCTTAAGTTTACTCCATTTATCATTTACTATACAATTTTCTGATGTATCATTGAAAGCGTCTTCAAGTTGCTGTTGAAATTCAAAGCACTTTCCAGGATCGTGAGTGTTAGTAATATTAATCCTGGGGCTAGACTTGTGTTTAGCTGTGTAGATTCTCTTTGGTCTCAGTCTAACCCTTGCAACAACCAAAGAATGATCTGTATCACAGTCAGCACTGTGGTAACTTCGAGTTAATGATGTATGGTTCAGATGTTGTCTCCGTGTGATAATGAAGTCCAGCTGATGCCAATGGCCGGATCTTGGATGTTTCCATGTGACCTTATGCATCTCTTTTGTTTTAAAAAAGGAGTTTGTAATACATAGGTCATTTCTAGTGCAATGCTCCAGCAGCCTTTGCCCATTATCATTCATGCGACCGATGTTGTATTTTCCAAGGCACACTGGCCATGAACTCGAGTCCTTGCCCACACGAGCATTGAAATCACCGAGCATATAAATGTAGTCGGATTTTGGAACTGCCTTGATCGCAGAGTCTAGCTGCTCATAGAACATATCCTTCACATCATCAGAGGAAGCGAGTGTCGGTGCATATGCAGTGAGAATGGTGGCAAATCCACAAGAGGTTGCCAAGCGCAGTGATAATAATCTTTCATTACCTCCAGCTGGGATATCAATCATTCCCAGTAGCGAATTCTTCACTGCAAAGCCCACACCATGTTGCCTTTTTTCTGCCTGCCCTCTTCCCTTCCACAAAAAGGTGTAATTTTTTTCCCTGAGTGACCCTTCCTCAGCGAGGCGACTCTCATGCAGGCCAGCAATATCAATGTTAAGACGATCGAGTTCAGCATCAATCACAGCCGTTTTTCTCACATCGTCAATATTTGTCAAGTCAGTGGAAAATCCTGGACACATGGTTCTCACGTTCCAGGTTGCAAGCCGTAGCTTGAGGTTTCTATTCTTTTTATTAGTACCTGGTGCATTGGTTTTACAGCCTGCGATTCAGATTTTATCCTAGCCCCAAGCACCCATTGAAGCAGGCAGGCTGTGGCGGATCAGCACCCAATTGGCTGGGGGCTGCCCAGCTTGAGGCGGGTGGTAGCTGATCAGTGACACCTGTAGGTGTCTCCCACCGTCAGAGGCAACGCGTGGCGCCCCATGTCTACGCCAACTGACAAGGACTTATAACCCGTAACAGTTGCCTCTCGCTTTGATTCCGAAACCGGTTAAGACCAGGGATGGAGTTATTGCCTCTCCATAGCACAAAGCCTGGGCTAAAATAAAGAAACCATGTGTTGCCCATGCAGCATGATCCCTCTCTCGGCCTGCCTAGTTCACTCCAGAGGAAAGTTGACACCTATAATCTGGAACAAGACAAGCTGCAGAAGCTGCCGGATCAGCAAAGCAATGCTCTAACTGTCCGCCTGTCGGAGCTTCGATCCTAGACCAGCTGCCAACCAAGGCTTAGGGCCTGGTCTGCCCTGCCATGACTTATTTTGTCTTTGGGTTGCATTTCCTCGCACCAGGATAAGGCTAGTACCCTCCCAATTGCGCTCTTCCGGCCGAAGCCGTTGGCACAATGTGGGGTGTCGGGTTTGGTAAGCGCCGCCCAACATTCGGCGCTGACAGAAAGCAGGTAGTACCGTCTACTGTCATACGGTAGCTCAGTCATATCTGACTAAGACCTGACCCACAATCGTTCCCACCGCTATTTGATTAAACGTTCTCCTAGTCTTCCCTCTCAGTTTTGAGATTCTTCCAGAACCTCCGCCGATCCCCCGCAATCTCATTCTTTCCACATATGGGTTCTCAATCTGTTCCTCCGCCTTCTCCACCTGGCCCCACAAGCGCACGACCACCCCCCCCCCCTTGTCCATAGACAAACTACCACCAAGAGGTGCATTCCCAGCTAGCCTATCAGACTGTTCATCCCCCCGTACCTCCGCATGACCAGGGTAAAATACCCCTGCCAATCCCCCGCAATCTCATCCTTTCCACATCTGGGTTCTCAATCTGTTCCTCCACCTTCTCCACCTGGTCCCACCTCTCCCTTGTCCGTAGGTAATCGACCACAAAGAGGTGGTCCCTGCCAGCCTATCAGCTTGTTCATTTCCCCGCACTACCGCATGGCCAGGGCAAAGAATCCATACATTTCTTACAATTTGTGACCTCTGAAACAAGGTGAACCATTCCACACTGTCAGAGTCTAGAGTAGTGCAGTGATGCAGTGACATCGTTACGCCCGCCAGGCGACTTAGTCCCCAGCAGGGATGCCGTAACTTCGTTACGCCGCCGGGCGAGTAGTAGTTACCTGCCTGCGAGGTTGCTGGCTGACGAGACGGCCAGCGGTCAGGCAAGGACGACGCAAGACGCACGCCTGCCTCGTGAAGCCACTTCAGGTGGGGAGGCAAGTTGCGAGCTATAGGCAGACAGCTCTGGGACGTTGACTCGACTGGACGCATGATGAGAGAAAGGCGTTGTGTGGTTTCTGTGCCCGAAAGTCGAGTGTCTGGACATCTTGAGAGATAGACTGTGAGCTGTATTGTGTATGTAAGTGTATTGAAGTATCAAGTACATCTTGTAGTGATCATCGTACTGTATATGATCTGTAAATAAATCCATTGAACGTTGTGTCGTTGAGTCTTAAGTCAAATCACGTTGTACTTGTACTGTCTCACATGTGTTAGGTTAGCGAGCCAAGTTTAAGACCCTGACATGTGTGGACGTGGTGGCATTCGTCCGGCTTTGAAATGAACGTGTTTATGTGATGAACATTTAAAACTAGAGTTTGTGAACTTAGAATTTTTGGTCAAACTTTATAGTATAAGTAAATGTGATCGTGGAAGGCTCAGTTTGATATATTACTACATTGTTTAAACATGGAGACTATTTGTAAACGTACAGTGCATACATATTGTTTGATCTTGTAAACGTGTAAAACATTTGTGATTGTTGAACTTGTCACCGTTTTGACCTTGTTGACATTGTGATCTTGTCGCCATTGTGACCTTGTCGCCATCTTGTAAACTTGATGTCTATGTCCTTACTGAATGTCATCTTGATGTAAGTGATGTGTCATCAATGTTGTAGAGTGTTGAGATATATGTAGATTGTCTTTGTGAATTGAGTTGTGGAACGCAAAAAGTTTTGGGAAAGAAAGTGACTTGTGTTTTGGAAAAAAAAAATTGTTGACTGACAAAATTACGACATACAATTACACTCAACGCCATACAAACCTAATCAATACTTAGTGACAAGCAAGCACACCACATCAAATAGACGCTAATTTATTTCCTCCAATAACAAAGCAGGTTTTCCGTACCATCTGAAACCCTTGCACGTAGAGGTCATTTGTGTTTTCGAAATAGCGACCCTACAGTTCCTAGCCCGATTTCCAACCGTTCTTCACCGCATCCAGGGCACTTGAGTATATTTTTCTTTTCATATACTTTAAGGATGCAAATTTAGGCACGTATTGTCAATAGAACACAATTGTAAATTGTTTACTTTACTAACCACTTATAACAAATTGTGTGGCTGGTATTTCATTTGCATTTTTCATCATGTCGTCATTAAATGATTTCATCGATATGGGGTTAAAATTACAGTTGACAGGTGATGAGTTAACAAAGTGGAGTGAGAAGAAATACTCTGAATACCATGAACGCGAAGAAAGAGCAGCTGAAAGAGCTTTAAAGCAGGCAGAGACTGAAAGGGCTGCCAAGCAAGTAGAGGCAGAAACAGCCTTAAAGCAAGCAGAGGCAGCAACTGCAGCAAAACAGACCGAATTAGAACTGGCTGCAAAGACAAAGCAAGCCGAATTAGATATTGAATTAAAGAAGGCAGAAATAGCAGCTCAGAGTAAGAGAGAAGAACTGGAGTTACAGTTAAAGATGAAACAACTTGATACTGAGACTGCCATTAACAAAGAGTCTAAGAAATCTGAGAGACTGGAGAAAGAAAACCAGTACAAGAAATATCAAGGTATTGTACGTAATTATACCTCGGGTGACTGCATCGCAGCCTTTACCCAAAATTTTGAGACTTTAATGGAACATTACCAGGTTCCACTGTCTGAATGGAATATTGTTTATATGAGGAGTTTATCAGGGGAGCCTCTTAAAGTCATTGAGACCATCCCCAAAGACATTGATTATGGCACATTTTATGTTAGATGAAGCAGGTTACAGAGAACAATTCAGCAAATTGAGCCCAAAACCGACTCAAACGTTCTCTGATTACCTCTGCTTAGTCCGAGATATATTTACCAAATGGACTTCAGCAGCTAAAATTGATCAAAATTATCAAAGATTAGAAGATCTGATCATTAGAGATAAAATCATTTCATCCATTCCATCAGCATTTTCAAAATTTTTGCAGGAGAATGAATGCACGAGTGTAGATGAGATTGAGAGACGTGGTTCGGCGTATTACACAGCCAACAAACATTGTTTTGCCAGTGAAGCTACTGACATAAATTTTGTAGCATCGGCTAACTATGACAAACCCTATAGTAGGCAGAAACCTCATAAGCCTACATCTGAGAAGTATAATCACTGTAGATATTGTAAAATCTCACATCATCAAGGTGAGATGTGCGACAAGAACCCCGCATATCATACTTATCTACAAAACATGATAAACAGACAAGATAAGGAGCGTAGATCCTTCAGAAATTTGCGTAAATGTTTCCTCTGTAAGGCGTACGGACACTATCGCCATGATTGTAAAGGTAGGCAAATGACTAACAAAGCAAATGCCGCCTTGTTTGACAGTTCATCGTCAGATGAAGAACAATCAGAGAAACATCCTGTGAACTCAGCACAGGCTTTTGACATGTTTAACGCAAATAAATGTACTGTTTGTAACACCTTTTATGAAGATGGCATTTTAACATGCGGCCACTCCTTTCCTATTGCCAATGAAGAAGCTAATTTGGTAGTAGATTCCAAAGGCAGGATAAACGTCCATCACGGATATGTGAATGGCAAGTCTGCTACAGTCCTTCGAGACACGGGAAGCTCACTTATTGGTCTGAAGAGAACGTTCATAATGCCTACAGACTGTACAGGCAGGCACGTAACATGCAGAACATTCTCAGGCAATATTGAGAAATACCCACTAGCATGGGCATATATTGAAACACCTTTCCTCACTGGGAAAGTAAAGTGCGCTGCATTAACAAACCCAGTGTGTGATATAATAATTGGAAATTTACCAGAGGTGAATGATAAACCTCATGACATAACATCTCTGTGTATTGATGATAGCATAACATCACCATCCAATGTCATCATTGATAATGTTACACCACCTAATGAATGTATGGTAGCTAATGTAGCACTAAGATCTCATGACATCATTGATAACATTGTTTCATCACCATCTGATATCATTGAATGTGTGAACGCAGTAACTAGATCTACTGCTAGAGTGCAAGATGAAAGTAATCAAACTGAGGCTATACAAATGCTTAGCCCAGTATCACTACCTACTAACACAATGAAGGAGACGTTTGTAACAGCTCAGAAAGCTGACCCTTCATTGTCAAAATATTTTAATCTGATCGGCCAAAAGCCAAAGGTAACCAAGAATGCAAAATGGCATTTTGCTGTGAAAAATGATATCCTCACTAGGTATTATACCAGAGGTGACAACACAACAGGGCAAACTGTTTTGCCAACTAATTATCGTAAGCAAGCCTTACATCTTGCCCATGATATACCTCTTGCAGGGCATATGGCATACGCTAAGACCAGATCAAGATTATTAACACAGTTTCATTGGCCCAAATTTTGCAATGACATTAAACAATATTGCAGAAGTTGTGACATCTGCCAAAAACTGGTAAAAAAAAGGTAAACACCCACAGGCAAAGTTACAAGTCACTGACTTAGCCAGTCGACCTTTTGAAAAATTATCTGTCGACATAGTGGGCCCTCTCAATCATACAACAACTAGAGGGAATAAATATATTCTAACTGTCATTGATCAATGTAGCCGCTGGCCGGAAGCTATTCTGCTAAAGAACATAACTGCCAATGATATAATGGAAGTTTTCTTCCATATATTTTCTCGGATAGGATTTCCAGACACTATCCAATCAGATAGGGGTACTCAGTTTATCGCCGCATCGACCCAAGCTTTCACCAAAATGTTGGGAGTGAAGCAATGTTTCAATTCCCCGTACCATCCTCACTCTAGTGGAATTATAGAAAAATTTAACGGCGATTTAAAGCACATGCTTGCAAAAGTCACGCAAGAGCACCCCAATAACTGGGATGTATATCTACCAGCTATTCTTTTTGCTTATCGCGAGGTACCACATTCTAGTACCGGTTTCTCTCCTTTTGAACTTATCTATGGTGCCAAACCACGTGGCCCATTAACTATTTATCATCAAATGTTAACTGACTCCACTCCAGTACTTAATCCCATATCATCATACGCATACGTTACATCATTGCGTGAAAGAATCATCAAATCTTGTATAATTGCAAAGACTGCACTAAAATTATCTGGTGCTACTTATAGACAGTATGCTGAAAAAGGTAACAGGACAATAACGTTGACACCTGGACAGGACGTTCTTCTTCTATTACCTAGTGACAGACACTTATTGACTGATTCTTGGCAGGGACCTTTTAAAGTGACGAGACAGATTTCACCTGTAGACTACGAGATCCAAATAAAAGACAAACACAAAATATTCCACATAAATATGCTAAGACCATACCACAACAGAGACAACGAACAAGACGATACAACAGCTTGTACAGTGATAATAGATCATGAAGATGACGAGGCTAGTGACGAAATTCCAACACCTGCATTAGACACGACAAACTGCTTGGAGGAGATTAAAATCAACCCAAAGTTAACTCAAGCAGAAACAGACAGTTGCAAACATCTTATACAACAGTACAACACCATCTTCTCTAACAACCCAGGACAAACAGAATTAGTACAGCATCACACCACACTCACGTCAAACACACCCATAAGATGCAGACCATACACCATTCCATTACATTACAAAGAACACTTACATCAGGAGATCATCAACTTAGAGAAAAACAACATCATAAGACGATCCCAATCAGACTTCTCATCTCCAATGGTCATAGTACGCAAAAAGGACAACACGATAAGACTCTGTGTCGACTATAGAAAGCTCAATAAAATAACTCTTCTAGATCTGGAGCCGATGGCAAACTCTGACGATCTACTGACAGAACTGACAGACGCTAGGTTCTTTACGAAGGTAGACATGACTAAAGGATATTGGCAAATAGCGGTAGACGAACAGAGCAGACATCTGACAGCATTTGCCACACCTTGGGGACTGTACGAATGGTGCAAACTTCCATTTGGGCTTGTCAATGCCCCAGTCACATTCGTACGTATGACACGACTTTTACTAGTAGATATACCGAACATAATTTGCTATATAGACGACATCTGTGTTCACACAGAGACGATGACAGAGCACATAAAGACATTAGAACAGACATTTGAACGTATTAGACAGCACGGACTGACGGTAAAGCCTGCAAAAGTAGACATAGCCTACCAGGAAATATCCTTCTTGGGGTACAAAATATCCAATGGCTTTGTCACGACAGACGATAACATTGTGTCCAAGATACTAAAACTCTCACTTCCGACTACGAAAAAGCAAGTCAGAAGTTTGTTGGGACTTATAAATTATTACCGGCAGTTCATTCATTTTTCCGAACTGACCGAAGTATTTACTAACTTACTAACAAAAGATAGACCGGAGAAAATTGTAAGCAATGAATGCCTAAAATTTGCATTCCGTAAAGTATTATCTTGTTTTTCTGATAATAGCTTACACAATCCCATCCTGAAATTGCCCAATCTCCATTTACCTTTCAGATTGCGTACAGACGCGAGCTCCGTGGCGATTGGAGCAGTCTTGTTGCAAGAGCACAATAACATCCTTCATCCTGTGTACTTCGTATCCAGGAAACTGAAACCCAGAGAACGGGCATGGTCAATACCTCAGTTGGAAGCCCTAGCGTTAGTGGTGGGTATAACTAAATTGTCCAGATTCCTTCTAGGACGCCATTTCATCGTGGAATCTGACAGCAGTCCGTTGCGATTTATAAATTCAGGTGTACCTTCAAACCAGATGGTAGCGCGCTGGTCTCTTAAACTCCAAGATTACAGCTTCGAGGTTCGACATATCCCAGGCAGAACCAACACGATTGCCGATCTTTTGTCCCGTTGTCCGACCGACCCAGTAAGCACCAATGTCTGAGTGCAGTGTGTAAAATACACTCAGATTAACACAGCCATCCATCGGTGAATATTTTTTTTTTCATTCACAAAAAGCTGTGTAAAGTCTACTATGTGATGTGATAGGGATTACTCCCAATATATATAGTGTTCTTATGTTACTAATTAATGTAGTGATTGTCGTGTATAATTGTGTAGTGTGTGGTAGAAAGCGAACTTTATTAATTGTATATATTACGAAACAAGAAAAGTGCCACATTCGCTCAAAAACTTACCGTAAGCGAACTATCCAATTTGACAGTGGTATCTGCGTGTGGAACTTTCCAGTGATATTTTAAATCCGTGTGTGAAAGTGTGACCTAAACATTGACAGCTACACCACTGCACTCAAGCGAAATCCAGAAGGTTTTATAGTGAAACATCCAACACATGAACTATGAGAACATTGTACATTCCGTAACTACATCAGACCGGAACAAGTGTGTTCTACAAGTTTCAACATCAGCTGTTTAGTGTTCGTGTGTACTTCCGGATTAGTTAGGAATTTAGAGCAATATTAGCAGACGACAAATAAAAGTTTAAAAAGCTATGACGATTCTAAAATCTTTAGGAATCAACAAAGTTGAATACACGAATTGTGTGTTTATATATTTATGTAGTGTAATCTTAGAATCATATCTTGATTAATGTATTCATACTACCGACTTTTTCTCGTTAGTATGAAGAAACATCAAGCGATGACGCTAAGAAATAGGATAATTATTGTAAAATATTATATTTCATAAATTTTGAAATTATTCCCCTTTCATTTATGTGTTATTACATCATTACACAAAGGGCCATAAGTTGAAATGTATACTGTAATGTGTTGTATATAAATAGCCATGTTGTTGCCCGATTGTTGACACATCAGGAAGCCATCTACTGGGCATGGTAGAGTGTTACCGACATTGCAGACCAACACAAGAGCTCCTGGCCAAATGAGGTCAGGGTTTGAGCGTTTAATGCGACTTTTATAAAGCCGTATTTCGGTCTAGCCAGATGGTTTTTGTTTCAAGAACCATATTATTACGTTTTTTTGGGAGGCTGCGAGGTAGATGCTTGGAAGCTGGTACTACCAATCTGACTGGGTCAATAGTGCAATTGAGGTAATCAGCCATCGAGAGGATGAAACCTGACAAGTGTTAAAGGTTGAACACCACATGTCGTTGAATACAACTTCCATTTCTTATATGTTTCTATGGCAGATGTGTATTTCTATGTATTCTGATACCAATGTATATAACAACAGAAGGGTTGACTCTGACAAGGTTAAAATATTAACCCAGTATGTACATATATTATACATGAAAGATGACATCTTTCATGAAGTTGCCGGGGGAGCATGTCAGAGTCTAGAGTAGTGCAGTGATGCAGTGACATCGTTACGCCCGCCAGGCGACTTAGTCCCCAGCAGGGATGCCGTAACTTCGTTACGCCGCCGGGCGAGTAGTAGTTACCTGCCTGCGAGGTTGCTGACTGACGAGACGGCCAGCGGTCAGGCAAGGACGACGCAAGATGCACGCCTGCCTCGTGAAGCCACTTCAGGTGGGGAGGCAAGTTGCGAGCTATAGGCAGACAGCTCTGGGACGTTGACTCGACTGGACGCATGATGAGAGAAAGGCGTTGTGTGGTTTCTGTGCCCGAAAGTCGAGTGTCTGGACATCTTGAGAGATAGACTGTGAGCTGTATTGTGTATGTAAGTGTATTGAAGTATCAAGTACATCTTGTAGTGATCATCGTACTGTATATGATCTGTAAATAAATCCATTGAACGTTGTGTCGTTGAGTCTTAAGTCAAATCACGTTGTACTTGTACTGTCTCACATGTGTTAGGTTAGCGAGCCAAGTTTAAGACCCTGACACACACGAAACATTCTTTTCTCCACTTTACTAAGCATACTCCTTGAGTCCGTGATGAAGACAGTGTGTGTTGCAGTAGTCTCCTCTAACCAACGGAATACCGCTGTTACTGCCTCCACCTCCATTCTCATGCTGGAGCTCGTAGCCTCATATACCATACTCTCATTTTTCAAGAATCGTCCATTAGCCTTCGTAATGAAACCCCAACCACTCCATTTGTTTCTCACCACTGATCCATCAGTGTGCCTGAGCGGGCCGTTGTTTGTCGAGACTCCTGTCTTTTCCACTTTTCGCATGGGGCAGTGGGTAACATTTTATGTGATATTCACTGGCACGGGAACGGAGCAAAATGGGGATGATCCTTTGCTGTGATGTTGGAACCGCGACTAACTAACTAACTAACTAACTAATTAACTAACTAACTGATCCATCAGTATAGATTACTATGTCACCTTGATATGTATTACTCTGGATCAGTTGTTGCACCTCAAATTATGTGCCGCCCGCTGCCCCTTTTCTACACTCAAGACCCGGAGTTACTATTACAGTGTGACTGTCCGTCCTGTCTGCTGGTACTTCAACCCACTCTTTTTCACGATTTACGGTCTCTAGATCATAAACCTTTCTCCATGGCCAAAGGCTTGCGAACGCGATTCGTGAGCAGCTTACCAGGCGTTCGAAATGCAGCCACGACCGATTTGTGCAGCAGACCATATCGCGTTGTGTTATAACGTGTTGGTATAGGAGCCGGTCGTTCAGAAAGCAATGGCAAACTACTGAACGTAAAATATGCCTAATACATCAACTACAGCTGAAAATGCTGGCGTTGGCTGCAACGTCCTGCAAGGGATATGCAACATTTAAAAAAAAAAAGATCACAAACCTGATGTATAGATATTTCCGCCTGTGCCATCCAGTCTATGACCCTTGACCATATCCATGACTTCATGCAGGGGTGACTCCTATCTGCAGCATCCCCCAGGTACCATTTGACCTAAAGGACCCTACGCCTCTCCGCCATTGTTGGTAACGCCAGACCTCATGCATATAATTGGTGTGTCCTTTGTGCACACCAGAATCACCCGCACAGCCGCATGTTGTATGCGCTCCAACCTTACAAGCAGGCTCTTTGATATTGTCAGAAGCCCCAAACCATACTCAATGACAGAAATTATTAACTGCTGAAAGAGCCTGTACAGCATCCCTTGCTCTACCCAGGTTGCTGCCATCGCCCTCAAAGCATTCTGTTTTTTCTAGAAGCCCACATAGACATTAAATGCAAAAGTAGCCGCATTGGCCAAGGTGTCCTTCCCAGGCCGGTAACTCCCGAGGCCTTGGGGAAGCAGATTACAACTTTCCAAATGTCTGTCAGCAACTTGCTTGCTACAGGTCTTTCAGGACTCCCCTACTTTTGCACCGCACGAAATAACAACTCGTGTCATTTGCAAAAGGAATGCAATTTATTTAGAGCTGGCAATTTATAAGCTCTGCGAGCGGTATGCTTCATTGACATTAAACAACATGAATGCAATGAAGTGGTGAGAAATGATGCTAGTAATCACAATCTAAATCTAAAGCCTAATATTCAACTATTGCCTAGAAACTTATAGCATTTGTCAAGAACACGTCTACTCTCTAATCGTCTCCAGTCGGGTCTGTCCACACGCTACACATTGCGTGGTCAAGCACGGACGCTGTCCCCTCCGTGCAGTAGCCAGTCTTGCGTGCATGGAGTCCCAAGCACGCTGGCTCGTGAACTTGAGTAACCGGGCACTTCACGGTTACTCGCAAGGCCAAGCTTCCCAATGGCTTGGGGAAGCCCTCGCTCACTTGTCCTTATTGCCTCCTTGGTGTCCCCTTGTGAAGCTATTTATAGCGCTGGTGTCTCTCCTGTCTGGTGTCTCCCTACTAGACTTGTGTTAACTCTTATTAACTCTCTAAAGCCTTATTGGAGATTCTGACAATGTCGCTGAAGCCTGCGGGCTACTGTCTTCTCGATGACTTTGCCAAAGGTGTTTTGCAGGGTTAGGATTCGGTATCTATTATTATTAAGTCTGGAATAATCCTTACCTGGCTTTGGAAGTGAGACCAGGTAGCTGTGCAACTATTCTTGGGGTATTTCCGCTGTATTCATGTTGAGGTTTAAAACAGAGCCATCTCCTCCAAGTCCCCATCCTGCATGTTACTCATATGGGTGTACCTTACTCTGTCCGGGCTTGGCGATGTGTCTTTATCCCTCTTTAGTACCCATCTAGATCTAATATCCTCCACCCCTCACAGTCCTCCTTCCTAGTGAGCGGTGACAATGCTTCTCTGACCATATCTCTAATAGCTTTATCTTGCTGGTTCGTCTGTTTTAAAAATCGTGCAGGACCCCCCCCCCCCCCACCCCAAAAACACACACACACTTGCACTGGTCAGTTGTTATCATCATTTACGGTACCATGTGTACCAGGCATCGCCTTATTGTTCATTTGCCGGTGCAGCTTTCAGAATTTACCCAATGTCACATCCCCGCCAACTTCATTTATAAACTGTTTCCACTTCATCCTATTTGCCTCTGCTGCCTGGAGTTTAAACTCGTGTACCTTTACTTGTTATATCTTTCTGCCTCCTCCAATTCTGTGACAAGTGAATTTGTTGCTCTCCGCACCCTCTGCCAATTCCTTATGGCCACCCTCTTTTCCTTCCGTGATGTTTCCACCATGGCGGTTGGGCGAAGAGTCTTCTTGGTGGCTTAGAATGTCTCTGTGATTGAAGGCGCCCCAATAACGAAGAGTGGTTACAGTCATAACTGAATGCTCTGCGAACTCTTACAGCCCTGACTGTACTGGACTTGGGTATCAGTACAGAGCAGAGTAGGTGGTCGCTTCCATGATTCCCAAGGACACCCTATTTTATGTCTAATGCCGCCTCTTGGGATACAAGGGCAAGGTCGATGGCCGTGTCAGGGTCCCCCGGTCTCGTTGCCAGCCTAGTTGGCGTCCCATCATTTAGACAGACAACATCCGTCTCAAACAAGGCCTCAGCAAGAGCAGTGCCCTGTCTGTCCTCTACCGCCCTGCCCCACTCTTTGGTGCGTGCATTAAAGTCACCACATATCAGATACCTGGCACCAGAGGTATCCGCCGAACCTCTTAACTAGTCCAATCTCTTCTCTCTCTTCTCTCTCTCTCTCTCTCTCTCTCTCTCTCTCTCTCTCTCTCTCTCTCTGCTTACGCAAGATTTCCCACTTACATATATATTTATTAGGTTCCAGCAGTATCTTCCGATCGTAGTCTGCACCCCCTGCACTTCTTTATAATCCTGACCCCGCCGCTCCTAGGAAGGACGACACATATCCAGTATCGAATGCTGAGTCATCCTTGACCACAAGAGCCTGCCCGTGTCTTCCCTGCCCGTTAGGGTTTATGTAACGTGTATAGCCAGGGCACTTAAAAGAGTCTGTCTTCAGTTCTTGTAACATCAGGACATCAAAATCGCAGACCAGTTTCACCAAAATTGGTCATTGCTGCTTTGCACTATGGCATATCCAATACCCAAACCGTATATTTTTTTAGTCCCAAACGATCCGTTTTCCCCCTACAAATAAGGTAATAAGGTCCACCTCTGACTTCTGCACATTTAGTACCATTCACAATGTGATCGATATGTAGTTTTACAAAATAAGACAAGGGCGATATACTCCCGTCTGAAACTGGGGTACTAATTAAGCGTTTAGAACATAAGTTCGTGTCTCGGGCAAGACCACAGTCTGCTCTAGCAAAGGAAAGGTGCTGAAGACGGAGGCAGCCAGCCAGGAGGCGCACAATAGAAATCATGCTGCCACGCAATTACGTCATGAAGTACGTCGACTGCTGCGAAATGTTATGGTGCCCGCCCTGCTTTGGATCCCCAGGCAGGTGCAGTGCCGGGCCCTATGCCTCGTAAGGGTCTAACCACAACTACTGGAGGTCCTTCATAAACTTTATAGACCGATGAGTGAACTAATAAAGACTGTAAGATTCATACAAGAGACAACATTGCAATTATAGACATTTCAAGAGAACGAAAGAAGACGAAGAACTGGATTCATTCATTCAGTAGTATGTTCTTTGCAGAACCTCGCTCCATAAACACGGTGCAATGAAGTCGACCCTGTCGACTTTTAAGCGACTTTTTTTTTTTTATCAAAGATATTTTTAGAATCAATCTATAACACTTATATTCAAAGGCATTTATGCGCTGTTCAGCTTGTTTAGTAAGTGCCCAGGTCTCACAGGAGTATTTTGCAATGGGGAAGATGCATGTTCTTACAAATCTAATTTTTTGTAGTTCTAACAGTCCCACTGCACAAGTTATTCAGATTTTTTTTTTTTTTAGTATCTGAAGAGCAATAGATATTTGTCTTTCAATTTCGTTCACTGTGTCACAAGCTGCCATAAAGATAGATAATGATGTAGGTCAATATCAGCCTATTAAGGGGTGTGTAATGTCTCCAGATCTTTTATCCCTAAACATTTATCCTAAAATATTTTCAGAAATATTGACGATATGAAAGGAATCGTCATCAATAACATTAAATATGCGGATGGTACAGTATTGATGGCAGACAATGAACAGGACCTGCAACATTTAGTAGAATGCGATTGTTGCACACAGTGAACAACTAGGGTTAGAATTAAATTGTAAGAAGACACAGATTATGGTCGTCACTAAGAAGAAGGAAATATCACAATGTAATATACAAGTAAATAGGAATATTCTTAAACAAGTGAATCGGTACAATTATCTTGGAACAGTCATAACATCTGATGGGAGATGCCTTGAAGAGATTAGAACAATAATCGCCATGGCAAAGGCAGCCTTTTGCAAGATGAAAAACATACTGACCAATAAAAATATGTCAATTGCAACGAGAATTAAGAGTGTTGGTGTGCTGCAGAGAACCTGTGCTTTTGTATGGATGTGAATCTTGGACAATGAGCACACAAGCTGAAAGACGTCTGATGGCTGTGGAAATGTAGTTTCTGAGAAGAATGCAAAGAATACCATGGACAGACAGAAAAACCAATGACCAAGTACTACAAGAAACAAATGAAAACTGTAAAATTGGAGAACTTGGTGACAACTAGCAAAGATCGAGGGGAACAAGGGGAGGACAAAGAAGTAAATACCTGGATGGCTTAGGCCACGTTGTATGGTCGAGACAAGAACACTGAGCTGATCCATGATTCTGGTAATCGTGTGAGATGGCAAAACATGACCATTCACGCTTACCGACATGGCACATGATGATGATGAATTTTTCCTCATTAACATATATTTCTTTCTCCACATTAGTTTCATCTGTATGCATTATCTTTTGATTTTGTTATGTTAAGATATAAGTTGTGCTTTTCACTATTATTTTGGGTTGAGGCTATTAGTTTTTCTATATCAATCTGTGGTATGGGTAGTAATAATACTGTACCATCAGCATATTGAATCTCTGGTATTTACTGAACACTGATATTTAGGGCATCATATTGCAAATTATGTCATCATATTATCCTAATTATGTGTTGCCAACTGCAACCATCAGTAAATCATGTCCATACTTTCTAGTTACACCTAGGCTTTCTTGGTTTTCATCTGAAAGGGCATTTCACAAGAAATAATTAGCGACGTCATCACTTTTTACATTACCAAATATCTTCAACTTACCATTCCAGAGTATCTGCTAAAGACACTTCTACAGACTACTCAGGCATCTCTCTACACTCTTGGTGTCTTTCTACCACAAAATGTCTCTGTCGTTTATATGTATTTTCACAACTTCTCCATGTCACATCCCCAAGAGTTTCAAATCCCCATTGTACAGGATCTTCAATGAAACATTCATATTGGTAAATAATAATTACGTCAATAATTAAGGCAGTGGATGATCCCACATATCACAATTTTGATATTTGGTTGTTCGTCAGATGGGTCCATTCCACAAGGTTGACAGCTGCAATTTTCCATTCCAGATTGTCTGCTACACCAACTTCCGCTGTACCAGCTCCTACCAATACAAGTGCTTTTTCTTGAAGTCTATCTAAAATATCATTTTCTTACGTTGTCCGCTTGTTTCTAAGTCCATTTGTCCTTTCACAACCACAGTATTGTCTAGTCTTCAACCAAGAGTATCTGCTATGAAGTCGGCCTTTCGTAAAACAGCGTCTGTATTATTGATCTATAGAATATTGTCTATCCACCATCGCCACTTAATATTAACAATCTCTTTAACTATGCCTTGTTTATTAACTCCAAGGAGCTCTGCCTCTAGGCAAACTGAACTCAGCTTTCTCTTTGACTATGTTTCGTAGCCTGTAAGTAGGAAGTCAGGTTTGGCTTTCTGGGTATTACATTAATGTTTACTTCACACTTTAATTACCCTTACTTCCTATATATTAAGGGGAGATATATTTCCTACACCTGTTAATATGAAGGTATACCCACATAGTAAGGGAGTCGTGAAATAAACAAACCTCGCGTATTTTGGATACAGACAAGAACAAGTGCATCAATGTGACACCTGTCTACTCTTGAAGAAGGTTGGCTACTAAAGACAATAAACAGAGAAAAGTAAAATATTTTGAACACATGAAATGTCATGACGTTTTGGGGAAAACAATCATGTAAGGGTATTTGTGTTGAAAAGGGAGGAAGAGGGATGTCAGATTGGGGATGTTACAAATGACTGCCTTGTCAATACTATGGCAGTTTGATTATATCACAATTATTACAAAACAAGGAAACATTTTAATTAACGAATTTTAATTATCTATTTGTTGGTACTGGCATTTGTCTGGTTGCTTGTTAAAGACTGTCATTCTGGCGTCTATGTTAGATAACATCGGTATCCTTCTTTACACTGACAGCTGTGGTATCGACTGGTACAATTTAACTCAAGTCCGTTCTATGCAATTCGTAGAATATTTTACAGAAACAATTCTGACATTTGCAATTTTTAAAAATGTCCTCCGCCAACGATCGCTTAACACTTTCTATACCTGTCTTGCCGGTGAATACTATTCGCATGGGTTTGTTCTACTTTAAACCCTATTTCGGTTTATGACACCTGGACAGTCACTACTGACGGACAGAAGACAAGAAAGATCAACCATGTCGATTGTTAGAAAGATAGCAGGAATCTTATAGGTGATGGAGTGCCCAAATAGATGAGACAACCACACAACCGGAGAAGACAGTAATGGAACTAACATCTGGCCAGAATATTATTTTGTTTTTCGGTGATAAGATAATGTATTCACAGACTGCCCAGGTTGGGAGGCCAGATAATCTATAATACATGGTGGATGCGATGACTTGGAGTGTATGAGAACATCTTTTGCACAAAGTTGTGTTGTGCAAGAGCAATAAATGTTTGACCTCCTGCATGGAGTTTGTCATTTCTTTGTATGTAATCAGACATGCTACGAGAGAAAACTTAACCAGTGTGTATGTGTGATTGTTAGTCGTCGTCAGTCACAGTTCCAACTTCACGGCAAATAGTCGCCCCATTATGCTCCAGTCCTGTGCCAGTGAATATCACACTGCCTCATGTGAAAAGTGGAACAGACAGGAGTCTCGACAAACCAACAGCCCGCACAGGTATACTATGCATAATGCCACTGCCAGGATGCCAACACAAAAAATACAGTTCATCATCGATGGTAACGGCAGTCACTAGAAGACCAGCAGTCACATATTACTGCATAAGGCAAGCCAGTTAGTTGAGCGACCGACCAGCCGCAATTTTTCTGAACATGCAGTTCACATTACAAACAACTGTGGACAGATGTAAAAGCACTCCACAAGGAAATTCACAGCTCAGTGTCACCCCACGCACTCAACTCAGTAGCACAGCGATGGAACCATGCACTACCAGACCAACATGAGGAAAATTAGTAAGAAAACCGTAGCCGCAAGCATAAACACTCAAGAGGCCTTAACAGCTCAATTATCTGTCCTGCATGTCAGACCAGAAGTTTTCTTCTTGCTCCTCTCCATCAATTTAGCCAATAGTCATAAAGTTTTCAAATTTATTTCTCCTGGCAACGTGTCCATAAAAACTTGACATTTAATTTCTCTTAATCAATTTACGGTTTTTATCTGTTGTTATAAGAACTGCTCCGTTTGTTTTTTCTTTTGTATTATTTGCATTTGCCATAGAAACCACGTTTGCTTCCTTCTGATGTTCCTCAATTTGTATGCTTATTGATCAATTTTCACATGTATATATACCAGTCTAGGCACTTCAGAGCTCTTTTTCTCGCTACATACACAGAGCGGGCTGAGAAAATAGGTACACAGTCCTGTATATCTTAACACCAGATGGAAACAACATTTTGGTTTATCCTGCATATGTATTTAATTTGCAGCAAATCTGGACACTATAGTTTATCAATTTAAAGTGTCTTCTTTCTCTCTCTCTCTTTTAAACTGTATTCCCCATTGGGGCACAGGTCTTCAACCAACTCACTCCAAGTCCTCATATCCTTAGCTACCCCATGCAGCTCTAAGTCCTCTATCCTTAGCTACCCCATGCAGCTCAAAGCCCTCATTGATTGATTGATTGATTTAGGAACTGACATCACAGCATTTGAGGTATTCCCATAAGCGCTTCGTCCCCATCCTCAGCAGCCAGCGAAGAGTTCCAACACCAATAGTTTCAGTGGCAATCTGATTATATGTCCGTCTCGCTTTAAGTGCTGGAGGTCCCGGGTTCAGGCCTGGATTTTTTCACGTGGACTTCTAGTAAAAAAATGTCCCCTGGTCTCTGGGTAGTGAGATCGGAGGCCCGTGTGTATTGCTGCGCACGTAAAAAATCCAATGGCAGTTCGAAATTGAAAAAGAATAGCCTAATGGCGTTGCCCGGGCAAAATTTTAAGTAAATATCTACCCAAAGTATTTCAGGATCCTCGTTGGTGCTACAGAGTTTGTGCACTGAGCTGAGATTCTCAGGCTTGAGTTAGGAGTAGAACGGAGCACTTCTGGGTTACACCCGTGTGCCGTGATGTTGATCCGTTGACTAAACTAATCTAAATCTCAATATATGTCCTATCCAGCACCTGCATCTTTTCTTTAGTGTGTATACCTAACATCCAATATTTCCTGATGGTTCATGACAACAGTCTAGCAGAGATGGAACAGTTCAGCCTGGTGCAGTAAAGATGTCAGAAACAGAGTATAACATGTTAATATGACATATACCTCTGAAGTCGGAGTGGGTTCGCCTGTTGGTGAGGGACACTGGTAATAGGAAAAGCTCATCCACACGTAAACATCTGTCTATTGCACTAGAAGTAGCTGCACATGTATGGACTACGCTTGAGTTCAAAGTGAGTTAACGTTAAATTTAAAAGAAAAAGTTACTAAATTATTATTTATCTTATCTCAAAGAGAGACTGTTCTAACAGACAATCCATTTTTGTCAGGTTTTGTTCTTTTATTGCTTATTGTCTGTCTGTTTTTATCAACCAAACATTCTCTTATCCCCCTTTAGACGACTAGTGAGAGAATGTTACACAACAAAATAACTAGTTTCTTGTAAGCATCTTCAAGTTACTAAGCTGAGTGAATGTTGTATTACAAATATATCAATTAAAAGGTGTGTTCTTTGTATGTTCTCCTGTGTACACTATCTTATTCCAAAAATGCAATACCACAAAAATAACAATTATGAGGTCTCTATAAGGGGATCTGTGGTGAAGAGGCTATGAATGCAATTCATAATCCTGCATATTGCGTTAGAAAAAAACAGCTGCGGGCGATGTGGAAGCTGACCACCTTGCATTGATTTCCATACAATGGTATGACTGACGCCCGTTCAGAAATCAATGGCAAACTACAGAATTTAAACTTGCCCAGGAATCACAAACAGCAAATAAACAATGCTGGGGTTGACTGCTGCTTCATGTAAAGGAAATGCAACTAAATTATGCAAGCCCCGCGGTGCTGTTTTAGATTTATGTGAGAAAATACGGCATCAAAATTATAAGATTTCTATGTGTATCTTTTGTGCTCTTTTAGATAATTTATATAAGAAAATACGGCATCACAAACATCACATTTGTGATGTTTTGCTCTTCTATGGATCGTTGTAAAATATTTTAGTGTATTTCCTTGAGAAAACACTGCACCACAAAATTCACACTCATAGCGTTTCTCTTTAAACTGAATTCTTTTATGCATCTGTATATTAGCAAGCTGAACAAATACTGCACCACAAACAACACATTCATAAGGTTTCTCTTTTGTATGAATTCTTTCATGTGACTGCAGGCCACAAAGCTGAATAAATATTCTAGCACAAACAGCACATTTATAAGGTTTCTCTCCTGTATGAATCATTTAGTTATATCTTAGTGTATTTTTATTAGAAAATACAATGTTCCAATGCAAACATCATTTGTATTAGAAAATGCTGAAGCACAAACACTGCAAAGGTAAGGTTTTTACACTGTATGGATTCGCTTGTGTACTGTCAAGGAACTACGCTGAATAAATGATGCTGCACAAACATCACATTTATAAGGTTTCTCTCCAGTATGAATCATGTTGTGATATTTTAGTGCATTTGTACTAGAAAATGCTGCTTCACACAAATCACATTTGTAAGGTTTCTCACCTGTATGGATTCTTTTGTGAGCATTTAATTGTTGTTTTGTAAAATATGCTGCACCACACAAATCACATTTGTAAGGTTTCTCCCCTTTATGAATCAATTTGTGATATGTTAGTGCACCTGCATAAGAAAAAGCTGCACCACACAAATCACATTTGTAAGGTTTCTCTCCAGTATGGATTCTTAAATGCCTTTGCAGGTTGGAAAGCCTAGTGAATGTTCTAGCGCACATATCACATTTGTATGGTTTCTCCCCAGTGTGGATAATTTTGTGCTTATTTAATTGTTGTTTTGTGAAATATGCTGCACCACACAAATCACATTGGTAAGGTTTCTCTCCTGTATGAGTCATTTTGTGATATCTTAGTGAACTTATATTAGAAAATGCTGAAGTACAAACACCACACTTGTAAAGTTTCTCTGCAGTGTGGATTCTAAAATGCACCTGCAGGTAAGAAAACGTAGTGAATGTCCTAGCGCAAACATCACATTTGTATGGTTTCTCCCCAGTATGGATTATTTTATGATAATTTAAGTGTGCTTTTATGATAAATGCTGCACCACACAAATCACACTTGTAAGGTTTCTCCCCAGTGTGGATTCTTTTGTGATAATATTTGTTTTTTTTACATACTGTTGCATCACACAAATCACATTTGTAACAATTCTCTCCTATATGGATTCTCTTATGTATGTTCAGTTTGCCAAGTTCAGCAAATGTTTTAGTACACATATCACATTTGTAAGGCATCTGACCAGTATGGATTCTTTTGTGTACCTTCAGTTTACCCAGCAGACGAAATGACATGCCACACAAATTACAAATATATGATTTGTTCCTTTTGTGCATCCTTCTGTGCAATTTAACTTGAGCCCTTTCTGAAAAACCTGCACCACATATATCACATCTATAAAGATGCTTTCCTGCATGAATCTTTTTGTGATTTTCTAAAGCCTTACTGCCAGAAAATACTGCACCACAATCACACTTGAAAGGTTTCCCTCCTGTATGGATTCTTTGGTGTATTCTCAGCTGAGAGGGAGAGGGATTTGCTTTAGTGCAAATATCACATTTGTGAGGTTTTTTCTCCTTATGTGTCCCTCTGTGAATGTTCAGCTTACGCCCGTCTGAAAATGATGCATGACAAACATCACATGTGAAAGGTTCATTTCTTTCATGCATCTTTTTGTGCCTGGTTAGATTTGAACTGTAAGAAAATGTTTTACCACAGACATCACATACGTAAGGTTTGTCTTGTGAATGGATTACATTGTGGATTTTTAAAGTTTCTTTTTGAGAACATTCTACACCACAAACATCAGATTTGTAAGTTTTTTCTTCAGTATGGCTTCTGTTGTGCACCTTCAAACTGCTACTTTCTGAAAATGCTGCACCACAAATATCACATTTGTAACGTTTTTCTCCTGTGTGGATTTTATTGTGTTCTGTCAAGTGCCAAACATAAGGAAAGACTGCATCACAAACATCACATTTGATAAGGGTCTTTCCTTTTTTGAAATACGTATGATCAGTAATAAATGCAGCATTAGCATTGATTTCCCAACTGTAATTATAAGACAAATTAATTCCCTCTTCTGCACATTCGCTATCAGTTAAACTTGTTAGACCAGATGTGCTAGTTGTACTATTACACCCAGACATGCTCACATCACTACCTGACAGTTTGATACAATCTTCATTTTGTGAAGATACATTGTTCACATTCCGTTTCACTGTGCTGTTCAGTTGCACTGTATGGCAGTCCATCATGGTCTTTGACACCTGTCTTTCTTCCTGCGTCAGTCTGTTAGTCTTCAAAACAACTGTTACTCGTTCTTGTTTTATTTCCGGATTGACTCCTTCCATTGTGTCTACCATCATTCCCTGAACAGTTTTCTGTAAAGGGACAATTATAGGAATTAACAGCATGTCATGCGTAAAGTTGAATTTTTAAAAAAAGTTGCTTAAAAGTCGAAAGGGTCAACATCATTGCACCAGGGAATTTAATCCCATATGGCTCAGTCTCTTTCTGCACGCGCAAAAAGTGTCGCACAAAGCACGAACTCCATAGCTCCAGCGACAACCCTCAGGAGTCTCAGAAAAATCCACTCATGAACCGAAGGGTGCGGCCCGGAATCAAACCCAGAACCTTCGGAGCCCGAGCCAGACAGGTAATTGCACATACTATTTTTTTTATGTGCCAGAAGCTATACAATAATTTAGCCAAGATAAATAATTTTCTTCTTCTTGTGTTCATTCTATCATGTTTATGCATACAGAGTTCTCATGATGCCCAGCTCGTTCATTCTTTCATGTTTACATCAACAGAGTTCTCGTGATATAGCCAACAGTTTTTGGAAGCTCATCTTTTATTCCATACAGTTTTGAATTAATCATTCTGGTAGCCTGCTCCAAGTCAATTATTTATCGCCCATAGAGAAAAAAAGAGGAGTGCAGCAGGGATGCATGTTGTCCCCAAGCCTCTTCAACCTATACACAGGAAGAATTTTTAACCAAGTTGAACTTTCTAGACTTAACATCAATGGAAGAATCATAAACAATCTTAGGTATGCTGATTATACAGTATTACTAGCAGAAAGCGAACAAGAGTTACAAAAACTAGTGGAACAAGTAAACAGGCATAGTGTGGAATGTGGCTTAGATATTAACATCCAAAACACAAAAACTATGATAATTAGCAGTGGAAAGGAAAGGTCATCAATGAATATTACAGTAAATGGGGAGATACTAGGACAAGTAATAAGTTCCTCCTATCTTGGACATGTAATAACAGATGATGGCAGAAGTGAAACAGAAATAAAAAAGAGAATAGGAATGGCCTAAAAATGCTTTCAGAAGCATGAATTCAGTATTAACATCTAGAGTGATTAACAATGCATTAAACATGAGAATTGTCAATATTCAAGACTACTGTATGGCGCTGAAGCCTGGACATTGAACAAGCAGCTAGAAAGTCAAATAGAGGCCCTGGAAATGTGGATATACAGATGAATATGTCGTATTTCTTGGAAACAAAAACAATCAAATACAAAGGTTCTAGTAAAACTGGGAATGAAAGGAGAGTTGATGAAAGAAACATTAAAGAGACAAGTGAAATAATATTTTGGCCACGTTAAAAGACATGATGCTCTTATAAAAACCATACTGGAGGGCAAGCAAGCAAGAGGTAGACAACGATACAAGTGAGAAGATATCAAGATGGATGAACATAATCTGACAGAATGTACAGTCAGGGCGAGAGACAGTGTTGGAGATCCATTGCAGCCAACCTACATTGTGGAGATGGCACATGATTGATTGATCCAAGGCGTTACAAATTATACAAATTATAAAATTAATTTTGAATTTCTCCTTGAAAAGATAAGCCTTGTTCTTCTTCATTCAACCTACTTGACTGTAATCAAATACATCTGAGGTTTTATGAATCCCAAAAGTGTTTCTTGAACACAAGCATCAGTTGAGAGACTGTGTATGCATGTTGTGTACGCCAATAATCTTTCAGCAGCTGGGCATCATAAATAGTAGGACATATTGGTTACTGCTTCCTGCAACATTTAAAAATGATTACCAAACCTTTGTTCTTTCTTACAGTACATGCTATATGGTAGGCACTACGTTTTAGTTTTGCCGTATTTTACCAGATATTTTTTTGCGTTAATTTTTGGTTTCTTGTTTTTGTGTCTCTGATTTAAGGATATATAGAGCACTCGTGATGTTAAATTCCCCAATAATTTCAAGATCGCATTAAAACAGAAACTGAATTACCGAGTATTATAGTTCCCTCCATTGTTTAAGAATGTATAAATCTTGGCTTCTCAAATTTTTCTTCTTATGGAGATAAAGAGACTGTCTTTTTAAGACATAAGCTGACTCGTAAATTTAGTTTTATATAGACATTATGAATTGATCTAGTATGAATAATTCAATTGAGCATCCATTTTTATGCATACAGTGTAATTTTCACTATTTAAGTCTGCGGTTACATCCCAAACTGAAATCATTAAGATCGCATACTATGATGTCGTAATTTCCATGGCAGGAAAATAGCGATTTTCTGTGTCATAATCCAGCGATGATCATTTAATATTCTTATGGATTATTCAGAGTGACTGAAATAATGAATGCTTGTTTGCATTCAATACCCATTTTAGTATTTATGTGTAAATTGTCATCACTCAACAAGTCCAGTAACATTTATGTTAGGTAACTTTGTAAGGCGAATTCTCTGTTCAAAATTGATCTCCGCTTCACGGCCTCACGTTAACAACTGCATGTGTTGTCACGCCTCGCGGTATGACGTCATCACAGCATGATGTGGAGATGTATATATCTGTGTGTGCGTGTGTGTGTGTGTATGTGTGTGTATATATATATATATATATAAACTGGCAGTAGTTACCTGTCCTTGAGTTAGAGAGCAGCAGTGGTAATATCCCTTGGTGACAGTGTAACCAACAGTTGTGTGAGGTGTAGGTAGATCACAAAAAGTGAAAGGGTCAAATTCGTTTTTGTCTATGTCTATATTAAATGATAAACTGAAACACAAACATTTATATCTCCCCTTAGAATTGACCTACAGACTTGAATAAGGTACCGTTGGATTTGTTTTTTTCATAAGCTATCCAACTACTCAGGTTATATAACTAAAAAGCAATTTTAAAAAAGTTACTAAAGTGGCTATATATGGCACAGATCATCACATTTATGTCCAGTTTTCAGTTTCATGTATTGTCAATGATTCCCGATGTAAATGTTACTCCATGCCATGATATCCAACCATCAAGCATCTGTTCTCTAGATCTCTTCTCTAACTTTCCTGTTGCCAAAACTCGTCCTAAATTTTCTCTTCAATTGACATGTCCAAATGATGTGCATTGCTGACTTCTGATATGAATAATCTTTACTCTTCAAGATTTGGTTTCTATCAAGTAATCTTCGTCACTTTCTATATGTTTAAAGTCTTCTCAGGATTCTTGTTTCTAACCACATTTTTGCAGTAATTTATCACTTCCCGCCTTGGTATTGTCATCATGCAGCTGCAATTTCACACTTGTGTTTTGGGAACCTCCATGATGTTTAAAAGTAAAACTGCCCAATATAATGTTACAATGAATGTTTGATTTAATTATATCTAATTTAACACATTATCCATTATTCTAAATTCAGAAAACATTATTTAAAGGTTAGACTCTTAGAAAGACAGAAATATCTTACCAGAAAAGCATTAATTAAGGTCTATTTCGCCTAACAATGGTGTGGAACACAATACCTGTAATCTGTCAGTTTCATTCCAATCTAGAAATAATCAGAGAATTTAATATTATTTGCACGCAAAATATAATTAAATTAGCATACAACTTTCAAGTATTTGATTTGTCTAATGTCATACAGCCGGTCTCCCTGGCTAGGGGTAGCGACTTTCTCCGTAATCTCGTATACTCTCACGAGTAACGTGACGACGGCAAGAATCGGTAGCGGTTCTTACAGCATCGGTAACTTACAAGTTATGTGAGCCGGTCGCTCAGAAAGCAATGGCAAACTACTGAGCGTACTCTTGCCAAGAAATCAACAATCAGCTGAAAGATGCTGATGTTGACAGCGATGTCCTGTAAAGGATATGCAAACATTTTTTTAATGTCATACAAGGTCTTTTTTCAAATGACAAATAGCTATGTGGCATGAAAAGGTTAGAATGAATGCACAGTAGAGAATTGGGTAGCATTGTTTTTTTAACTAGTGCCAGCCAACTTAGCAAGTTCTGAAGTGTGTCTGGGTGGGGGAGGTTATGAAATGGTTAATAACGTTAGCTGCACACTAACTGAACTGAAATGTCTATGAAGGTTTCCACTCAGGCACTGAAACCGTTGCTGCAGCGATTGATCTTGAGGACGCATACAACAGAGTACCACTGGATTGTTTAATGTTTCAGCTTCTCGAACTAAACGTAAGTCCATTCCTCCTTAGTTGGATCGCTGCAGCCCTCTTCCAACGGAAAGTAGTTTTTAGATGTGGCAGTTGGACTTCGGAACCAACAACAATATATCCTGGCCTACCACAGGGATCACCATTATCTCCGGTACTGTTCAACGCATACACAGTGAGAATCACCTGTGAGCAGATCACTGGACCTGGCAGGACATTGTCATATGCCGATGATGTTTTAGTGTATCGTCAGGGTAAGGATAGAGAGGAGGTTGCTGTGGAACTACAAGCCGAACTCAATCGCATAAGTACTTGGTGTGATGAAGCTGGGGCAATGGTCAACCCAACAAAGGCAACAGTGACTTGGTTCTCGTTGAATAATCATATTGTCAACACTCCAACACCAACTGTAATGCTGTGTTCAGAGACGGTGGAAAGAACGCAGGCAATGAATTACCTGGGGATACGGTTTGATCGAAGCCTTGCTTATAATGTGCACATAGACCAGGTGATAATTAAGGCCAAGCGGGGTCTGGCAGCGATGCGGGTGATGGCGGCAGCAAACTGTGAGCAGCGCCATCTATGTCTTCTGTATGAGGGGCTGGTCATGTCTGTTTTGGAGTATGCAATGGCAATCCTGACTCTCAGCCATAAGCAGATAGAAAGGATGGAAAGGATACAGAATGAAGCTATGCGCATTATTCTTGGATGTACAAGAGATACAGCATGCAGGGCGATGCGCTACATTCTTGATTTTCCAACCATTGAAGAGAGAATACAAGGTTCCAGGGCACGCGCCTACCTCAGAATTAACGCAAACACACAACATCCACTGCATAGTGAAATTAGGAAGGTGAAGGGCAGCAGGTTAAAAGGAGGACGGTCGTGGATGGGTCAAGCCGAAGACATTCTTCAACAGGTGTGTTCACTTAGGACTTAGAACCTGGCGAGGAGTGGGTGCAAGTGCCAACAGACTTCTGCACATCCTTTTCAGTTTGCATCCAACTAGATAGAAAATGCAGACAAGAAAATCCGGCTGCTGTTGAGGCTGAAGTACAAGCGTTGATTTTCGAGAATTCGCTAGACGGTGACGCGGTCATCTACACAGATGAGTCGGTCGTCCGACATGTGAGAAGCTCATGGGCCTTCACAGCTCGGGCCGGAGGGAGAATTGTGAAGGAGGACTGGTGCTTTCACTGAAACCACAAGTAGCCTGACCATGGAAGTCATGGCAGTAAGTAAAGCAATAACATGGCTCGAGACACAGACATTCACTAGGGCTTGTTTCCTTAGCGACTCAATGAACATGATCAAGAGGATAGAGGAGGGGTCGATCCGAAGAGAATCCCCTCTGCCGTGCGTCCACCTTGACGAGGTAGAGGGGCTTGAGCGTTCCAATGACCCCAAGAGCTATGCCGACGGTAGCACAGCTACTGGTAGGGTCACCCATGTCGGACAGGTCAAGGGAGAGGGACCAGACGAAGTGACGCACAAACCTGCTGCCTTGTAGGTAGACTGGGGACAGTCAAAGGCTAGGGAAAGCATCCCGAACAAAATGCTTGTCGAAATCGGATGTACTGAGCCACAGGCTTGACAAAGAAGTGCAACGTAACTTTATCATTTCATGATGCCACAGATGAAAATTAATCGTTATGGTGCTAATCCCGTGAAGTCCCATCAGGCGGTGATAGTGCCGGGCCCCCTGCCTCGAGGGGGTCCACCCATGACTACTGGTGGTCACCTTCCCCTGTGCTGTGGAGTCAAGGCACAGAGGAGTAGGTTAAGAGCTATTGACCAAACACCCCGGACACTCAACATACTACAATGGAATGCAGAAGGAGTTTATAACAAGAAAGCCTCCCTAACACAGCGTCTTCATAAAGATAGAATAGATGTGGCATGCATTCAAGAGACACACCTCAACGCCAATCGCACATTTTCAGTCGAGGGATATCAGGCCACACGTTTCGACCGCGAAGGACACAAAGGAGGAGTTGTAATACTTACACGAAATACAATACCTTGCAGCGAAGTATCTGTGATCTCTGACAACCAAACGGAAATTATAGGTGTTGATATAATGATAAAGGACGTGAAAATAAGAATTTACAATCTATATAGCCCGGCAGATAAGGATCTTACACTCTCAAACATGGAAATAACTGACACAAATTGCATTGTTGTCGGAGACTTTAATAGCCGTTCAGAAAGATGGGGATACCCAGATACTGACAAAAGAGGAGATGAAGTGGAGGACTGGGAAATAGACTCAAATCTCCATCTACTTAACAAAGCGGATGACACACCGAGCTTCTACTCCAGAAGATGGATTACCACTTCTACTCCAGACTTAGCTTTCTGCGCAGGAGACATCCTCCACAAAATCGATCGCCATGTGCTGGACCAATTAGCAGGTAGTGACCACAGACCAATCAAGCTTGTAATAAATATGGAGTATGTTCCACAGGAGCAAAAGCCTTTGCCCCGTTGGAATTACAAACGAGCAGATTGGGACAGATTTGCCATACTAACAGACAAATATTGTGAAAACGTAAATACACGATATGGCAACATGAAGCAAATGGTGGAAAGTCTAAACAGAGCAATAATACAGGCGGCCACTGAGTCTATTCCAAGAGGAGCAAGGAAAAATTACAAACCATACTGGACTGAAGAACTACAATTTTTGGAGTACAAAGTTGAAGATGCTAGGAAGACCGCAGAGAGAGAACAAACAACTGAAGCGAACATCTCTCTCAAAGCCATCTCAGCAAAATATAAAAGAACAGTAAATCAAACAACAAGAGATTGTTGGAGGAAAAAAACAGAAAACCTGAATTTTGACAGGGATGGAAACAAACTATGGAAACTAGTGAAAGCCATGAACAATGAAGGACCTAGAAACAAACAAATAACAATTAAACAAGGAAATGCCTTGCTTACAGGAAAAAAGGCTGCAAATGCACTAATGGAACACTATGCCAGTGCAAACCACATTGATATTACAGCCGAACAGAAGAAAGCAATCAAAGATAAACAGATACATCATACATATACAGAGACAGCAGCAGAATATATGATGGCAAATCTAACAATGGAAGAAATGGAACAGGCAATGAATACCCTAAAAAAGAAGACATCACCAGGAAAGGATGGAATCACAAATGAAATGCTAATAGGACTAGGCACTAAGGCAAAAAAGAAACTACTAGCAGTCCTAAATTACAGCTGGAAGAGGGGAATAGTCCCACAGGCATGGAAGGAAGCTATACTAATACCAGTCCCAAAGAAAGGAAAAGACCTGGAAGAACCAAATGGCTATCGACCTATCAGTCTTCTTAGCTGTGTAGGAAAATTAATGGAACGCATTATCAATGGCAGGCTAACATGGCATCTGGAAGAAAACCAACTCTTAACACCTCACCAAGCAGGATTCAGAAAGTACAGATCTACTGAAGATCAAATAACCTATATAGCTCAGGAAATAGAGGATGCCTTCCAAGAGAAAAAGCACACACTAGCAGTCTGGATAGATTTAGAAAAAGCATTTGATAAAGTATGGAAGGAAGGACTGAAAGTAAAACTGCAAAAAATGCATGTTTGCGGGAAAATGTACAAATGGATCAGCCACTACCTTGAGAACAGAACTGCCAGGACAAAAGTACAAGGACAAACCAGCAAAATGATGCTGTTGGAGCAAGGTGTCCCCCAAGGAGGAGTTCTTTCACCAACATTATTCCTAGCATATATAAACGACATCACGGAAAATTTTCCAGCCAGAGTACACACATCATCCTTTGCAGATGACCTAGCCATATGGACATCTGAAGAATATATTAGTACAGCTAACAGCAGAATACAGCAAGCCCTATTAGCGCTAGAGGACTGGTCAAAATCATGGCTAGTGAAGATAAGTGAGGAGAAAACAACATGCACAGTGTTCTCCCTCTCAACTAAAACTCAGCAACCTAAGCTGGTATTGAATGGAAAAATATTGCGCCATGAAGAAAATCCAAACTATCTAGGAGTCACCTTTGATCGTCGCCTGACATGGAAGACACAGGTTGAGAAAAATCGAACAAGAGCAAGGCAAAGAATGGCAATCATGAAAAAGCTTGCTGGTACAACATGGGGAGCAGATGAGAAAGTTCTCAAGAAGTTATATACTGGGCGGGTGAGGCCAGTACTGGAATATGGCATTGCAGCTTGGGCAACAGCAGCTAAGTCAAACTTTAACAAAATAAGTAGAGTCCAAAATCAAGGAATGCGAATCATAACTGGAAGCCTGAAGACAACGCCTATTAATGAATTAGAAAAGATCACTTGTTTACAACCAATGCAGGATAGAAGAGATAGCAGAGCCCAGCAACAAGCAGAAAAATTTAGAAGATTGACAGACCACCCTATGTACAACAGATTTAATGGTTTTGGAAAGGGAAGACTGAAGCGTAGCAACTTTGTAGAAACTGCAAAATCGAAGGATTAGGTCAGATCCTATTCTTAACATATCAACAGTCAAGCCCATACACAATGCACACAAGTTCCCAGCTTGGAGACAGCAGCAACTGCCTGAGATGATAGAAAACATTCCTGGTATTGAGAAAAAGAACACTCAGCATGAAACCGAAAGAAGAGAAATAACCCTAAACTACATAAAAGAACATTACCCAAGCAGGAATTGGACCCATGCATATACAGATGGATCAGCCAAAAATTCAATAGAGAATGGAGGAGGAGGAATTCTCCTAAATTTAAAAAATGGAGCGAAAAAAACACATTCAATGGCAACTGGAAAATTTTCAAGTAACTTCAAAGCGGAGGTAGAGGCTCTGAAAACTGCAGCAGAAATGCTCCTGATGGAGGAAAATAAAGAGAAGCAAATAGCTATCTTCATGGATGCAAAGTCAGCTGTCTCAATACTGAAGAGCAATAACAGCACAGAACTAACTGACCTAAGAGCAGCACTCCATGGTCTATGCCAGAAATCCAAAAAAGTTGTAATACAGTGGATCCCATCACATTGCAGTATACCTGGAAACGAAGAGGCTGACAGACTGGCAAAAGAGGGCGGACGACTACCACAGCCTGACATAGACATAACCTATAATGAGGCAAAGAGGTTGATAAAAAGCACTTATAGAACCAAATGGGAATCAGAGCATCCAGGCCATCAGAAGGATGATGCATATTACAAACTCGACCGAAGAGAACAAGTAGCAATCTTCAGACTCCGCACAGGACATAACAGGCTGAAATACCACTTGTTCAATAAACTAAAGATAGGAGATACCGATGAATGTAATTGTAGAACTGGAAAAATGACAGCAAAACATTTGCTGCAGGATTGCCCAACGTATGCAGAACAGAGAAAGATATTTTGGCCCACACCTGCTTCATTTGAGGACAAGCTCTATGGAGATATCAACAAGCTAAAGTTGACCGCAGATTACTTTAACTATATACAGGTTGACATTTAAAGGTGCATGAAGACCCAGAGGCATGAAATGGAATATTGCTTGGATAGCAAATCCATTACGTGGAAAGTCCAAATCAAAAGCCCATTGTGTGGGCTTCATAAAAGGTGGAAGTGTCCTAGTGGCACGAAATGGAATATTGCTTGGATAGCAAATCCATTACGTGGAAAGTCCGAATCAAAAGCCCACTGTGTGGGCTTCATAAAAAGGTGGAAAAGTGTCCTAGTGGCACGAAATGGAATATTGCTTGGATAGCAAATCCATTACGTGGAAAGTCTGAATCAAAAGCCCACTGTGTGGGCTTCATAAAAGGTGGAAAAGTGTCCTAGTGGCACGAAATGGAATATTGCTTGGCTAGCAAATCCATTACATGGAAAGTCCGAATCGAAAGCTCACTGTGTGGATGTCATCTGCAGACTGCATACTTCTGGTTTCCGGAAGAACAGCCTATGGTGAACGGAAGGCCCAATATACGGAAGTGAGGCTAAGCAGCCATGTGCAGGACGTGACGATTCCTTGGGTGAGCCCAGTACCAGAGCGCTATGTATCGGCTCTGCAAGTATGGAAGCCTCCTTGGATGGCGGGGAATGCCCATGGTCTGCCCCTGCCTTCCCTTGAGGGCTGACCAGGATCTTTGGCTGTTCTATATGGACCAGCAAGGGATGGGGGATAACACCACAACAGTGAGAGTCAAACGTCCTAAGAAACCCCCGGGAAGGTTAACCCGGTCAACAAATGCCCGCAGAAGTCGGATGTGTCGGCCTAACGGCGCAAGAACGCAGCTCTGCTGTAAACAGGCACAACGCAATCACATCCGGAAAAAAACTCCGGATGAACGAAGAAGAAGAAGAAGATCCGAAGAGAATGGTTGCTGCCTCTGGAGTGGTCTCGGCTGGCAAAGATTAGTTTCATCTTCGTGCCAGGGCATGCGGGAGTACAAGGAAATGAGCGGGCTGACAAGCTCGCAGGTGAGGCTACTGTGGAGGGCGGACGCGCCATGGACCAGGCCGACATTCTGAATGCTCTACGAGAAGTAAGACTTTTGCGAGAACCAAGTGATGACTGTGAATCTACAACAATGGCCAGACTGCGAGAGCAGCAAATTAAAAGAGGGGTGGCCAAAGAAGATTGATAAACCAACACAGAACTGGCGTTGTTAGCCGCTACACGTTGCGGGATTTGCTGAGGAGGGGATCCGAGCACTTATGGACTGAATGGTTCGATGTGCAATGAGGATGATCTGTCGACTAATAACTAACTAACTAACTAACTAACTAACTGAACTGAACTCAAAACTGGCAACTTCATTTCAAATTCAATGTGAATTCATTTCGGCACAACTTACTTATTATTGAATTGTTAAATTTATAATAACTATTTTGTCATAATCAAATTAACAGTTAAACCTAATTCACACATTTATCACAACAAACATATAATGATTTTCGCACTGAAAATTTACAACATATCTCTATTAATATTATAAATATAATAAACAATAGGAGCTAAAATTTGATTACTATACACATACAAAACTGCCGATGCAAGGGTTAATAATCAGATATTATTATTATATTGTTTATATTAAAATACATACGCAAACCGCTGATGAGATGGTTAATAATAATATTCGAGTATTATACTATGCACATACACAAAAGTTGTGTGATTTCTGCAGTATGTACCTGACGAGATGCAGCGAAATATGCCAGGCAATAAATCGTGCAATCTATTGTTTGTGTCTTTGTTATTCAAATATTTGATAATATTATATATATGTACAAAACCGCAGATTTATGGTTAATATTTGATTGTTATACACATGTACAAAATCTCTGATGTGATGGTTAATATTTGATTATTATATATATTAGGCAGTTTACATATCCAACACAATTAGACAGATTGAAACAGAATTTTGTGCCTGCACAGAAGGATCCATTGTGTCCACCAAAAAAAGGCTGTAAAAAAACATATGGCATATGATAAGTAATTTTTTAGCGCACTTTAAGTTAGTCCGCCAATATTTTTAATGGATATACAAATTCTGCATCCATTTTTACATATATGTGGAGAGCTTCATTGATGATTGTCAATGATCAGTGGTAGAAAAAAAATATTTCTGCGGAGATGTTTCATCTTTGTGGCTTGAAATCCAAAATGTAGGCTCCGTGCATATTGATTGAACTAGTGTGTATACTTTTTACATCTAAAACATGCAATTTGAACTACTAAAGTTACAGTGAATACAAGTTTAAGGATTATTAATAATTTATCTGTATACTTTTAGTATTTTTCATCATTTAACTTGACTGAACATATTTTTTAAGTCAGTTCTTATATCCATCTATGACCCGTTTGAGTAAATCTCGCACAGACAGGCAATACATTACTACAACTTATGTTAAAATTAACTGTAAAAGAGAAAATACTGTTAGATGAGTGTGTTTTAAATCTGCAGCATTTATCTTGCATTTGTGCAACTCTCATTATTGTTCATCAATGGTAATTCTTTGTCTTCTTTCGTTCACTTGAAATATGTCCATAACTGCAATGCTATCTCTTGTACGAATTTAACAGTCTTTTTTAGTTCACTCATTGGTCCATAGAGTTTATCTTCCACTGTTGTCTCTCTAGGCCAGAAGGTTTGCCTAAATATGTTGTATTTTGGGCAGTCTTGGAGTATGTGCTTTGCTGTCTGCGATGCCAATTAACATGTGCACATGGCTGATTCACCAATCTCATTGCATGATTGCGTGGCATCCTGATTTCTGTGGTGCGCCTCCCGGCTGGTTGCCTCCATCTTCAGCACCTGTCCTTTACTAGAGCAGACTGTGGTCCTATTCGAGTTTAGATATGTAGCATACACGTCTAGAGCCTACTGGTTATTTTTCTGTACCAGAGACTCGCCACCGTCCCTTCTCCTTTTAGTTAAAACAGGTCCACCACGAGAAGGCCAGGAGTTGGAATTTTGCTGCAGAGGTGATGAATGCATGAGCCATGGGATATTTATGCAAGGTTGGGTGCTCACCTCAACTCTGCGTCCTCGGCTACATAACAGCAACATTTGGAACCTGTCAAAAGTAGTGTCTGTTGGATCCATTTTTCAACATGGACCCCATCATGCTAAGAAAATGAATTTTCATGGCGACATCATGCCTGATCATTTTTAAGACTGAATGTTTAAATGTTAATGTTGCATTACTTAGATCATGTTTTTTTCAAATTGGGTTATTTACTAAAGAAGAACAAACAGCAACAATTCACCTAAACGAACATCCCTTGAAACAAGTAAAGAGCTTCAAGTACCTAGGAAGTATAATATCATCAAATGGCAGATCAGAAGACGAGATCGAAAATAGGTGCAATAAGGCAAATCAACTCACTGGACAAATGGCACCAATACTAAAGAACAAACATGTATCAATAACTACTAAGAAAGCACTTTACAACACAATCTTCCTACCAACTCTGTGCTACCAATGCCAAACCTGGACAATGACAGAAAAAGAGAAAAGAAAAATCACAACAACAGAAATGAGGTTCCTGAGAAGAATACTCAACGTATCAAGAAGAGATAAGATCAGAAATGAAGAAATCAGGACTAAAGTGGGGGTTAAAGCTGCTCTAGATTTTATTAGAAAGCAAGTCAAATGGTTTGGCCATGCAAGTAGGCTACCAGTCAACAGCATGCCACAACAAGCAATGATGTACAGACCAGATGGAAACAGAGGAAGAGGCCGACCACGTAAACGTTGGACGGAGGGAATAACAGAATCCATGGGAATGTCGATATACGAAGCCCATAACCGGGCACTCTCACAAAGTTTATACTTCACCTCGACACCGCAAGGTACAAGAGGAACATGATGAGAGATGAGATGGGTTATTTACTAATGAGTACCACCACATGAACCATATATCATAGCGATCGAGGTAGCGAGACCTAACTGCTCCACAACTATTATTAGTCATTAATGAATAATAATTAATTGGTGCACATTTTTAATTGATAATTAGGTCACTGCACATCCTATAGAAACAGGAAAATAACTACTGGGTCGGTAGAACTATTCCACATAATAAAATATACATCATGCCAGGTTTTCAATCCAACATTAATAATGCACACGTTAATTTGTGAATTAGTAATTAATTAGCGTCCATTTTTAATTGCTAATTAGGTCGTGGTGCATAATGTCTAAAAATAGATGACATGAGCAGTTCGACTTCGCTACCCCGACCTCAATAATGTATGGTTGCTAAGATGTTTGTTTAATTAACAAAAACTGTAAAGTAGTCAGAAGCTAAATTTTGATCATTTCAGTTTTCACACTGACTGGGACACAAAGCAAACCTGCTCAGTGAACGGATTCTTGAGTATACTTAGTTCAAGATCCTGACACTCAAATGTGTATAACTCCGCTTAGAATTGACACCCAGGCATCTTTGAGGTACCCTTGGATTTTGGGTTTTCAAGGCCTATCTATCTTTGGCGGTCTCTTTAGTAAATATCCAATATGAAAAACATGATGATCAAAATACCAACTATATTTATATTAATTCATTCAGTAGCATGTCCTTATACACCCATCTGAAGATCATCCGCCACATTCTGCACCCATCTTCTCTTTGGCCTTCCTCTTCCTCTCTTCCCAGGCATTACCCCTCCATTATTGTTCTCTCCAAACTTTCGTGACGTTTCAAGTGACCAAACTATTTCAATTTTCTTTCTTTTATCGTCTTTAATAACCAACCTTCTTCAATATTCAGCTCTTGAAGTATAGATGCATTTGTTCTTTTCTTTACCCAAGATATTCTTAGACCTTGTCTATAACAGTTATCAGTTAGGGTATCTTCATTGCACTCCGGACATGTCCATAGGTGCTCAGATCTACCCCCCAGCATAAGCATCAGCGTCCGGTGGCTAATAGCGCCAGTTCTGTGTTGGTCTTTTATCCTGGACAGCGATGTGGATTCACTGATGTCAATGTCTTCTGTTCTCGGCATGTCTTTAAGGATGTAATAACATCGGCACGATCCATGGGCTGGCCACCTGCAGGGGGTGCACAGCCAGCCAGTTTATCAGCTTGTTCATTTCCCTCGACTCCCACATGTCCCGGGACAAAGATGAAGGTGACTTTACGAACAACAGACTTCCTCAGCAACTCAGTCCACTGTCTACGTACAGATCCAGCTTCGACCTTCCTAATCATGCTCATTGAATCACTTAGTACACACACGTTGGTATATAAACTATAACGCTGTGATTCTAGCTATTGGAAAGCTTACTTGGTACTTTTGCTTTCTTTCACCCCAAACAAACTTTGCGAGCTATATTTAGAGTCACCAGCTATATTTAGCGCCGACGGTGATCTCCTCTGTGTTCGGCCGGAGTGCATGTCAGTGCGTTTCAATTGCCCCACACCACAGTGTTGTTTCTTTGGCTGTGGCAACCGTTTCTGTGTGAGTGTCTGTCTCATCATGAGTTTTCTGGGAACTGGCAGCAGCAGCTGTCCACGACAAGCAGAGTAGCGTGGCTTTTCTGCAGCATCATGGCATCTTACATTCTGCAAGACGCTGTTCTCATAATCGTGTCATCATGGTGCTATCGCTGATTGAGTGTCAGGACAGATGGAGATGCCGCCGACGACATTCATCTTGTCGGCAGGACATCCCGCTGAGACAAGGTGCACATGGCTGCAAGTCCTCGCGTCTCCCGTACAGACAGATCATTCTTTTCATATACTGCTGGTCTCAAGAGTTGACTAAATGCGCTGGTCTAGATGTGTTCAACACCATTCTTGCGGACATTGTTGGATTCTGGCCACCGCAAGAATAGCGCACCACCGCCGCATAGAATTGCGCACCGAGCTACGGCGCAACACACGGAAATCCCTGGATGTGACATCATACCCTGGGATTCCCTTTTGTTTGGGGTGAAAGAAAGCAAAAGTACCGCTTACTTTACTGCCATCACCTTACACTTACAGGCGTATGTTGCAATGGGAAAGATGAAGTTGCATGCGCTCTTTAAAATCTAATTTTTGTAGTTTTGTCTGTCCCGCTCCAAAATTTATTCAGTTGTTTTAGTCTTTGAAGAGCAATTATTATATCATCATCATCATCACCTTCCACCGTCAAGCGTCGTGGGGGGGGGGGGGGGGGGGGGGGGAATTTGCGTCGTTCCAGCGCCCGGTGGGCGGCACTGGATAGTAATCATTACTATTTATTAATTATTATATACATTTATAAAACCACCGATGCGATGGCTAATATTTAATTATTAATAAATATTACATACTGGACATGCAACAACAACAAAACACTGATGCGATCAACAATATTCACTCAATGAAAGACGTGAAGATGTGAAAGGGAAACAGCTCTCGAAATGGTGACTATAGTTACTTCCCATACAACACACAACCGTAAATTAACGTAAATATCCCCAATATGAGTGACAGTGAGGATATGAATGAGATACTTGAGCCAATGACAGAAGAGACAGAACCTGAACCCTCATTAGATGAAATTACATGGGCAATAAAGAACCTGAAGAATGACAAATCACCTGGATGTGATTAGATACTAGCTGAGCTAATTAAAGCGGGAGGAGAAGAAACCATACAAATCTATGGCCAAAAGATTGGAAGAGAACTATCTTCATTCCTAAAATTATGCACCAACTATAACTACTATAGAACTGTTGCCCTGATCAGTCATGCAAGCAAACTTCTACTAAAAATCATAATGGGAAGACTTGGTAAGAAAATTGGAGAAGAAATTAACGTGGTTCAAGCTGGATTTAGACAAGGAAGAGGAACAAGAGATAACATTCTCAATATGCGTTTAATAATAGAGAAGTGCAGAGAATTTAATGTAAACCTATTCTCATGTTTTATGGATTATTCAAAGGCTTTTGTCTGTGTACAACATCAGAAACTTTGGGAAATCATGAGGAATATGGGCTTTCCACATGTAATACAACTCATAAGAATGCTCTATCTAGACCAACAAGCAGCGGTTAGAATAGATGGCGAGACATCAGATTGGTTTGACATCAAGCAAGGAGTCCGTCAGGGATGTGTGTTGTCCCCCTATTTGTTTAACCTGTACGCCGAAAATATAATGAGAAATGTAAGAGATGATATAAATAGGGAGCTATATATGATGCCCTAAATATCGGTGGTCTTGACATACCAGATATTCTGTATGCTGATGATACAGTATTGCTATCCACAAAACAGACTGGTATAGAAAACCTTCAGGATTGCTAACCTGGTCAAAAATGCACGCGAAAGCCGGATGTGTGACCTAAGGGTTTTCAACCCAAGGATGCCTAACGCACACAGCAATCACATCTGAAAAAACACTCCCGATGAACGAAAAGAAGAAGAAGAAGAAGAAAACCTGATAGCCTCAACCCAATTGAATAGTGAAAATCACAACTTGTATCTTAACATAGCAAAAACAAAGATAATGCATACAGATAAAACCACTATGGAGAAAGAAGTATGTTAATGAGGAACAATTGGAGGTGGTGGAAAATTTTGAATATCTTGGGTCATTGATTACCAAAAACGGTGACACAATGAAAGAAATTAAACGACGACTATCAATTGCTCTTCAAAGACTAAAACAACTGAATAAATTATGGAATGGGACAGACAGAACTACAAAAATTAGATTTTTAAGAGCATGCATCTTTCCCATTGCAACATACGCCTGTGAGACCTGGACACTTACTAAACAAGCTGAACAGCGCATGAATGCCTTTGAATATAAATGGTATAGACGGGTTCTAAGAATATCTTGGGTAAAGAAAAGAACAAATGCATCAATACTTCAAGAGCTGAATGTTGAAGAAGGTTGGCTATTAAAGACGATAAAACAAAGAAAATTGAAATATTTTGGTCACTTGAAATTGAAACGTCACGAAAGTTTGAGAGAACAATAATGGAGGGGTATATGCCTGGGAAGAGAGGGAGAGGAAGGCCAAAGAGAAGATGGGTGCAGGATGTGGCGGATAATCTCCAGATGGGTGTATCGGACGCGGGACATCTTGCTTATGATCGAGAGGTTTTCCAGAAGGTTGTTATTGGAGCGAGGTTCTGCAAAGGACATGCTACTGAATTAATGAATGAATGAACCCCCAATTAGACATGAGGTGGTAGTTGAATTGAGTTGAGCTAAGAACTGCACTACTACTGCACTCAGGACATTCCCATATGCGCTCCGTCTCCTCGTTCAACAGCAAGCGAAGAGTCACACTGCTAATCGTTCCCAGCCGCTATCTGATTGAAAGTTCTCCTGGTCTTCCCTCTAAGTTTTGAGATTCTACCAGAATCCCTTCCAATCCCCCGCAATCTCATCCTTTCCACATCCGGGTTCTCAATCTGTTCCTCCACCAGTGTTGCCGTTTTGACACTTTTCCCACCAAATGTAGTGCTTTTCAAGTAATTTAGTGCCAAAATATTGTATTTAGCGCGGCCTCGCGAACTTGGTGCTTCACAATTTTTTTGGTGCTTTTTTTGCGGGGGGGGGGGGTAAAAATTATTTTAAAAATCATTTTGGGGACACTAAAAAGCCGAATTTTAACTGAAGCGAGGGAGTAAAACAGTTTTAGTACATTACCGCGCAATATTCAAGTAATGTAACTCCCTTTAATACGATTTAGTTGACGTGAGTGATTGCAATATGCAATGCGTTAAAAGATTGTTTAAACAAGAATGGACTTGAGTTGCAAAGACTAGTTGAACTCGGCACTGACAATGCATTTGTCCAAAAAAAAAGTCGCTTAAAAGTCGACAGGGTGACCGGGTTTTATCCCATATGGCTCGGTCTATTTCTGCAGCGCGGAAAGCGTCGCACAAAGCACGAACTCCGTAGCTTTTAGCGACGACCCACAGGAGTCTCCGAAACATTTACCTCGTAAACCGAAGGGTGCGGCCCGGAATCGAACCCACAACCTTCGGAGCACGAGTCAAACGGCTTGACCACTTTGCCACAGAGACTCCCAAATGCATCTGTCACGACAGGTATTAACAATGGAGTATATCATCATCATCAAGTGCCGTGCCGGCTGGCGTAGGCGTTCATGGCTCTCCATAGATCTCGGTCTTTGGTTTTCTGGATCAACTCTGCTGCTGATATTCCTCCATGCCACCGTCTCAATCCATCCAGCATCATTTCTCTTGGTCTGCCTATCTTCCCCTCGATCTTTCCAGTTGTCACGATGTTCTCCAATGCCTCTATTCTCATCACATGACCGAAGAAAGATGTTTGTATCTTCCTTATTGTTGTATATAATGTTCTAATTTCATTAGCCTGTTTCAGATAGTCGTCGTTAGTTACTCTGGCAGTCCTAAGGAATTCGCAACATTCGTCTCAGGAACCACATCTCTGTTGCTTCTAATTTCTTCTTAATTTGTTCATTTACATTCCAAGATTCACTGCCATACAGCAAAACTGGTTCTACAGTAGCATTTCAGCACTCTCTTTCTTACATTCAGTGATAGTGACTTATTGCATAAGATACCCTTCATTTTCTGAAATGCGGCTTTTGCCTGCCCTATTCTGCTCCTAATCTCTGTTGTACATCTTCCATCTGATGTATAAATGCCCCTAGGTATCTAAAATTATCAACTTGGTTAAGGATTTTCCCTTCTATTTCTATGTCACATTTTGGTGTCACCATTTTCTTTGATATTACCATTGTTACTGTTTTCTTGATATTCAAGGAGAGTCCTTTCCTTGCACTCTCTGTTACTACAACGTCTAATAATTGTTGTTGGTCTGTTGAATTATCCGCCACCAATATTGTGTCATCTGCATAGCGTATATTATCTTATATATAAAAGGCAATCTCCGTCTGTCCATATGTCCTTTATGCGCTCGCGAACGGCCCATCCGATTGAGATGAAATTTTCTACACGTCTTCCTTTCATTCCAGCGCAGCCCACTGTCATATTTTTTTAGTGTGAAATCGGCTGCTTACCCAATATTATTTAATTTTCCATTTTTCATTATAATTTCATATATCTCAGGGGACCTAACTCTGTAAAAGTTATTTCAAGGGGCATAACTTTTCTGTATACCTTATAGTCATATTGTGGCATCGTTTTCAAAGATTTATAAACTCTGTGTCTATAGTTATGTACCGGCATATGAGTTATAATAAATAATGATACAATCTTTAAGGCATTTTCAAAGTTTTCATAAAAATAATGCACAATGCATAACATTGTAACTCATCTTTTTATGTTTAAGAAGTTACTGTAGTCATGCAGGTGATTAGAAAGAGTTTTCATTAAAAATAATGGATGGTGTGTGGAAGGACATTCTTTTAAGTTACTTTTTTTGTTGTACGAATTTAATGAGACGCTACCTGCCAGGAGCTGGGTGAAGCCACGCCGGGTCAGATAGATAGACAGACCCACCTTTTCGCTGCAGTTGTCTACTCCTCCTTTTCCTTCTTCTGCTGATGCTCCTGCCGCCACTTCATTTACCCAAGTTAATTGTTGGGGAAGATGTAAAGATCTTTCAAGTGCTCTTTCTAATGCTTTTTGTAAGTTGGTCTTCGTTTATCTAAGGTTGTTCTAACTGCAACCAATAAATGATTAGACAGACAGGCAGACAGACAGAGAAGGAGGGACGGACGGACAGACAGACAGACAGACAGACAGACAGACAGACAGACAGACAGACAGACAGACAGACAGACAGACAGACAGACAGACAGACAGTCGGGAACTGGAACGGGAGCTTATATGACTACTTATATGAATTAAATGAGATGCTCCACACCAGGAGTTGGGCGATGCCGGGCCGGGCCGGGTCAGACAGACAGAAAGACAGACAGACAGACAGACAGACAGACAGACAGACAGACAGACAGATAGATAGATAGTCGGGAACGGGAACGGGAGCTTATATGACTACTTATATGAATTAAATGAGATGCTCCACACCAGGAGTTGGGCGATGCCGGGCCGGGTCAGACAGACAGACAGAAAGACAGACAGAAAGACAGACACTACATACATACAGAAACAGACAGACAGACAGCAGACAGACAGACAGACAGACAGACAGACAGACAGACAGACAGTCGGTAACGGGAACGAGAACTTATATGACTACTTATATGAATTAAATGAGATGCTCCCCACCAGGGCCTGGGCGAAGCCGGCCGGGTCAGCTAGTTTATATTATAACCTCCAACTAATATTCCTGGTATCTCTTTGATCTCTCTCATTATTACTTCGCTATACAGGGAGAAAAGATCTGGTGAGAAGACACACCCTTGTCGTACTCCTAGCTTTATCTGTTCGTAACTACACTCTTTATTTCCCATTTTAATTGCTGCTACTTGGTTCCAGTAAATATTCTTTATTATTCTTAAATCTTTTCCATCAGTGTTGATATCTTCCAACATTTTAATCAGTTCATCATGTTTTACTTTATCAAATGCCTTAGTATAATCTATGAAGCACAAATATATGTCTCTCTGTTTCTCTATTGACCTTTCTATTAGTGTCCGTAATGTATAAATTGCATTGTTTGTGCCTTTCCTTCCACAAATCCATACTGTTCTTCTCTAATTTCCATTTTTATTTTCTTTTTGGTTCTTCTCATTATGATTCTGAGTAGAAGCTTAGTGATATGGTTTATAAGGTTAATTGTACGAAAATCTTCACAATCTGCTCCTGGTCTTTTTGGTATAGCTATAAATACAGATTTCAGCATATCACTGGGTAAATATCCACTGCTGTAAATATCATTCAACATTTTGGTTAATATATCTACTCCAAATTCTCCCAATACTTCTAATTCTTCTATTGTGATTTCATCTGGCCCAGCTGTTTTTCCTTTCTTCATACGTTTCATAGCGTCAGCGACTTCTTCTTTCAGAATAGGTGGACCTTCTAAGTTACTATCTTCTGTTAATTCTTCCCTTTCTCCTTCATATAATTCTCTTATATACTCATTCCACCTCTTCATTATAGCATCTTCCTCTAATATTATCTTTCCTGTTTTTCATTACAAGCACCCTGTATTTATTCTTATTTTTCTTCCTGTAAGCTCACTGATTTGTCTGTGCATATTTTTTTGTATCTTTCATGGAATTTAATTCAATTTTTTTTTGCATTGCTCGTTTAACCAACTTTCTTAGCCTTCCCACATTTATCTTTTATTTCTTTATTTATCTTAGCGTATTCTTGTTTGTCAATTTTACTCTGTTTTCTTTTGTCCATCAGTTTTAAGATATCTTCATTCATCCATTTTTTCTTAGCTATTTTGCCTCTCTCCGGTAATACTTCTTTGCTAGTTTGATGAATGGAGTCCCTTAACATTTCCCATTGTTCATCTATACTCTGTATTTTAGTTATTGCATTGTACCTATTTTTCACAGTCACTCTGTATTGTTCTTGCATTTCTTTATCTATTTTCAGAACCTCTTTATTAAGTCTCATGTTCTTAACCATTTTTTCCCCTCTCTTTAATCTTACTTTTATTTGTCCACATAGTGGTACATGATCACTATTACAGTCAGCACCAGGCATTGTCTTTACATTAATTAAAGCATTTCTAAATCTTTTATTAATTAGTATGTAGTCAATTTGGTTGCGTATTTTCTTATCAGGGCTTATCCATGTGTACAGTCGTCTTTTATGGTGTTTAAACCATGTGTTTCCAATTATCATATCATTGATATTTGCCCATTCTATTAGCTTTTCCCCTCTTTCATTTCTTGTACCTAAACCATAATTCCCGACTACATCCTCCATTTGGAGTATATACAAAATTAAAATCCGAAGTTCCTCATCTGGTACTAGTTAAGTGTTTATGGCATTTCCTTCAGCTGGTAGTGTCACAGGCTGCAGCTGCCTGTCAAGCAAAGTACAGGGAGCTTTTTGCTTCAATGAATGATGGACAACATCCGCTGAAGGTTGTTCAATTAAGCCAGACACGATGGATGTCCATTCAATCTGCCATTGTCAAAACATTGCAGCAGTGGGTCGAGCTCAGAACTCATGTTGATATAGCAAGACTCAACGAGTGCTGTTATACTGCAGAACTTCTACATTCTATGTTTAGCGACATGAAAAACTATGTGGTTCTCATATTTCTCAAGCATATTCTCTGAGAAGTTCAAAGTGTGAATAAGAAATTCAAAGCAGATAAACAGGATCCACAAAAATACTCAGCGATCTTGTTGTAGCTTGTCGTCCCTGGGGGAAAGTGGAATCAACAAGCACACCTTTAAAATCCTTCTTATACTTTGGAACGATTGTCAGACCTTTGTCTACACTCGCCCGTTATGTCTTCTAATCACCATTTCTCTCTATCTATCTCTCTTTTATTCCTTCATAACATACCCACACAACATTGTCCTCCAATAAATACTAACATATTTATTGAATAAAAAGTATCATGGGTGTGTATAGATTGTATGTAAAGACGTTGTTGGTGTGTTCTATATTGTAGGTGAGATAAGATTGACAGTCCAAGATTCATCTCACTGTTCTCATCACACAATCGGCATAGATAATGTCACCACAGCATGAACTTGTTTACGCTCACCCGGTATAGTGTCTCTCAGTACTGATGATGATGATGTCTTCACAATAGTCCTTGACAAGCGTTAGAATTAAAGTTAGTTCACCATTGCGGGTTTTAATAGATAATGTCTGTCCTTGTGAACTATCCAATCACATGAACCACATGATATTCCAGGTAATGTTTATACCTCCGATATCATCGAATGACTTATCGTCTCTATATGGATACATAATTCCAACAAACACTGTCTATAGAATATCACAGATTCACGGTGTTCATCTAATTCGTTACTGCTCTGTTTAGCCAATAATAAATTCTGGCCTTATAGCCTCTTCATTTAAAGACAGTTCAGGTGCACCATATTGAGCTTCCGATCTATGTTTAGCTGCCCTTTATTCTGCTGTAAGTCTCTTAACCAGAATGTCTTATAGGTATTCGTTAATGCTAGAACTTGCTGACCTGTATGTCTGACATCCGACTTCAATCTGGCCGATTTTTATTACTTTACCAGATTAGAGTCCCTTCCTTTTTTTCAGGAGTGTTGCTATTGCTACTTTACCAGATTAGAGTCCCTTCCTTCTTTTCAGGAGTGTTGCTATTGCTTTGTGCAAGGGAACCTGTCGAAAAGACAATATCAGGTGCTATCAACCTAACTCAAACTCATTAGAAGTGAGAGTAGGCTTATGGCCGTTATCAGTTTTACTTCTATAGATTCAGAGAACTGACCTCTGACATAAGACATTGGAGTTATAACCATAACCTAAGACTAGGTACAGAATGAAATGTCATAAAAGAGCTCAGAAATCCCAGTAACCATCTATACTAGAATCTCGTATCATACTTAGCCTATCTAATCATAGTACGTATTCTATCGAGTGCACTGGTACTTTACACAATCCAATCCGTTACTACTCAGCTAAATTCGGCCAACGGCCATTATTACGGTCTCACACTCAAATACACTATGTTAGATTTATACTCTACACCACAACTACCTTATAATTATCCTTGGCTGAATCGGGAATACTAATTGCACAATAAATACAAAATGTCCGTCAGTATTATCCGACTTGAAACATTGTAGGCTACTCCCTATTCATAATCACTCAAGAATAAACCACCACTTCTTGTGGAAACCAAATAGCACACTAAATTCCAGTATAATATCCAGCCTATTAATACTCTGTCTCTGTACGACTATATGGGCTTATTCCACCAATTTCCCCCTGTCCTCTTCATCTGTTTCTCAATAACAACCGAATGTATCCTTTGATGCCCGGTCTTTTCGGGACATCAATGATTATTTCCTCGTCTTCTCCGACCACAGACATTCTTCTCCGTTATCCAAAAGCTGTGATACGCCGTGATCGCAAATCTCTGTTTCCCACTTCAAAGGTTTCTTGAAATAGCTTTATCGCGATACATCGGTCGTCCGTTAGTTCCCGTAGACTTCGCTTTCGTCTCTAATCGTTCCGATCGTTCAATCAAGGCTCTCTCAACAAACAAAATGCCGCGGCTGTCACGGGATACTGCGAGTTTAGTGATTCTCCGATAAACTAATATATAAAATTACTTGCAATGTATGAGAATGGGAAAATTATTGACAGTTAGTTAGAATAACAATCGAATACTTCAGTCTGAGGTGAGGACAAATAGACGGTCATTGACCGAATGGTATAGAAGTAAGATACAGTTGTGAGGGGTCATTGATTGCCGATTCCACCGGACAAAACAACGCGGAGACATCGGGTTGTGGAACACACGAAGACGTTGATCAAAGAGTTAGAACTCTTTGGTGTACGATGATTGAGGAACGCGGGACTCAACGGAGGAGCCGACACGGAGTGGCAACGAACGAATACGTGACTTCACAAACCTTTAATGGGGGAATCACGGCAAATTTGATTGTTGATCAAAAGAAACGGAAAATTGCAAACGGTTAGTGTGCTACCAAACTGGACGGAGAATGGATTTATGCGTCCTTAATTAGAAAAGAAATATAGGTCCTTTATTGTTTAAAGGCGATGGGACATTGGTGCTTATGTGCTTGTGTATTTCGATTCATGGACTAACATAGATTATATACGTTAATCTAGCTTTAGCTTAATAGTCTAGCATAGGGAATTAGGTGTCTGTGCTTGGCTGCTACCATTTCCTTCTTTTAGCTAATCGTTTAGACCATAGTGTACTCATCTGTCTTATGTCAGAGTATCTTTCGGAAGCGTCTTAGTACGGTCGGGAGACATGCTCTCACATAAGAATTAGTCTGAAGCAGACTAATATCACATGGTTATATATCACCCACAAGTTCAACGAAAACTCCTGACAGGTTCAGAGAAGATTAAAGAAATTAACTTCACTTAAGAACATAGACATGTTCTAATCGTGAGAAGAGATACCCAATCGCCCATAAAGGAACTTTGTATAAATAAAATATTATCCAAATAAAGAAGGTAAATGGAAAAGACGTTAAACTGCATACATTTGCACTGTGGACTTATATAAAAATTTACTAACTAGAGACAATGTGTAGAACATTTATAGTAGATCTAGACAGTGCTAGACAGTGGTGATGTGTTTCAGTGATGGATTTTACTAACTTCTAAAAGGGAAATCTGTAAACGTCAGAGACTTACCTTAATTGCATTATTTTATGGTGATTAGACGGTGAACATTTTTTCAATATTGGAATACGTCCGGACTCAAGCGGAACAGAGCATCCAGGGTGAGAGCTGTCCATATATGTGTGATGTCTTGTTGCATGGCCGTATGCAGATGAGAGATGTGATACGGAGCATAGACATTCAGAGTCCTATCTCGCACTCAAAATAGAAGACACTACAGATTACATATACACATTCAATACATACAACTGACATAGTTTTCAGCAATAAATATTTTATTAATTGTTGGAGGAAACTGTTGTCAGGGTATGTTATTGTGACATATATGTCATCATCTCGCAGTCTTTTCCAGCAGACGTTGCTAGGACACGCTATCTGAAGAGTAGAGGCTATTAAAAAGCCCGACGGGAGAATTAACGAAACGAAATTTCGTTTCGTTTGAAGGCAATTGATTGGCCGCGCCCCGGAAACACGGGCTTAATCTAGACAAAGCGGTCTGGTCAATCGCCATGTTTCTCCAATGTTAGCGGGTGACCCATTGTTAATGGGTTAATTAAAAGCCCACTTATTCTCTGCGTTTTAGGTGAGCATTATATTATATACAACATATCATGTTATGTATTAGGATAAATGCTTTGAGGCAACTAATATCATGATTGAAGTTGGGTGTGTGAAAATTAGGAGAATCACTTTCATTGAAATGATGGTTTACGACACACAGCCGGGACATCGCCATGTTGTCCAGTGAGCCTTCAAAATGCTTACAATATAATCTGGCTATGAGTCATTCTTCTGAGATGATTTTGTGAACTTACTTTATTCCTAAATGCTTAATTTTCACAACTGGTCTCTGTGTTTTAAAGTGTTTTTTTCCCTGAGTGCTTATTTTGTATTTCTGCTCTTATGATGGAGAAATATTACTATCTCACATTTGTGTACAACTTTAATATAGGTTGTTAGATAGAGAGAGAGATATATATTCTCGCTTGACTTTTTCATGCACTTAGGAGTTAATCTTTTGTTTACCTGGTTGTAAATACACAGAGATTGTCTTGTAGTCTTTTATTTTCATAAATGATGGTATGGGATTTTCATGTGGTATGATATACATAATCTCAAAGGTATGGGAAAAGATTCCCATGATTTCTCTTTTATGAGTATTTTACCTTTTATGCTCATGATTGTTACTGCTTGATGCTGTAATAAATGATGTTATAAGATTGTCATTTGGTATGATATATCTATATATCATCTCAAGGGAGTGGGAAATGACACCTGCTCTTGTGTTTTTACTTTGAGATGTTGTAATACCCACTAGAGAGTTCATACCATGTTTAGTAAAAGTCTAACAAGTTTTTCTGTTATTCATCATATATATCATATGTATATTCTATTCATGATGTTACTGCTGAAGTAGATCTTTTAACTTCACCCCATTGGGGACAAACACATGATGATGATGATGATGATGATGATGATGATGAGGCAGGAGGAGATGACTGATTGGTAGCTAGCCTTTTTGCCATTTATCAGTGGTACTTACATAATGCTGTTTGTAACTATGGAAAGGAGATTTATGAATTGTTTACATGAGGACAGTGTCTCATGAACTTTTTCCATGAGGTGACAGCGGTACTATCAAAAGATGTTTGCATATTTAGGAGGTGAAGAAAACCTCCCAGGAAGCTCCAGTATCAGTCCAGAAGAGATGTACCTATTGAGTAGATACCTTACTCACTTTTGGAGTGGGTCAAAACTCTACAGTAGGTGACAAGTGCTAGGGAACTAGCTACACTTTTTTTTCCTTCCCTTTTGTTCCCTCTAATTTTAATTATGATCCATTGTTATCAGAATGTATGTTTTATTATGATACATTGGTATAAGAGTGTAGATTGTATTATGATACAATTATCAATGTTTGGGTTGTATTACTAATCTATATCGACCCTGTTCTTCTTCACTCTACATAGGCGCTAGAGATGGCGGTGGAGTATTGACACTAGTCACCATGCTTCGCACTGGATTTATACTCAACTTGTTTGGATTTAGAGGCAGGAAACTGGGATATCAGCCTCCTCTAATATTCTACAAAGAGTGCTGGTTACTGCTACTCACCCTGAACCGGAATGACAATGCCTGGATACTTAACGGATTTTAAATATGCTGAAGTGGATTCCCTACCTCTGGGAATTTAAAGACGGTGTTAATATTTTCAATGTCTGCAAAGACATGAGGCATGCCTGGTCTAGATGGATACAGAGTATAACCTCCTCGAGAAGTCACCGCCTAATTCCACGTTCAACGGTCATATTCCAGAGGCTCATGGATAGTCTGGAATTCACCATCATTTACCATTATGGATTTACCAACTGATTGTGTGAACTCCCAGCTTCCTTTGAATCTTCTCATCCATCATATCCCAGACATGGATAATCAAGCACATTACCAACTCCCGTCAATCAAGTCGTATATTCAGCTGAAGAAAGAATAACCTACATCTTAACCCAGAGAAAGGGGCTGAAATATTCATGCCCACAATTCAAGTTAGTTCTGTCAGGAAATTCTAATGGATTATGTGATGTCACTCCTCATCCAAAGAGATACTGAAAGTGTTTGTGCCTGATCCTGATCGAATCAATCACATGGACTCCTGTGTGTCACGCCACGCCAGAATGCTTCAGACTTATTTATACAGGTCTGGTATATCACCCTGGAACGCTCCTAGCCCAGTGACTTAGCAACTGTGACTTGAGAGATTACAGTATATCCACATTGGATTCATATGGATTACTCCTACATGTTTTTCGCGATGGATATATGATCCAGAAGTGAAAGTTCTGTGTGTGTGCAATCCCCAATTTTCTAAATAGGTGGATATATGCAAAGCAGCTGTTTTCCTGGATTATAGAGAGTGTGATTATGGCCAGACTTTTCTAGTGGATAATGAAGGAGAGGAAGTCATCATCAGACCCATAGGATAGTTCTAGAGACAGATTAGATAGATTTTCTTTATCTATTTCTTTGTATGGATTTACTTTGTTTTGTGTTTGACACATGTATTTGATGTGAACCTTTTTTGGGGAAATATTCTTGGGGACTTCTGTTTGGTTGTATACCTTGTGTGCATTGCCTGAAATATGATAATTTTTCATGTCCATGTCACCATATTGTAGCTAACAGGGTTTTCCAGAACCCAAATGTTTTCCACAATACAATTGTTTGTTTGTTTGGTTTAACCAAGCCTTGCAGTTACTTCATTGTTAACCTGGTGTTCCAAAATTGATGTTTATAGTCCAGTTATTGTAACTGTTATGTGATACAGTGAGTTATTGTTACGGTTATGTGATACAGTGAGTCATTGTACTGTTTTGTCTAACAGTGGCTGTTTTCCTCTGTCATGTAATCCAGTTGTTGCGTCTAACATTGGTTGTTGTCCCTCTGTTGTATAATACTGTGGATGTGCATGACAGTGGATACTTGTCATTGTTTATATATATGTGGGAGATTAAATGTGGGGCGGGGCACTTACACATAGACACACCCTCTGGGTAGAGTGATTAGTACTCGGGTGTCTGTGGTAGAACTTCCCGGATCTCCCAGCCTTCTATGGGAAACATTTCTTTTATGTTAGTGTTGAACTTGCACCCCTTTTCTGCCTTGTTCAATACTTGGGGGTTACGAGCCAATATATTAATTCCTATAGAGGGCGTGTTTGGGTTTTAGACCCCATTCATACTGAATACCCCTAGCGAAACTTGTCCTTATTCTAATTTATTATATTTACCACCCTACAGTTATGAAGGAATAAGAAGAGAGAGAGAGAGAGATGAGAGGAGAGAGAGAGAGAGAGAGACGAGAGAGAGAGAGAGAGAGAGAGAGAGAGAGAGAGAGAGAGAGAGAGAGAGAGCGAGAGAGAGAGAGAGAGAGAGAGAGAGAGAGAGAGTAGAAGACAGAACGGAGGAGTGTAGACAAAAGTCTGTCAATAATTCCCAAGTATAAGGATCTTAAAGGTGTGCTTGTTGATTCCACTTTCCTCCCGGGACGACAAGCGACAGCGGCTTAGGACGCTGTTTGTTCTAGTAACATTTCAGATCGTTGACCTCTAGTATCGTGACACTTGTCCAACTCACTGATTCTATCAGTTCAAAGATTGCTATTCCTGGGGAAAAAATAACAGAAAGTGATGCTATTCAAGATTATTTAGATCCTAATCCCAATCTAGGTTATGAGTTTGAGAAAGAAATAGCAGGCTACCAGTTTCCTGATGAGAAAGAAATTCGTGGAAGGTACATCCAGGTTTTAATAGAGTTCTTGACACAGCTGCGTTTACGTTTGCCGGATAACGTTCGAGTGTTGCAGTCCATGTCATGCCTTAGTGGAAGTGAATGTCTACAGCCAATGAAGCCCTGTATATTGGATCTTGCTAAAATGTTTGTAGAAGGTGCAGCTACTCTCACCCGCATCGATTTCCAGTGGAGAAAAGTTCATCATATGCAGTGGACGCAGATCTCTAACACACTTGGATTGTGGGCAATATAGCCTCATACAGGGATGCCACCGGTGAAAATCCTTTCCAAGATCTTACAGATTTAGCTTTAACTGTGCTCATTTTACTTCATTCTAATGCGGACGTGAAGCGTATTTTCAGTCAGATGGGGGTTATAAAATCAAAATTACGGAACAAACTGGGCATCAAGAGTTTGACAGTTGTTTTGACTATTAGATATGGAATGAAAAGATATGGCAACTGCTATCATGATTATAAACTACCTAAGGATATTCTACGAAAAATTAGGTCACAGGAGGCATAAACACGTTTCTTTCAATCATCATCATAATCATCGCAGTAGCAAACACAGCAGGAAATAGCTACAGAAACTGAAGAGTAGTTGTCTGAATGGGATTTGGCAGATTTGGAATAAACTTCATTCTAAAATTCAGTGATAATAATAAATTATAATGTGATACTGTATAACATTTTGAATGAATACCGCCAGTGCCTGTTTTAGTGCTTTCCCTAAAAATAGTATTGCAATTTAATGCTTTTTTGGCTCGATAGTAGTTCTGATTGGGATTTGGCGGATCTGGAATAAACTTCATTGTACTATGAAGTGATAATAATATGGCTGGAATCACAGCATTATACCAACGTGTGTGTACTAAGTGATTCAATGAGTATGATTCAGAAGGTCGAAGCTGGATCTGTACGTAGACAGTGGACTGAGTCGCTGCGGAAGTCTGTTGTTCGTAAAGTCACCTTCATCTTCGTCCCGGGACTTGCGGGAGTCGAGGGAAATGAACGAGCTGACAAACTGGCTGGCTCTGCACTCCCTGTAGATGGCCAGCCCATGGATCGTGCCGATGTTATTAACGTCCTTAAAGATATGGCGAGAACAGAGGACTTTGACGTCAGTGATTCCACATCACTGTCCAGGATGAAAGACCTGGGAGTAAGAATCGGCACAGCCAGACGCGAGAGGTACATCGGGAAAACAAAGCGCCTCGTCAAACAACACAGAACTGGCACTATTAGCCACCGGACGCTGATGAAAATGCTGGGGGGAGGATCTGAGCACCTATGGTCATGTCCGGAGTGCAACGAAGATACCCCAACTGATAACTTATAATAATAAATTATGTGCTACCTTGTTACATTTGTAATAAAAACAGTTGGTGCTTTATTTTGGTGCTTTAAAAACATTTTTGGTGCTGTTTGGTACTTTTTGGGGGGTCGATTTTGGTTCTTTTTCATCAAAAGGAAATGGCAACATTGTCCTCCACCTTCTCCACCTGGTTACTTCTCTCCCTTGTCCATAGGTAATCGACCACCATGAGGTGGTCCCTGCCAGTCTATCAGCTTGTTCATTCCCCCGCATCCCGCATGGCCAGGGCAAAAAGTCCATATAATTCTTGCAATCTGTGACCTCTGAAACGAGGTGAGCCATTCCACACCAAACATTCCTTTCTCCACTTTACTAAGCATACTCCTTGAGTCCGTTATGAAGACAGTGTGTATTGCAGTGGTCTCCTCTAACCAACGGAATGCCGTTGTGACTGCCTCCACCTCCATTCTCATGCTGGAGCTCGTTGCCTTATATACCATACTCTCATTTTTCAAGAATCGTCCATTAGCCTTCGTAATGAAACCCAACCACTCCGTTTGTTTCTCACCACTGATCCATCAGTGTGCCTGAGCGGGCCGTTGTTTGTCGAGACTCCTATCTTTTCCACTTTTCCCATGGGGCAGTGGAGAACATTTTATGTGATGCTAGCTAACACGGCCTGGCTTCGCCCAGCCACTGGCAGGGATCTATCTATCTATCTATCTATCTATCTATCTATCTATCTATCTATCTATCTATCCATCCATCCACCCACCCACCCACCCACCCACCCATCCATCTATCTATCTATCTATCTATCTATCTATCTATCTATACCTATCTTTGTCTGTCTCTCTGACGATCCGGCCAGACTGTCTATCTATCTATCCATCCATCCAGAGGACCCGGCCCGGCCTCGCCCAGACCCTTGCGGAGATCTGTCTGTCTGTCTCCATCCATTCTTCCGTCCGTCCGTCCGTCCGTCCGTCCGTCTGTCTGTCTGTCTGTCTGTCTGTCTGTCTGTCTGTCTGTCTGTCTATTTATGTTCGGCCCGTTCCCGTTAAAAATATCGATAAAATAGAAGAATAGATAGATTGATAGCAGAAAATATGATTGGAAGAGATCTATCTAAAGTAAACTTACCAAGATATCACAAACAGCCAATAAATGGTGGGCGGTGGGTTGACTGCAGAGTACTGTAAAAGATGTGCAACTAACTTTCTCTCACAATAAATTATTTTTTTTTGTTTTTTAACGAACGAAAATCTTTATTTTCAAAGGGTTAAGAATTGGCAAGCAGGCCCGTCCTACATTCTGCCCTTCTTCTCTATTTCCTCTCATACATTCTTTCATTCAACATCTCTTATGAAGCAATTCTTTGACAACAGAAGAACAATAAGCATTAAAATGCATGAAAAGTAACTCGTTGAGGCAATGTTTAACATGGGCATCATAAATACCCAACGTGGGTGTAACGTGCCATGCATATGAGAATGTTTTTTTTTTTTTAAATTAAATGTGCTTTTGAAGAAAAATAAAAAGATGAGTTAGAAAATTTTCACTATTTAAATAGATGCATTATTTTTATAAAAAGTTTGAAAATGCCTTAAAGATTTTATCATTATGTATTATAACGCATATGCCTGTAGATAACTGTAGAGAAAAGGTCCACCTATTTGAGAAATATGCAACAATTATTTTAATTACATATATAGCAATGCTATTAAAAGTTATGTCCCGTGATATAACTTTTCTTAAGTTAAGTCCCCTCGCTATATATAAAATATAATGTAATTAACAAATTAAATTTTCTTACGTAAATAACTGTTTGTAAACTAACAAAAAATGCCAGCTGGCATGACGGGAATGAGAAGAACACGTGTAGAAAATTTCATCTCAATCGGATGGACCTTTCGCGAACGCATAAATAACATACATACAGACAGACAGACAATGTCTTTTATATATATAGATTCACCGGCACAGAAATGGAGCATAATGGGGACGACCCTTTGCTGTGATGTTGGAACCGTGACTAACTAACTAACTAACTAACTAACTAACTAACTAACTAACTAACTAACTGATCCATCAGTATAGATCACTATGTCACCTTGATGTGTATTACTCTGGATCAGTTGTTGCACCTCAAACACTGTGCGGCCCGCAGCCCATTCTCTACACTCACGACCCGGAGTTACTATTACATTGTGCCAGTCCGTCCTGTCTGCCGGTACTTCAACCCACTCTTTTTCATGAATGATGGTCTCTAGATCACGAACTGGTCTCTGTGACCAAAGGCTTGCGAACGCGGTTCGTGAGCCGTTTACCAGGCGTTCGAAACGCAGCCGCAACCGATTTGTGCAGCAGACCGTGTCGCGTTGTTATAACTGTGTTGGTATGGGAGCCGGTCGTTCAGAAATCAATGGCACACTACTGAACGTATAATTTACCTAATACATAAACGGCAGCTGAAAATGCTGGCGTTGGCTGCAACGTCCTGCAAGGGATATGCAACATTTAAAAAAAAAAGATCACAAACCTGATGTATAGATATTTCCGCCTGTGCCATCCAATCTATGATCCTTGACCATATCCACGACTTCATGCAGGGGGTGATTCCTATCTGCAGCATCCCCTAGGTATCATTTGACCCGAAGGACCCTACGCCTCTCCGCCATTGTTGGTAGCGCCAGAATATGCCTCATGCATATAATTGGTATGTCCTTTGCGCACACCAGAATCACCCGCACAGCCGCATTTTGTATGCGCTCCAACCTTACAAGCTGACTCTTTGATACTGTCAGAGGCCCCAAACCATGCTCAATGACAGAAATTATTAACTGCTGAAAGAGCCTGTAAAGCATCCCTTGCTCTACCCAGGATACTGCCATCGCCCACAAAGCATTCTGTTTATTCTAGAAGCCCACATAGACATCAAATGCAAAAGTAGCCGCATTGGCCAAGGTGTCCTTCCCAGGCCGGTAACTCCCGAGGCCTTGGGGAAGCAGATTACAATTTTCCAAATGTCGCTGCAGCCTGCGGGCTACTATCTTCTCGATGACTTTGCCAAAGGTGTTTTGCAGGGTTAGAATTCGGTATCTATTAAGTCTGGAATAATCCTTACCTGGCTTTGGAAGTGGGACCAGCTAGCTGTGCAGCCATTCCTGAGGTATTTCCGCTGTATTCATGCTTAGGTTGAAACAAAGAGCCATCTTCTCCAAGTCCCCATCCTGCATGTTTCTCATATGTGTACCTCACTCTGTCCGGGCATGGCGATGTGTCTTTAGCCCTCTTCAGTACCCGTATAATATCCTCCACCTTAACCTCACGGTCATCCTTCCTAGTGAGCGGTGACAATGCTTCTCTGACCATATCTCTAACGTCTATTTTAAAAATCGTGCAAGAAACCCCCCCCCCCCTCCATACACACACGTTGCCCTAGGTCAGTTGTTATAGGTCGGTTGTTATTATCATTGCATCATTTACGGTACCATGTGTACCAGGCATCGCCTGTCTGTTCATCTGCCGGTGCAGCTTCCAGAATTTACCCAACGTCACATCCCCGCCGACTTCATTTATAAACTGTTCCCACTTCATCCTATTTGCGTTTGCTGCCTGGAGTTTAAACTCGTGCACCTTTACTTGTTATACCTTTCCGCCTCCTCCAATTCTGCAGCAAGTGAATGTGTTGCTCTCCGCACCCTCTGCCAATTCCTTATGGCCACCCTCTTTTCCTTTCATGATGTCTCCACCTCTGGTGCCCACCACGGTGTTTGCGAGAGGAATCTTCTTGTTGGTTTAGAATGTCTCTGTGATCGAAGGCGCCCCAATAATGAAGAGTGGTTACAGTCATAACTGAATGCTCTGCTAGGCTCTTATAGCCCTGACTGTACTGGACTTAGGTATCAGTACAGAGCAGAGTAGGTGGTCGCTTCCATGATTCCAAAGGACACTCCATTGTATGTCTAATGTCGCCTCTTGGGATACAAGTGCAAGGTCGATGGCCGTGTCAGGGTCCCCCGATCTCATTGCCAGCCTAGTTGGTGTCCCATCATTTAGACAGACAACATCCGTCTCAAGCAAGGCCTCAGCAAGAGCAGTACCCTGCCTGTCCTCTCCCGACCTGTCCCACTCTTTGGTGCGTGCATTAAAGTCACCACATATCAGATACCTGGTACAGGGGTAACCGATGAACCTTTCAACTAGTCCCAACTCTCTCTGCTTACGCAAGATTTCCCACTTACATATATATTTATGAGGTTTCAGTTGTATCTTCCGATTGTAATCTGCATCCCATGCACTTCTTTACTTTCCTGACCCCACCGCTCACTAGGAAGGAGGACTCATATCCAGTATCGAATGCTGTAAGCCATCCTTGACCACCAGAGCCTGCCCGTGTCTTCCCTAATCGGTTGGGTTTATGTAACGTGTATAGCTAGGGCATTTTAAAATAGTTTGTCTTCAGTTCTTGTAACATCCGGTCATCAAAATCGCAGACCAATTTCGCTGCTTTGCACTAATGGCATTTCCAGTACCCAAACCGTATATTTTTTTAGACCCAAACGATCCGTTTTCCCCTACAAATAAGGTAATAAGGTCCACCTCTGACTTCTGCACATTTGGTACCATTCACAGTGTGATCGGTATGGAGTTTTACAAAATAAGACAAGGATTACATACCTCCGTCTGAACCTGGGGTACTAATTAAGCGTTTAGAACAGAAGTTCGTTCCTCGGGTAAGACCACAGTCTGCTCTAGCAAAGGAAAGGTGCTGAAGATGGAAGCAGCCAGCCAGGAGGCACACCACAAAAATCATGCTGCCACGCAATTACGTCATGAAGTACGTCGACTGATGCGAAATGTTATGGTGCTCGCCCTGCTTTGGATCCCCAGGCAGGTGCAGTGCCGGGCCCTATGCCTCATAAGGGTCTAACCACAACTACTGGAGGTCCTTCATAAACTCTATGGACCAATGAGTGAACTAAAAAAGACTGTAAGATTCATACAAGAGACAACATTGCAATTATAAACATTTCAAGTGAACGAAAGAAGAAGAATTGGATCCATTCATTCAGTAGCATGTTCTTTGCAGAACCTCGCTCCCATAACAACCTTCCGGAAAACTCGGTCACATGCAAGATGTCCCACAGCCGATACACCCATCTATCTGGAGATCATCCGCCACATCCTGCACCCATCTTCTCTTTGGCATTCCGCTTCCTCTCTTCCCGGGCAAATATCCTTCCATTATTATTCTCTCCAAACTTTCATGACTTTTCAAGTGACCACAATATTTCGATTTTCTTTCTTTCATCGTCTCTAGTAGAGAACTTTCTTCAGTTGTCCGTGCCCTTCTCGACCCTTCTTATCACGTGGCCTAATCCTTGCAATTCTATTGGCCCTTACGAATACCTGCTCGCCCGGTGTATTCTTTTCCTCTGATCGCCCATGACAATTTATCCCATCGTTCCACAGTAATTTACTCAACCAGACTCTATGACAGAGTTTAGTTAGCTATAAAATAACTGAGCAAGGCAATAGGCTTACACTCAGCCGGTAGGATCAGTGACTAGTACTATCACAAGATCTGTTGTTTCTCTCACAGGTTCCATACCAGTTACGAGGAAGTTCAACACTGGGTTTGATGAAGTGCAACGTCAATTAGACATAACACTAGTTGGACACACAAAAATGTTTCTTACAAAAATAAGGAATAACGTCCGAGAAGAAAGATGGTTCACCTAAGATGGGTGATGATTGTTAATGCATCACACAGCATAAGAACATTGGTACCTACACAAGAACATCAATATAATAGTCACATGGTGTGATATATTCTAGTGAAATAGTTCAAAAGACCTGATACCTGAGCCTGGATAGACACTAGTTAGGTTCAAGTATATTAACAATAACAGTGATACCTAAATACTCACTACAAAGGATTTGTGCATTCTTTAAGAACGATAGGAAATTATGTGCATTGGGCAACCGGTCCATGATCAGCTGTAATTTACAAACAGTATCTATTTCGGATGATTAGGAAGATGGATTACCAGGTAGCTACAGATGACAGTCGGTGTCCGGCAGGAGAGATACAGTACCGGGTGAGGTGGACTTGTTCTGACTTAACGTGCTGTGGTGTGTCCTTGCAAGGATGAATTGACTATGCTATTATCTGAGAGTCCGATCCTACACACATTATAGAACACACCACACATTTTCTTCGCATACACGTCTCATATACGTTACACTTTTCTTTTAATAAATTACTCTTTATTAATTTTTAGAAGCAAGAGTTGTTGAATATGTTGCGTTGGGGAAGTATGAGAGGGGGCATAGTACGACAGTGAGAGAGTGATAGGGAAAGGTGTCCATGGGCTGATGAAGTGTGTTGGACGGAAGCTGGTGGATTCTCCAGGATATTGATAGGGAAAAAATATTATAATGTGGGTGTTGACTCTCCTCACTCCAGGGACGACACTTTAAAGGAGGACACGACACCACCATTGGGGTGAAATGGACCAGCACGTGGTGAGCAATGGACCATAGTGATGAGAAATGGACCTTTTTTTAAAAAGAAGCAGCAACAACTCATCCATATTGCTATAACAAATAAATAATCATTAAAAGGATATTTGCAGTTTTTTTTTTTTTTATTATTTTAAGCGACAGTAAAAAAGTTTAATATGATATATTAATCTAATATAAAGTTTTATCGAACATTTATGCCTGCAAGACTTTCTTTGAAGACATAGCCATCTTTGGTCCTAGAAGTGGTTCCAGTGATTGTAGATCTAGTAAGCTGTGCTTTAATACATGTAATTGAGACACTGGCGACATCTTCTACCTTAGGCTTAACAAATTTACCAGCAACCTTCTCACTCTTGCGCAAGAACTCTACCTCAACATCACCATCATCATCAATGTCTCCCCTTACAATTCCTACATAGTAAACACAAGTCTTCTTTGTTCCATATTCACATAGCACACACTGGCCTTCAAAAACCTCACGCAGACCAGTCAAGCTAACCGTACACTCCTCATTTTCACCAAATGAAACATCAGAATCTGTGTCATCACAAAACGAAATGTCAGTTTCTGGATCTGAATCAACATCAAGTTCTTTCAGCAGCTGTCTCTTTGCCTTTTTGGGTGGAACTTTTGCTGCCTTTTCTTTCATCACCGCTCTTTCCCTAATTCGATCCATTTCTGGCGTAGAAGTAGCCAGCATAGTTTTTCCTCTTTTCCTCATTATTTGAATCTTTTCGCGGACCAGCATTTGGTAGTCCTCTGAAAACATGAGTCAAAGTAAAGGAAGAAGTAGCTTTATGTTAAAGACTCCCTGATATTTCCTGCAAGTCATCTACAAGGTTCTCAACATTACACTCTTTCTGATTTTCATGAAATTCTTGTGCAGTTTGATCTGTGCTGGTACCACAATGTGGAGATGCTGATCCTGTCTGTTCATTGCTTTCTAAAGTTGCATTTTCACTGTCCTTGCTGATGGGCCTGTTCGTTATTTCTGAAGGCATAAAATCATCTTCTGTAAAAACATCTTCGTTAAAGGGCCAAATACCTGACACTGCAAAGCCTGATTGAATGTTAATGGGAGTTGCCGCTTTAAGAAAAGCGTGGCCTCCTAGATTTGCAACTTGATAGATTGTCAGTGGTGTCCCTACATTTTTCATCATCCATGAATCACACGCATTGTTGTAGACCGACTTCATGGGTCTAAATACTGAACGGTCCAAGGGCTGAGTTTTAGATGAGGTGTGTGGTGGCAACGTGATCACATGAATGTTGTTTTTCTTGCACAGTTCAAGTGATTCAAATGAAATGTGGGAATCGTGATTGTCCAAGATCAAAATCAAAGGGAAGTCTTTGGAAGGTCTTGAATGCTTAATGAAGTGATTTATAACTTTGACAAAATTATCACGGGTCATCCAACCTGATTCATTCACAAGGCCAAGGGAACCTTCAGGTGCTCCAGCAAGCATAAAATTCTTAAACATTTTTCTGGGAACACAAAAACTGGAGGGATAATGTGACCCGCAGCTGACACAATGCAACATATTGTGACCAGTTCTCCTCTTTCTCTGGATTGTCACCTGGCCTATTTGCTTCACTCCTCGTGGGGCAATTACTTTTGGCACTTTCTGTACAGTGGTCAGACCTGACTCATCCAAATTGTAGATTTGAGCTCCACTCACATTTAGTTTTGTAATGGTTTCCTTCACAATGTTGAAGAAGGTGCAAATATTATGTTTGTTGAAAGCTGTAGCTCTAGCCAGAGATGTTGCCTCAGGTTGCCTTATGGTCAGCTCGGGATTCCGTCGCAAAAATCCACAAAGCCAGTCATTCTCTGCCATCATTTGCTCATCCCAGGTTAAAGGATGTGCAATGTTATTGACTTTCGCCATCTCGTACGCCAAAATACGAACGTTTTTAGTTGTGAGTCCATGGAACATTCTTGCACAATCTTTCAAGTAACTAGCAAAATCAGCTTCTTGCTTAGCTGTGAAAACAAGGCTATGCCTATAATTTGGTACGAGTCTAGTAGGCAGACCATTTCCTTCTCTGTCTTTTGTAAGATTGTTATTGAGGGTAGAGCGAGCAATGCCGTACTCCCTTGCAGCTTTCCTCACTTTCATTCCATTTTTCACAGCATTAACAGCTTCTCTCATACGTTCCTCCGTAACGAGACCCTGTTGGTGTTTCTGATGTACAATCTTGGCATCTGAAACAAAAGAGTGACAGAATTATATAACATTTAGAATGGTAGGCCTATCATTTGCAAAGAAATACTGATCATAGCACGAATGGCGTGCATCTTTAATAAATCACTGAAATCAAATTTGTTAACAGTTTTATTGGTCTAGATTTAGACCCCAGTATTAAAAAGAATCAATAATGCTGATATTCGAATGCAATCTTCAACACTTTTAATAACAACAGACTGTCTTGTCAATTTCTTCTATGGGGAGAAATGAACCATGGGGAGAAATGAACCGGTCCATTTCTCCCCCATCAATGTATTAAACTATTCAGCCATAAAGTCTCTTAAATCTAATATTATATGCTATATTTTTTTATATGAACTCTTAAATAACAAGTAAATAAAGATATTAACGTAATTACCTTGTCCTGATTCCTGACCTATGCGTCTGCTTTACGATGTGTCTGGAACTGGAAAAAGAAACTTTAGTGCAGAAAATTTTTCAAACTTTGCGTGGGAACGACCTGTGCGGGAAGTCGATGACAAATGAAAACTTCGGACTGTGTTTGATGTGGAAAACAAACTTATTATGGTTTCACTTTCATTGCATCACAGACAGGGGCCAGAGAGGGGGTGGTCCATTTCTCCCCAGTCTCCCCTAAGTAGGAAGTCAGGTTTGGCTTTCTGGGTCTTACATTAATGTTTACTTCACACTTTAATTACCCTTACTTCCTATATATTAAGGGAGATATATTTCCTACACCTGTTAATATGAAGGTATACTCACATAGTAAGGGAGTCGAGAAATAAACAAACCTCGCGTATTTTGGATACAGACAAGAACAAGTGCATCAATGCGATACCTGTCTACTCTTGAAGAAGGTTGGCTACTAAAGACAATAAGCAGAGAAAAGTAAAATATTTTGAACACATGAAACGTCATGACGTTTTGGGGAAAACAATCACGTAAGGGTATTTGTGTTGAAAAGGGAGGAAGAGGGATGTCAGATTGGGGATGTTATGAAATGACCGCCTTGTCAATACTATGGCAGTTTGATTATATCACAATTATTACAAAACAAGGAAACATTTTAATTAACGAATTTTAATTATCTATTTGTTGATACTGGCATTTGTCTGGTTGCTTGTTAAAGACTGTCATTCTGGCGTCTATGTTAGATAACATCGGTATCCTTCTTTACACTGACAGCTGTGGTATCGACGGTACAATTTAACTCAAGTCCGTTCGATGCAATTCGTAGAATATTTTACAGAAACAATTCTGACATTTGCAATTTTTTAAAATGTCCTCCGCCAACGATCGCTTAACTCTTTCTATACCTGTCTTGACGGTGAATACTATTCACATGGGTTTGTTCTACTTTAAACCCTATTTCGGTTCATGACACCTGGATAGTCACTACTGACGGACAGAAGACAAGAAAGATCAACCATGTCGATTATTAGAAAGAAAGCAGGAATCTTATAGGTGATGGAGTGCCCAAATGGATAAGACAACCACACAACTGGAGAAAACAGTAATGGAACTAAAATCCGGCCAGAATATTATTTTGTTTTCCGGTGATAAGATAATGTATCCACAGACTGCCCAGGTTGGGAGGCCAGATAATCTATAATACATGGTGGATGCGATGACTGGGAGTGTATGAGAACATCTTTTGCACAAAGTTGTGTTGTGCAAGAGCAATAAATGTTTGACCTCCTGCATGGAGTTTATTTCTTTGTATGTGCCAACGAACCCTTTCTGACGTAACTAGGGGTATTGAGATGCGGCTACGTTGACACTCTTTAGGAATTACACACTGACACACCGTGAACATAACTCGTCACCACAGAGTGATAGAATGGCATCATGTATTGTTTCTATGCGACACAACCACTGGGATATTCAATGTTACATGTACACCCACAACATTTGTTTACACACCGATTGTAGTACGTCCTGCTATCCAGGCTATCTAATCAACTACAAAGGTCTACACATACACTCTTCTACCCTACTTACAGTCCTGTTAAACATGGTCGCATGGCGCCTACATTCACAGGCCGGCAACCTCTGCACACGGCACACCACTCGACTCCGAGCTGTAACGTGTCCACCCGCCTGGTCGCGGCAACGCTGTTCTCAGCCATCGGTACACGCTTGAAATATCTAGCGTAAGTTACTTGCCGTCGATGACTCTCTGCGTTTCATCACCACAGTGGATATTCAGTTCTCAGCCGACACAATTCTCTGCTTTCGTGATCTGTCCGTGATGGCGTCCCAACTCCGACTGACCCCCTTTGTCCGTGCCCTTCTCGACCCTTCTTATCACGTGGCCTAATCCTTGCAATTCTATTGGCCCTTACGAATACCTGCTCGCCCGGTGTATTCTTTTCCTCTGCTCGCCCATGACAATTTATCCCATTGTTCCACAGTAATTTACTCAACCAGACTTGACTTAACCAGACTCATGGCATATGCCCCCCAGCAATTTCAAAAATGTTCTACATTTTTTGGTTCTTCCTTATCTCTACACTTGACATGAGTCAGCTTGGTCACACATATCTGTCTACTGCCTCATGCCTCAGAGCTTGCTTCTCAGATACCTTTAACTTCCCTCCGTTACGTTGATATCCTGCTATACCTTCACACAAATTATAATGTCGGACACGAATATCCGTCTATTCCCAAATAGACCTCGTGTGGCCTCAAACCCCTTTGTGTTCGGCAAGTTGAGGCCCAAACCCTACTATGAGTCCCAATGTCCCCCCCCGGACATTCCCATAAGGTTCCTCATTTATACCTCGGTATAAGCAACTGACACCCTCCCCAGCCCTTAAGCCCTGGGTGCAGGAACGTGTGTATTGCAGACATATCAATTTCACCCATATTTTTTTAAAATTTTTTTCTCCTGAGTAGTCTATGCTACGACTGTGGATCTCTTTTGGGGCGGGTACCTATGACTCTTGTATTTGTCTTGTCAACGGTGTGCGTGGTGGGCTGCCATGCCATTAGTTACTTGTGCTCGGTTTTTTTTTTTTCCTTTGTTTACCCTGGTGTTCTTACTACAATTTTTCCTTGTAGTGTTCCTAATACCATGACCCTTATATACCTTTATATACATCTACTGCCATGCCGAAAAATTTTTTAAAACTTATATGTACACAGTACTACCACTTGGTATATTATCAAAGGTACTACTAATAATCCTACTCCCCTTCCTTTCCTTTAATTTCACTTGCACTCTGTTTCTTCCCCCTCTCTCTTCTCTCTCTCTCCTTTCCTCTTTTCTTCTCCTTGGTTCTCTTCCTCTCTTCTTTCTTTTTTTTTCCCTTTTTTTTTTTTTTTTTCCTTTCCCCCCCCCTTTTTTTTTTAAAAAAAAAGGTTTTTTTTTTTTATTTCCGTTCCCCCGATCCAGTTTTAAATGTCCTCATCCGACCTTCCTTTATTGTCCTTCCATTTGTTCAAAATTCTATTACATTTACCACTTTTCCTTTTCTCTCATTCACTGTCCTCCCATTCATTTTGTCATTTACCAATATAAATTTTCCCCCCAATGTAATTTGCCCCAATATCAAATTTTCATCCCAAAAATTATAAAATTTTTACTCAATGTAAAATTTAAAATTTCAAAATTTTTCCCCCCCTCTTTTATTTTGTGCTCTATGTATCCTGGTTAAGCCAGTTACCTTCTTTTTTTCCATGTTTGGGTTCCCCTTATTACGTTTTTCAAAACCCCCCCCCCCTTTTTCCCAAACTTTTTTCCACTTATTTTCCTGCCTGTGTTACCCTAGGTACTAGTCAAAAATTATGTTTCTTACATAATGTTTTTAAAAAAAACATCATATGATATGATTAAAATTATGATGTTATGTATTACTTCCTTTGTTTTTCTTTATTGTTTTGAGTTTTTTTAAATGATTAATTTATTCTTTCCCCCCTGGTTTTCGTCGGTTTGTCTTCGCACTTTTCTCCAATCAATTTAACTTACTTCTTTTTTTAGCCTTGTGTTATACCTTCACATCTTTCTCCATCATTTATACCCAACTATCAAATTTAAAGCCTTTTTGTTTATTCCCTACACAAACATTTTTACTTTTTAAAAATTTATTACCCCAATTTCAAATTTCCTTTTGAATGGTTCTATGGTAGTAACCGATGCAATTGACCGTACGATCGCCTTTTCCAGATCCCCTTTCCTATTTCTGTTAGGGTTTTAGCCATTTGTACTTCGGGGTTCTGTTTTTACCAACCCTTTTAATTTTGTTTTTTAAGCTTCCATGTTTTTGTACTTCAAGACTTATTATATATTTTAAAAACATTTAATTATTTTTCCTCTAAAACTTTTAAACAATTTTTAAAATTATTTTATAATTATTATTCTATAAAATTATATTATAAATCACCATAAGTTCTAAATTAAATTTTTATTTATTAATAATATTTTATATTTAATTTAAATTTTTTTTAAAATAAATGTCTGAAATTTTTAATGGGTTTTTACTTTGATGGGAAAAATTTTGTTTTTTTATTTTAATTTTTTGTTTTGTTAAAAATTTGAATCGTGCCTAAGTATTGTGTTCCGTTTTTGTTATTCCGGTGGGATTTCTACTTAGTTTTTTTAAACGGGGTAATGTTTTTTCTAAGTTGTGGTTTTTTTGATTTCTGCCCCCATCCATAAGATTTTTTTTTTTAAATTGACATGGTGAAAGTTATCCCCGTTTGTGCTTTGCAATGTCTAGGAGTCTAAAAGCCCCTGTTGGGGGGTTTGGTGTTTTTCGTGGGTTTTTTGCTTTTTCTACCCGTTTTTGTTGAGTTTTTGTTTTTGCATCTTTTTGACATGTTTTTAAGTTTTTCACGGTTTTTTTCTTTTTTTTTTTGTCTGGGGCCACTCTTTGTTTCACAAAAATGTGGCAGGTTCGAGCCTTCTCCGCTCCATGCCCAAACCTTTTAGTCTTGGCCAAAACTTGTTTCCCCGGGGGATTTCCCTTAAAAGGGGCCTATGGGGTTGTAAAATCAGTTGCTCCTTTTTTTTTCTGGTTTCTTTCTTCAAAAAACCCCTGTTTTGAGTTTAGGGGGGCATTTGTCCGTTGCAGTTCTTTCTTCTTTTTATTTTTGGGTTTGGATTCGGGACCCTTTATTCCATCTGGTTCCCTGCCTTACCCGGGAAAACTTCTTTCCGGCTTTCAAAAACTGTCTGGGTTTTTCCCTGTATTCCCCTTTTCCCCTTTTGGGTATTCTTCACCGTACCCCGGGTTTTCCTCAAGTCCTCCTGGATGGGAAAACCCGCACCTATTTCCCCCAAGTATGGGGGGATTGTAACCCCCAAGGGTAATTCCAAAGGTACCCCGGGTTACGTCGCTTCTCCCCCGATCCACTCCCGCCCGCATGTCTACACCAGTTTACGATCCGTTTCCCCAAAAAATGGGCCTTGTTCAGTGCTTTTGGATTTTCTTAGCATCTCCATTTAACTTCTGGCAGGCCTGCGTACACCATTCCGACCTTTTCTTTTTTGTTGTCCCTTTTACCTAATTTTTCTTTTGGAGTTTTCTTTAGTCAGTCGTCTCAGTCTACACTCTCTGGCTACGTGGTCCATGCTGTTACAGACCCAACATTTTCGACTGCTTATGTAGTCTGTGTACCTATTGACTCTATTGGAAGGACGGTTTCTGATGTCCGAGTCGTCCTTAGGGTTTCTGTCGCCTATTTTAAGAGACTCTTGTTGGCGACCACAATATGTACATTCACTTACTGGCTCTGATCGAGCTACCTTAGCTGGTCTCTGTAGAGCTGGTCTCTGTAGAGCTGGTCTATATTGAGTAGTTTGGTGTTCTCCACTCTTGGGTCTATTCTGCTGGTCTTTACCTTGGTTCTCCTTACGTTTCTGGAGTTCTGTCCTAAGTTCTTTCACTGTCAACCCACATCTTCCACCTAAAGCTATGAAATCTGCTCGGTGATCTTTACTCTTGGGTCTATTCTGCTGGTCGTTACCTTGGTTATTGTTCCGTTTCTGCAGTTCTGTCTTGAGCTCTGTCACCCCACACCTCACACCTAAATCTATGAAGTCCGACCATGTAGGCATGGTTATATGATGTATCTAATGAGTGGTATATCTATTACTATCTGTACACGCAGTCAATGTTGCTGCTGATCTTGTTTTGTTAACCTGTAACAAAAGAGGTTCTCTAACTAACATCATCCCTGTGGGAGAACAAACTAATTCGCCAGGCTGATCACACAATATCATACAAAGGTGCCTGGTAGCTCTCTGTAATTGAGCAGTACACATAGAAAATTAATTAGAATTAACTTGCCCTGTATATATCCAGCGATGTTTCCAGTGGCTTGATCCCAATGCTCGGTTCAATTCCGCTTGCTTCCGGGCTTGATCCAAATCAGCGTGGCCGTCCCCGTTTCCCTCACAGGTCGACAAGGATAAACTTGGTCGTCAGGTGCAGCTCCTCATCAATGGTGTAGATACCCCATAGTGTACTACTCACTGTTCTGGAACACATTTCTGAAACAGATACTAGTGTTGACATAATTAGTCTATGCCGGCACTCTAATGCATGCAGACCCCCGAATACGGCTTCACACAGTTATTCTTGTGGCAAGATGCCATAATGTTTCTGTATTTCTATTTTCCGGGATTTCCTAATATTAAAGTGTTGTCACTTATGCACAACGCCAAGTTAATTAGAAATAGTAGCGTTGAGTATCGACGTATGTTCCGTTGTTTGTATTGCTGCTACTCATCTTCTTAGCTTTCGCAGAATTGGCGGCTGACTGATCCATTGTACTTTGCAACATAAATGTTAACTTTTATGATGATACCTCACTTTGAAACCATCACATGAATCAAGTTGCCCCATATTCTTACTTATGCTTTTCAATGTTGTTTAATACAACCGATTACTTTCCTGAGCTGTTGAATCTCGCTCACTGCGAGTTACTTTCTTGTACATAAGCTCAACCGTCCTATGTTCAACACCTAGCCATGGTTTTCTGTAATTAATGCGCTTGTACTATTATCTTGTTGGTGTACATAGCCTTAACTGTTTATGGTTTATTGAAAAATCTGTAGCTGATAATAAATCTTGTTTACTACCATGATAACCATTGCCTCAATTTTGCCGAGTTCTTTTGAAGGACGAAGGCCCCCAAGTTGCCAACGAACCCTTTCTGGCGTAACTAGGGGTATTGAGATGCGGCTATGTTGACACTCTTTAGGAATTACACACTGACACACCGTGAACATAACTCGTCACCACAGAGTGATAGAATGGCATCATGTATTGTTTCTATGCGACACAACCACTGGGATATTCAATGTTACATGTACACCCACGACATTTGTTTACACACCGATTGTAGTACGTCCTGCTATCCAGGCTATCTAATCAACTACAATGGTCTACACATACACTCTTCTACCCTACTTACAGTCCTGTTAAACATGGTCGCATGGCGCCTACATTCACAGGCCGGCAACCTCTGCACACGGCACACCACTCGACTCCGAGCTGTAACGTGTCCACCCGCCTGGTCGCGGCAACGCTGTTCTCAGTCATCGGTACACGCTTGAAATATCTAGCGTAAGTTACTTGCCGTCGATGACTCTCGGCGTTTCATCGCCACAGTGGATATTCAGTTCTCAGCCGACACAATTCTCTGCTTTTGTGATCTGTCCGTGATGGCGTCCCAACTTCGACTGACTCCCTTTGTCCGTGCCCTTCTCGACCCTTCTTATCATGTGGCCTAATCCTTGCAATTCTATTGGCCCTTACGAATACCCGCTCGCCCGGTGTATTCTTTTCCTCTGATCGCCCATGACAATTTATCCCATTGTTCCACAGTAATTTACTCAACCAGACTCATGGCAGTATGTAATCAGACATGCTACGAGAGAAAACTTAACCAGTGTGTATGTGTGATTGTTAGTCATCGTCAGTCACAGTTCCAACTTCACGGCAAATAGTCGCCCCATTATGCTCCAGTCCTGTGCCAGTGAATATCACACTGCCTCATGTGAAAAGTGGAACAGACAGGAGTTTCGACAAACCAACAGCCCGCACAGGTATATTATGCGTAATGTCACTGCCAGGATGCCAACACAAAAGACTGCCACAAAAAATACAGTTCATAATCGATGGTAACGGCAGTCATTAGAAGACCAGCAGTCACACATTACTGCATAAGGCAAGCCAGTTAGTTGAGCGACCGACCAGCCGCAATTTTTCTGAACATGCAGTTCACACTACAAACAACTGTGGACAGATGTAAAAGCACTCCACAAGGAAATTCACAGCTCAGTGTCACCCCACGCACTCAACTCAGTAGCAAAGTGACGGAACCATGTACTACCAGACCAACATGAGGAAAATTAGTAAGAAAACCGTAGCCGCAAGCATAAACACTCAAGAGGCCTTAACAGCTCAATTATCTGTCCTGCATGTCGGACCAGAAGTTTTCTTCTTGCTCCTCCCCATCAATTTAGCCAGTAGTCATAAAGTTTTCAAATTTATTTCTCCTGGCAACGTGTCCATAAAAACTTGACATTTAATTTCTCTTAATCAATTTACGGTTTTCATCTGTTTTTATAAGAACTGCTCCATTTGTTTTTTCTTCTGTATTATTTGCATTTGCCATAGACACCACGTTTGCTCCCTTCTGATGTTCCTCAATTTGTATGCTTATTGATCACTTTTCACATGTACCGTATTTTACGGAGTATAAGACGCACTTTTTTCGGTACTTCAATTTTAATTCACCGCAACAAATTTTCCGGTTTAGTGTTTGGTGGACTGCTAGACCGATCGATGGATGTTTTTAAGTTTTTGGGCCCAAAACTAAAAAAAAAAACATCCATCGATCGGTCTAGCAGTCCACCAAACACTAAACCGGAAAATGATTGCCAGGCCGATGCAAATGAGGCTCGAAGGGATTCTTCTTTGTTTGCGGTGAATTAAAATTGAAGTACCCTTTTTTCTTCAAATAATTGCCTCCAAAATTCAGGTGTGTCTTATACTCGAAATTAATATAAAAATGGTAAAAAAAAAAAAAAATTTTAAATTGCTAACAAATTAAGGTGCGTCTTATAGTCTGTAGCGTCTTGTAGTGCGTAAAATATGGTATATATACCACAGTCTAGGCTTTATTGCACTTCAGAGCTCTTTTTCTCGCTACATACACAGAGCGAGCTGAGAAAATAGGTACACAGTCCTGTATATCTTAACACCAGATGGAAAAAACAATATTTTGGTTTATCCTGCATATGTATTTAATTTGCAGCAAATCTGGACACTATAGTTTGTCAATTTAAAGTGTCTTCTTTCTCTCCCTCTTTTAAACTTTATCCCCCATTGGGGCACAGGCTTTCAACCACCTCACTCCAAGTCCTCTATCCTTAGCTTCCCCATGCAGCCCCAAATCCACATATCCTTGGCTACCCCATGCAGCCCCAAGTCCTCATATCCTTAGCTTCCCTATGCAGCTCCAAGTCCTCATATCCTTAGCTTCCCTATGCAGCTCCAAGTCCTCATATCCTTAGCTTCCCTATGCAGCCCCAAGTCCTCATATCCTTAGCTTCCCTATGCAGCCCCAAGTCCTCATATCCTTAGCTACCCCAAGCAGCCCCAAGTCCTCATATCCTTAGCTTCCCTATGCAGCTCCAAGTCCTCATATCCTTAGCTTCCCTATGCAGCCCCAAGTCCTCATATCCTTAGCTTCCCTATGCAGCTCCAAGTACTCTATCCTTAGCTTCCCTATGCAGCTCCAAGTCCTCATATCCTTAGCTTCCCCATGCAGCTCCAAGTCCTCATATCCTTATCTTCCCTATGCAGCTCCAAGTCCTCTATCCTTAGCTTCCCTATGCAGTTCCAAGTCCTCATATCCTTAGCTTCCCCATGCAGCTCCAAGTCCTCATATCCTTAGCTTCCCTATGCAGCCCCAAGTCCTCATATCCTTAGCTTCCCTATGCAGCTCCAAGTCCTCATATCCTTAGCTACCCCATGCAGCTCTATCCATGTCCTCCCTACATGACTCATGTATGATGTTACTTCTTTTCTCCATATGTTTTAATTCTTCCTCTGTTTCTTTTGTCCTGTGGGTTCTAGTTCTGTCTAGTTATACTGTTCTCAGGTTTTCTCAATGTATGTGGTTGAGTGGTATCGAGGTATGGTGGTCCGCCTTAAGCTCTGGAGGTCCTGGGTTCAGGCCAGGATTTTTTCACGTGGACTTCTAGTAACAAAATATCCCCTGGTCTCTGGGTAGTGAGATCGGACGCCCGAGTGTATTGTTGCGCACGTAAAAAATCCCATGGCAGTTCGAAATTGAAAAAGAATAGCCTAACGGCGCTGCCCAGGCAAATTTGTGAGTTAAAAAAAATCTACTCAAAGTATTTCAGGATCCTTAACGGTGCTACAGAGTTCATGCACTGAGCTGAGATTCTCAGGCTTGAGTTAGGAGTAGAACGGAGCACTTCTGGGTTACACCCGTGTGCCGTGATGTTAATCCGTCAACTAACCTAAACTAAATCTCAATGTACGTCCTACCCAGCACCTGCATCTTTTCTTTAGTGTGTATACCTAACATCCTACATTTCCTTATGGTTCATGACAACAGTCTAGCAGAGATGGAACAGTTCAGCCTGGTGCAGTAAAGATGTCAGAAACAGAGTATAACATGTTAATATGACATATACCTCTGAAGTTGGAGTGGGTTCGCCTGATGGTGAGGGAAACTGGTAATAGGAAAAGCTAATCCACACGTAAAAATCAGTCTAGTGCACTAGAAGTAGCTGCACATGTATGGACTACGCTTGAGTTCAAAGTGAGTTAACGTTAAATTTAAAAGAAAAAGATACTAAATTATTATTTATCTTATCTCAAAGAGAGACTGTTCTAACAGACAATCCATTTTTTTCAGTTTTGTTCTTTTATTGCTTATTGTCTGTCTGTTTTTATCAACCAAACATTCTCTTATTCCCCTTTAGACGACTAGGAGAGAATGTTACACAACAAATAACTAGTTTCTTGTACAGCATCTTCAAGTTACTAAGCTGAGTGAATGTTGTATTACAAATATATCAATTAAAAGGTGTGTTCTTTGTATGTTCTCCTGTGTACACTGTCTTATTCCAAAATGCAATACCACAAAAATAACAATTATGAGGTCTCAATATGAGGGATCTGCATCGAAGTGGTTACGAATCAAATCATAATCCTGCATACCGCATGAGAAAAACACAGCTGCGGGCTGATGTGGAAAGCTGACCACCTTGCATTGATTTCCATACAATGGTAATGACTGAAAGCCACGTTCAGAAAGCAATGGCAAACTACAGAATTTAAACTTGCCCAGGAATCACAAACAGCAAAAAAACAATGTTGGGTCTTGACTGCTGCATCATGCTAAAGGAGATGCAATAATTATGCAAGCCCCGCAGTGCTGTTTTAGATTATGTGAGAAAATACGGCATCAAAATTATAAGTTTTCTATGTGTATCTTTTGTGCTCTTATAGATAATTGATATAAGGAAATACGGCATCACAAACATCACATTTTGTGATGTTTTGCTCTTCTATGGATCGTTGTAAGATATTTTTAGTGTATTTGCTGAGAAAACACTGCACCACAAATATCACACTCATAGCGTTTCTCTTTAATCTGAATTCTTGTATGCATCTGCATATTAGTAAGCTGAAAAACTACTGCACTACAAACATCACATTCATAAGATTTCTCTTCTGTATGTATTCTTTATGTGACTGCAGGCCACAAAGCTGAATAAATATTCTAGCACAAACAGAACATTTATAAGGTTTTCTCTCCTGTTAGAATCATTTTGTTTATATCTTTGTGTAATTTTATTAGAAAATTACAATGTTCCAATGCAAACCCCATTTGGTATTAGAAAATGCTGAGAGCCACAACACCGTACTAAAGGTAACGGAATTTTTACACTGTATGGATTAGCCTGCTGTACCTGTCAAGGAACTATGCTGAATAATGTTGCTGCACAAACATCACATTTATAAGGTTTTTCTCCAGTGTGAATCATTTTGTGATATTTTAGTGCATTTGTACTAGAAAATGCTGCTTCACACAAATCAGCATTCGTAAAGGTTTCTCCCCTGTATGGCTTCTCTTGTGTATGTTCAGTAAGCCAATCTGAGCAAATTTTTAGTACACACATCACATTTGTAAGGTTTCTCCCCAGTATGAATTCTCATAGTGTGTGTTCAGTATGCCAAGTTGGAGTAAATGCTGAACTACATACATCACATCTGTAAGGCTTCTCTCCAGTATGGATTCTTACATCGCCTTGCAGGCTGGAAAGCCGAGTGAATGTTCCACCGCAAATATCACATTTGTATGGCTTATCCCCAGTATGGAGTCTTTGTGATCACTTAATTGTTGTTTTGTGATAAACACTTCATCACACAAATCACATCTGTAATGTTCTCTCCTGTATGAATGATTTTGTGATTTCTTAGTGCACTTGTATTAGAAAATGCTGAAGCACAAACACCACACTTGTAAGGTTTTTCCCCTGTATGGATTCGCTTGTGTACTGTCAAGTAACTAAGCTGAGTAAATGTTGCTGCACATACATCACATTTATAAGGTTTCTCTCCAGTATGGATTTCTAAATGCAATTTGAGGTGATAAAGTTGAGTGAATGTTTCAGCGCAATCATCACATGTGAATGGTTTCTCCCCAGTATGAATTCTTTTGTGACTATTTAATTGTCGTTTTCTGAAAAACGCTTCACTACACAAATCACATTTGTAAGGTTTCTCTCCAGTATGAATCATTTTGTGGTATCTTAGTGCACTTGCACAAGGAAATACTGCTTCACACAAATCACATTTGTAAGGCTTCTCCCCTGTATGGATTCTCTTGTGTATGTTCAGCATGCCAATGTGAGTAAATGTTTTAGTACACACATCACATTTGTATGGCTTCTCCCCAGTATGAATTCTTTTGTGCATGTTCAGACTAGAAATCTGAGTAAATGCTGAACTACATACATCACATCTGTAAGGCTTCTCTCCAGTATGGATTCTTACATGCACTTGCAGGTTGGAAAACCGAGTGAATGTTGCAGTGCACATTTCACATTTGTATGGTTTCTCCCCAGTATGGATTCTTTTGTGAATGTTTAATGCTTGTTGTTTGGAAAACGCTGCACCACAAAAATCACATTTATAAGGTTTCTCTCCTGTATGAATCATTTTGTGACATCTCAGTGAACTTGCCTTAGCAAATGCTGAAGCACACAGATCACACTTGTAAGGCTTCTCTCCTGTATGGATTCTTTGGTGTATTCTCAGCTGAGAGGGATAGGGATATGCTTTAGTGCAAATATCACATTTGTGAGGTTTTATCTCATGTGTCCCTCTGTGAGTGTTCAGCTTATGTCTCTCTGAAAATGATGCATGACAAACATCACATGTGAAAAGTTCATTTCTTCCATGCATCTCTTCATGCCTGGTTAAATTTGTCCAGTTAGAAAATGTTTCATCACAGATATCACATACATAATGTGAATGGGATACTTTGTGAACTTTTAAAGCTGTCCTGTAAGAGAATGTTTCACAACAGACATCACATATGTAAGGTTTGGCTTGTGAGTGGATCAATTTATGGATTGTTAGAGTTTCTTTTTGATAACATTCTAAACCACAAACATCACATTTGTAAGTTTTTTCTTCAATGTGGCTTCTTTTGTGCACCTTCAAAATACTACTTTCTGAAAATACTTCACCTGTGTGGATTTTATTGTGCTCCTTCAAGTACCAAACATGAGAAAAGACTGCTTCGCAAACATCACATTTGATAAATGTCTTTCCATGAGTGGAATATGTATGATCAGTAATAAATGCAGCATTAGTATTGAATTCCAAACTGTAATTATCGGACAAATAAATTCCCTCTTCTGCACATTTGCTATCAGTTAAACTTGTTAGACCAGATGTGCTGGTTGTACTATTACACCCAGACATGCTCACGTCACTATCTGACTGTTTGATATAATCTTCATTTTGTGAAGATACATTGTTCACATTCTGTTTCACTTTACTGTTCAGTTGCACTGTATGGCACTCCATCATGGTCTCTGTCACTTGTCTTTCTTCCTGTGTCAGTCTGTCTGTCTTCAAACCAACTGTTACTTATTCTTGCTTTATTTCCAGATTGACTCCTTCCATGTGTTCCATCATTATCCCTGAACATAGGTTTCTGTAAAAGGACAATTATAGGAATTATTAGCATGCTATGCATAGTGCTAAGCTATATGCATATAGCAATTTGTTTATGTGCCAGAAGCTATAAAATAATTTAGCCAAAGTAAATAATCTTCTTCTTCTTGTGTTTGTTCTTTCATATTTACACCTTCAGAGCTCTCGAGATGCCCAGCTCATTCATTCTTTCATGTTTACACTGACAGAGATCTTGTAATGTAGTCAACAGTCCTTTGGAGCTCATCTTTTGTTCCATACAAGTTGTGAATGCAGTACGTCTCTCTAGGCCAGTATTCCCCTTTTAGCTGGCTGTACTGGGGCAATCCTGGAGAACATGCTCTGCAGTTTGATCACACTGCCCACAAGAACATAGTGGTGACTCGCTCAGGCAAAGCCTGTACACACGCTCTGTTCAGTCTGTTATGTCTTATCCAAAGCCATAAAATGATGAGCTGTCCCGGATGGTCAAAATGATAGTTGTCGTTGGTCTGTTCTTTTCTTTTTTCTACCATGTTTCTCCAAAAATTAAGACCATTCTTATTATAGTTTTTAGGCTTTACAATAAAACTGCACTAGGGCTTATTTGGGGGGATTTTTATTTTTTTTGAGATTAAAGAATCCTTTATATACCTCTGAAGTTGGAGTGGGGTTCGCCTGATGGTGAGGAAACTGGTAATAGGGAAAAGCTAATCCACACGTAAAAATCAGTCTAGTGCACTAGAAGTGCTGCGCACTGTATGGACTACGCTTGAGTTCAAAGTGTTAACGTTAAATTTAAAGAAAAAAGATACTAAATTATTATTTATCTTATCTCAAAGAGAGACTGTTCTAACAGACAATCCATTTTTTTTCAGTTTTGTTCTTTTATTGCTTATTGTCTGTCTGTTTTTATCAACCAAACATTCTCTTATTCCCCTTTTAGACGACTAGTGAGAGAATGTTACACAAAAAATAACTAGTTTCTTGTAAGCATCTCAAGTTACTAAGCTGAGTGAATGTTGTATTACAAATATTCATTAAAAGGTGTGTTCTTTTGTATGTTCGCCTGTGTACACTGTCTTATTCCAAAATGCAATACCACAAAAATACAATTATGAGGTCTCAATATGAGGGATCTGCATCGAAGTGGTTACGAATCAATTCATAATCCTGCATACCGCATGAGAAAAACACAGCTGCGGGCGATGTGAAAGCTGACCCCCTGCATTATTCCATACAATGGTATGACTGAAAGCCACGTTCAGAAAGCAATGGCAAACTACAGAATTTAAACTTGCCCAGGAATCACAAACAGCAAAAAAACAATGTTGGTCTTGACTGCTGCATCATGCAAAGGAGATGCAATTAATTATGCAAGCCCCGCAGTGCTGTTTTAGATTTATGTGAGAAAATACGGCATCAAAATTATAAGTTTTCTATGTGTATCTTTTGTGCTCTTATAGATAATTGATATAAGGAAATACGGCATCACAAACATCACATTTGTGATGTTTTGCTCTTCTATGGATCGTTGTAAGATATTTTAGTGTATTTGCTTGAGAAAACACTGCACCACAAATATCACACTCATAGCGTTTCTCTTTAATCTGAATTCTTGTATGCATCTGCATATTAGTAAGCTGAAAAAATACTGCACTACAAACATCACATTCTAAGATTTCTCTTCTGTATGTATTCTTTTATGTGACTGCAGGCCACAAAGCTGAATAATATTCTAGCACAAAAGACATTTATAAGGTTTTCTCTCCTTATGAATCATTTTGTTATATCTTTTTGTTTTTTGTGTAATTTATTAAAAAACATGTTCCAATGCAAACACCATTTGTATTAGAATGCTGAGCACAAACACCACAAAGGTAAGGTTTTTTAACCTGTATGGATTAGCCTGTGTACTGTCAAGGAACTACGCTGAATAAATGTTGCTGCACAAACATCACATTTATAAGGTTTCTCTCCAGTATGAATCATGTTGTGATATCTTAGTGCATTTGTACTAGAAAATGCTGCTTCACACAAATAATATTCGTAAGGTTTCTCCCCTGTATGGATTCTCTTGTGTATGTTCAGTATGCCAATCTGAGCAAATGTTTTAGTACATAAATCACATTTGTCAGGCTTCTCCCCAGTATGAATTCTTTTGTGCATTTTCAGATTACAAAGCTGAGTAAATGCTAAACTAAACAACATCACATCTGTAAGGCTTCTCTCCAGTATGGATTCTTACATGCACTAGCAGGCTGGAAAGCCGAGTGAATGTACCTGTACAAATATCACATTTGTATGGTTTCTCCCCAGAATGGAGTCTGTTGTGATGACTTAATTGTTGTTTTGTGAAAAACACTTCACCACACAAATCACATTTGTAATGTTCTCATCTCCGTATGAATCGTTTTGTGATCGTCTCAGTGTACTTGCCATAGAAATGCTGAAGCACAAACACCACACTTGTAAGGTTTTTCCCCTGTATGGATTCCCTTGTGTACTTTCAAATAACTACGCTGTGCAAATGTTGCTGCACAAACATCACATTTATAAGGTTTCTCTCCAGTATGGATTTCTAAATGCAATTTCAGGTGAGAAAGTTGAGTGAATGTTCCAGCGCAATCATCACATGTGTATGGTTTCTCCCCAGTATGAATTCTTTTGTGACTATTTAAATGTTGTTTTATGAAAAATGCTGCACCACACAAATCACATTTGTACTGTTTCTCTCCAGTATGAATCATTTTGTGATATCTTAGTACACTTGCACTAGGAAATACTGCTTCACACAAATCGCATTTGTAAGGCTTCTCTCCTGTATGGATTCTCTTGTGTATGTTCAGCATGCCAACCCGAGTAAATGTTTTAGTACACACATCACATTTGTAAGGCTTCTCCCCAGTATGAATTCTTTTGTGCATGTTCAGACTAGAAAGATGAGTAAATGCTGAACTACACACATCACATTTGTAAGGCTTCTCTCCAGTATGGATTCTTTTGTGACTATTTAAATGTTGTTTTGTGAAAAATGCTGCACCACACAAATCACATTTGTAATGTTTCTCTCCTGTATGAATCATTTTGTGATATCTTAGTGTCTTTGTATTAGAAAATGTTGAACCGCAAACACCACACTTGTAAGGCTTCTCCCCTGTATGAATTCTCTTGTGGTTTTTCAGTATGTAAACCTGAGTAAATGTTTTAGTACACACATCACATTTGTAAGGCTTCTCTCCAGTATGTATTCTTTGGTGTATTCTCAGCTGAGAGGGAGAGGGACACACTTTAGTGCAAATATCACATTTGTGAGGTTTTTTCTCCTTATGTGTCCCTCTGTGAGTGTTCAGCTTACGCCCGTCTGAAAATGTTGCATGACAAACATCACATGTGAAAGGTTCATTTCTTCCATGCATCTTTTTGTGGCTGGTTAGATTTGTCCTGCAAGAAAATGTTTCACAACACACATCACATATGTAAGGCTTGGCTTGTGAATGGATCAATTTGTGGTTTGTTAGAGTTTCTTTGTGATAAAATTCTACACTACAAATATCACATCTGTAAGTTTTTTCTTCAGGATGGTTTCTTTTGTGCACCTTCAAAATACTACTTTCTGAAAATATTGCACCTGTGTGGATTTATTGTGCTCTTTCAAGTACCAAACATGAGAAAAGGCTGCATCGCAGACATAACATATGACAACTGTCTTTCTATTAGTGAAATATGTATGATCAGTAATAAATGCAGCATTAGCACTGTAATTATCAGACAAATAAATTCCCTCTTCTGCACATTCGCTATCAGTTAAACTTGTTAGACCAGACGTGCTGGTTGTACTATTACACCCAGTCATGCTCACGTCACAATCTGATTGTTTGATACAATCTTCATTTTGTGAAGATACGTTGTTCACATTCTGTTTCACTTTACTGTTCAGTTGCACTGTATGGCAGTCCATCATGGTCTCTGACACTTGTCTTTCTTCCTGTGTCAGTCTGTTAGTCTTCAAAACAACTGTTACTTGTTCTTGTTTTATTTCCAGATTGACTCCTTCCATGTGTTCCATCGTTTTCCCTGAACACAGGTTTCTGTAAAAGAACAATTATAGGAATTATTAGCATGCTATGCATAAAGCTAAGCTATATGCATATTTCATTTTTTTTATGTGTCAGAAGCTATACAATAATTTAGCAAAAGTAAATAATCTTCTTCTTCTTCTGTTCATTCTTTCATGTTTACACCTTCAGAGCTCTCGAGATGCCCAGCTCGTTCATTCTTTCATGTTTACATTGACCGAGATCTCGTGATGTAGTCAACAGTTTTTTGGAGCTCATCTTTCGTTCCACGATTGTGAATGCAGTGCCGTCTCACCAGGTCAGTATTCCACTCTTAGCTGACTGTACTGGGGCAGTTTGATCACACTGCCCACATGAACATAGTGGTGACTCGCTCAGGCAAAGCCTGTACACACGCTTGTTCAGTCTGTTATGTCTTATCCAAAGCCATAAAATGATGAGCTGTCCCGGATGGTCAAAATGATAGTTGTCGTTGGTCTGGTTCTTTTCTTTTCTACCATGTTTCTCCAAAAATAAGACCAATTCTTATATTAGTTTTAGCTTTACAAAAATGCACTAGGGCTTATTTTGGGGGGATTTTTTATTTTTTTTTGAGATTAAAGAATCCTTTATTCATGTACAAAATTCTATATTTATTCAAATACAGTAATCTTCTTCTGGAACATCGTCATAACTCTCCAAATCCCGAATTCTGTCTGATCAAATGTCATTTGAGACCCTAGGCCAATAAACACTGCAGTTTCATCCACGGCAATCGTGTTGGAGAGTTGATATTTAGTAAAGTCAATGCCATCGGGAGACGCGTATTTGAATTCTCTGTAAGGTGCAGAGTTTTTACCGTCGGGCGTAACAAGAAAACCTTAATCTGCGCAGTCCGCAGTGACTGCAATAGCCAGGCGGCCTTACTTCCTCACGCTCAAAGCCCCCCTGCCATACACAGCAAGGTTCTATATAGGCAGTAAATGATAGAGAAGCGGCTGGCCTAGTGACTAGAATGCCGGATTGTCCTTCGGCTGACCCGTGTTCAAATCCTTGGTAAGGTGTGGATATTTTCTGTCAGGAGCAATAAGAAAACCCTAACCTGCACTAGCCAGGTGACCTTAATTCCTCAGGCTCAAGACCCCTGCCATCCACTGCAAGGTACTATATAGGCAGTAACAAAGTACTTGAATGCAAGTGCATGTTTAATAACCTCATTCTAGCTGACAATCTTAACTAGGGCCTATTTTAGGGGTAGGTCTTATATTAAAACATCCTGAAAACTGTGCTAGGGCTTATTTTAGGGATAAGTCTTGATTTCGGGGAAACATGGCAGTAGTCCGGATAACTCTTTTACTCATGGTGTGTAAGTTGTTCCCTTCCTGTTATCCACCATCTTTCTAGACCAGTCCATCTGTATACTTATTTCTGGCTATACCACAGTGGGACGGTACTCACTGAACTATAGTTTGTGTTTCAGCAGTTACTTTACTAAGTTCACTACTCAATTTGGGAGTTTGTTATTCCTAAGGGCCTGCTGCTCTGACAGAGAATCTGTGAAAAGGATGTCTGGTGGCAGTCAGAGCTGGTATCATTAATAATTTTAGCAGCCTGCTCCAAGACTTTATAAATTATACAAATTGTAACATTAGTTTTGAATTTCTCCTTGAAAAGATATAAGCCACATTCTTTTTCATTCAACCTGTTTCGCTGTGATCAAATACATCTGAGGTTTTATGAATCCCAAAAGTGTTTCTTGGACAAGAGCAAAAGTTGGGAGACTGTGTATGCACGTTGTGTACACCAATAATCCTTCAGCAGCTGGGCACCATTAATAGTAGGCTATATTGGTCACTGCTTCCTGCAACATTTAAAAATGATTACTAAAACCTTGTTCCTCTTATAGTATGTGCTATATGGCATTGATCGCCACACTTATGTCCAGTTTTCTGTCTCACGTACTGTCCATTATTCCCAATGCAAATGTTAATCCATGCCATTATATCGAACCATCAAGCATCTTTTCTCTAAATCTTCTCTCCAACTTTCCTGTTGCTAAAACTCGTCCCAACTTTTCTCTTAAACTGACATGTCCAAATAATGATGTGTATTGCTGAACTTGTTACTAAAGTTAGCTGCATGCTAACTGAGCTGAACTCAAAACTGGCAACTTCATTTCAAATTCAATGTGAAAATATCTGCTCTTTTATTTCAGCACAACTTATTTATTACTGAATTGTTAAATTTATAATAACTATTTTGTCTTAATCAAATTAACAGTTAAACCTAATTCACACATTTACCACAACAAACATATAATGATATTCGCACTGAAAATTTAGAGCATACTTCTATTATTATAAATATAATAAACAATAGGAGTTAATATTTGATTATTATATACATATACAAAAACCACTGATGTCATGGTTCATATGCTTCTTCTTCTTCGTTCATCCGGAGTTTTTTTGGACGTGATTGCGTTGTGCCTGTTTACAGCAGAGCTGCATTCTTGCACAGTTAGGCCGACACATCCAACTTCTGTGGGCATTTGTTGACTGGGTTAACCTTCCCAGGGGGTTCATATTTGATTATTCTATACGTACACAAAACCGATGATGTGACGTTCAAAATTTGATTATTATATACATACACAAAAGTGCTGATGTGATGGTTATATTTGATTATTATATACATACACAAAACCGCCGATATGATGGTTAAATAATGTTTGATTATTAATATGTTTTATTATTATATACATACACAATACCACTGATGTGGTGATTAATATTTGACTATTATTTACATACACAAAACCACTAATGTGATGGGAGTTTATTATTATTAATATTAGGCAGTTTATTTAAATAACAAACGTCATCTTAGCTTAAAATAAGTCAGCCTGCAAATGGTTTATTTTAATTTCGATTCCTTGGCATACGGTAAGTAGTTTCTTTCTTGGGGGGGGGGGGGGGGGGGGGGGGGGGGGGGGGGGGGGGGGGGGGGGGGGGGGGGGGGGGGGGGGGGGGGGGGGGGGGGGGGCTGTTCATAGAAAACCATTACTTTTAGATGGACTCTCGAATTCTGCATCCATTTCTACATATATTCAGAGTTTCATCGCTGAATTTGCTCAAATTGTGGTAGAAAAGAAAATATTTCTGCAGATATGTTTCATCATTGCGACTGGAAATCCAAAATGTCAGCGCCATGCATATCGATCAGACTAGCGTGTATACTTTTTTATACTTGAAACGTCCAATTTGAACTACTAAAGTTAAAGAGAATATGCTTTTAGCTTATTAATAATTTACCTGTATACTTTTATTATTTTCTATTGTTTTAAGATGACGGAACATATTTTTGAAATCAGTTTTCATATCCTTCTGTGGCCCGTTTGAGACAATCTCGCACAACTGACAGTCCACTTTAAAATTAACTGTAAATGAGATAATACAGTTAGTTGAGTATTTCTGCAGCACATGTCTTATATTTTTGCATCTCTCGGTTTTTTCATAACAGGTAGTGTCTGTTGGAGACATTTTTCTACATGGACCCCATCAAACTCAAAAATTGACTGATCATTTTTTAAGACTACATCTTCTAATGTTAATGTTGCATTATTTTGATCATATTTTTCAAATTGAGTAATTACTGATGAGACCACCACAGGTACATAGGCCTTGAAAAACCAAATCCAGCGGTAGCTCATTGAAGCCTGTATGTCAGTTCTAAGCGGAAATGTTGGACACACTGGAGAGTTGCATGGTTGCGAAATCGCAAAAAATTTTGGATTCAAGATCCCGACACTCAAATGTGAATATCTCTGCTTAGGATTGACATACAGGCATCATTGAGGTACCGTTGAATTTGGGTTTTCAAGGCCTGTCTATCTGTGGATAGTGGCATTAGTAAATACTCAATTTGAAAATCATGATCAAACCTGCTATATAGTGAAATATATATATATATATATATCTTTAAATTTCAAATCCCGAAACAACCACATAATCAATTGATTATTGCTCACTGGATTTAGGAGGCCTGGTGTTCCTTGCTAGTGAGAAGTCCTGATCGTTCGGGTCCCATCGATTGACGGACGTCGGTCGCGGCGATTGGGCAATTTTGAGCATAGCCTATGATGGGTAGCGTTGTGATGTTCTGTTGTGACAATTTGGTGTGTCCAGTGTGTGCCGCGTGGTCACACACCTGCTTCACACGCGTGGTCACACACCCGCTTCACATGCGTGATCCGGGACTGTTTCCGGATCCGGTCAGGGATATGCACTACTGACGAGCTCAAATGAGGGTGAAACTCGAGTATAGTGCTTCCATATTGACGTGGATAGGCCTTAGGTTCATACCAGAATGCGATCGGCGTTGCCAGTAGTGGGTTGTGCTCAATATTTAAATTTCAAATCCCGAAACAACCACATAATCAATATATATATATATATATATATATATATATATATATATATATATATATATATCTATATATATATATATTACATACTATATAATAGTTTTAATACTGTATCCAGCTGTGATATATGGTTTCGTAAGTAAACTGCAAAATAATTTTGAAAATTTTTAATCATGAACAAAATTCCTTATATAATAATAATATACATATTTATATATACTAGCTTGGTCGATCGTGCCATTACCCGAAATTAAAACGGAAATGATGTACGGAGTCATTCCGCCATTATCCATCTTGTCCCGGAACACACTATCTATTTACCATGCATTCTTTCGACGTCATTCATTCATTCAAATCTCGTGCGACAATAACACACGTCATCCTGGGTTTTCCAGGAAAGGTTTGCCTAATATTCCATGCACAGCGATTGGTTGAAATCATGGTGAACTTTTATATAAATAAAAAATATATTTTATACTTACCTTAATTAATTTATTTTTGGCATTGTTAATAGACATACATAAATATTAGATGGATTTTCAAATTCCCCATCCAAATTTACACACATCTGGAAAGTTTCATCGTAATATATGCTTTATTTGTGGATGAAAACAAGCTTTTCTGCGAGGATGTGTTTTTTGTTCTTTGGGCATATGGATCGGACGGGCATGTACACTTTGTAACACTATTCTGGCACTGTTAATAGCATACATAAATTTTAGATGGATTTTCAAATTCTCCATCCAAATTTACATACATTTGGAAAGTTTCATCGCAGTATATGTTTTATTTGTGGATGAAAAACAACATTTTCAGCGAAGCGTGTTTTTGTGAATGGGGAAACGCATGGCATGGCAACTGCGCATGCGCATATTGATTGGAATGGCATGTACACTTTCACTTTTCAACACTCAAAACATGCAATTTGACCTACTAAAGTTAAAGAGAACACAAGTTTAAAGATTATTAATAATTTATTTGTATACTTGTACTATTTTTTAATCAATTACCATGATGGAACATATTTTTGAACTCAGCTTTCATAATCCGCCTATGACCCGTTTGGTTGCGGCAACCTCGCACATGGAGAAAAATGGAAATGGCACGCTGAACAGTAATTAATTTTTTTTCTGGCGCTTTCAATAGAAAACCATCAATTGTAGATGAATCTTCAAATTCTGCATCAAATTTTTCAGAAATTTGGAGAGTTTCATCGCTAAAGCTAAACTTGCTTTAATTGTGGTTGAAAATCAGGTGAAGATGTTACGATCATAATGAGTGTCGTTGTGAATGGGAAACCCAAAACAGTGGCTTGACTATATTACTCATCTTTGATGGAACAATTATTGTGTCCTCACTAGCATAGTTGTAAGCATTCCGCCTGTCATACAATGGACCGGAGTTCTATTCCTGGCTGGGTTACTTTTTTTTCTTTTTTAAAATTTTTCACAAAATTATTAGGTGATATAATAAAAACTATTAAACATTACGAACTAAAATATTATATAGACCTAAGAAACTGGAAGTTTGTGAATAAAGTGTGCTCTATGGATCTGTGCAAGCTGTCGACTGCCGGGGAGCACATCCCACAGAGGCAGTGGAATGATCAGGTATCGGAATCGATGGATCCAATAGATGTCTTTGTTGAATGTGAATTTTAATTGCCATACAAAATATCGCCCCTGAATCAATATAGTTTCATCGCTAAACATGCTTGAATTGTTGTTGAAGAACAGATTTCTGCGAAGATGTGACTTTGTGAATTGGAAACCACACGGTCTAAGGCCGCACATATCGATTGCGCTAACTTTTTTAAAACTCAGTGAATACAATTTAAGATTAATAATAATTTATTTGTATACTTGTTATTTTTTAATCATTTAACACCCCCGGGAAAATATTTTTGAAGTCCGTTTTCATTGACCGTTTAAAAACCATCTCGCACGCACAGACCGCGGTGGTGAAAGGGCACCTGGAGAGCGACAATATCGGGTTTAGGAGGGATGAGAAATCGCAACTCGTCTCACCTTTTCAAAAATGTGAATATCTTCCTTAGATTGACATACAGGCATCATTGAGGTATCATTATAAAAATTTTGAATTTTAGGCCTATCTACTTGGCGGTCCATTAGTAAATCCTCAATTTAAAATCATGACAGTTCATGCTATATACTATTATATATATACATAAAAGTAGCGAGTTCCATCGTGCAGCGACCGGAAATGAAAACCGAAATCATACCGCCATGATTCACCGTGTCTCCCAGTTCGTGCTAGTTCAGACCATGCATTCTTTCGATGTCATTCATTCAAATCTCACGTGACAATAACACACGTCATCCTGGGCTTTCCAAGAATGGTTTGCCTAATATTCCTGCCAACCATTGGTTGAAATCATCGTAACCTTTTATATAAATAAGAATATATTTCACACTTACCATAATTAATTTTTTTGGCGCTGTCGATAGAACAACATCAATTATATATGTATTTTTTATTCTGCATACAATTTTAAATATATCTGGAAAGTTTCTTCACTGTAATTGCTTCTGATGTGTATAAAAAAACATTTTCTGCGAAGATGGGGTTTTTGTTCTTTGCGCATATTGATCGGTTTTGGCATGTGCACTTTGTAACACTATTCTGGCGCTGTCAATAGAACTACATCAATTATATATGTATTTTTTAATTCTGCATACAATTTTAAATATATCTGGAAAGTTTCATCGCTGTAATTGCTTCCGATGTGGATGAAAAACAACATTTTCTGCAAAGCGTGTCTTTGTGAATGGGGAAAGGCAAGGCCCATGTGCCATGGCAACTGCGCATGCGCATACCGATCGGCATGGCATGTACACTTTCACTTTTCAACACTCAAATTGTGCGATCTGACCTACTAAAGTTAAAGAGAACACAAGTTTAAAGATTATTAATAATTTACTTGTATACTTGTACTATTTTTTAATCAATTAACATGACGGAACATATTTTTGAAGTCAGTTTTCATAATCCGCCTATGACCCATTTAGTTGAGGCAACCTCGCAAGCAGAGAAAAATGGAAGGCACGCTGAACCATAATTAATTTTTTTTTTCTAGCGCTTTCAATAGAAAACCATCAATTGTAGATGGATCTTCGAATTCTGCATCAAATTTTTAGAAATTTGGAAGTTTCCTCACTAAACTTGCTTTAATTGGGGTTTTGAAAAACAGGCAAAGAATTCAAAGATGTTACGATCATGAAACCAAAAACGGCACCTTGACTATATAAAAATCTTTGTGGAACAAACATTGTGTCCTCAATAGCGTAGTCGTAAGCATTCCGCCTGTCACGCGGGAGACCGGGGTTCTGTTCCCGCCTGGGCATATTTTTTTTTTAATTTTTCACAAAATTATTAGGTGATATAATAGAAACTATTAAACATTTTGAACTAAAATATTATATAGAACTAAGAAACCTGGAAATTCGTGAAAAAAAAAGTGTGCTCTATGGATCTGTGCGAGCTGTCGAGCTGCCGGGGAGCGCATACCACAGAAGGCAGTGGAATGATCGGGTATCAGAATCAATGGATCCAATATATGTCTTTTTTTTAATGTAAATTTTAAGTGCCATATAAAATATTGCCCCTGAAATCAGCTAGTTTCATCGCTAAACTTGCTTGAATTGTAGGTTGAAAAACAGATTTTCTGCGAAGATGTGACTTTGGTGAATTGGAAACCCATGGGTCATGGCGGCCGCAGCATATCAATTACGCTCACACTTTTCAACACATAAAATGTGTCATTTGACCTACTAAAATTAAAGAGAACACAAGTTTAAAGATTATTAATAATTTATTGGTACTTGTACTATTTTGTAATCATTTAACATCAGCGGAACATATTTTTGAAGTCAGTTTTCATATGACCGTTGAGGCAATCTCGCACACATGCTGGTAAAGGTAATCGGACACACTGGAGAGCTCTAATATCGGGTGAATAGCATGAGAAATCGCAACTCGTCTCACCTTCACAAAAATGTGAATATTTTTACTTAGAAGTGACATACAGGCATCATTGAGGTACCATTAGATTTTGAATTTCAAGGCCTATCTACTGACACTACTGTAGCGGTCTCATTAGTAAATTCTCAAATGTAAAATCTCATGGGACAGGCTAATAATAAAAGTCATAGTAACATACAGTACACAACACCGCCGATGTGATGGTTAAATAATATTTGATTCTTATAAGTTATAATTTATATTATTAATTATATATAAATATTGGCACTCTTCCGAATTGCGGTCCCAAATAGTTCCGCAGTGAATACGTGATTTGGTATATCTTACAGAGCCTCAATGGGTCAAAGGTAATGGGTCAAAGGCAATGAGTCAAAGGCAACTCTATGTGATGTCATCGGGACTCACTATATGACATATTTTTGTTAAACTTTCGTCATGTTCTCAGTGGCATAGCGGTAAGTACCTCCGCCTGTAACGCAGGAGATCGTGGTTCGATTCCCCACCGGCAATATGTGGTAATTTTTTTTTCTTCAATTTTCATAAATTAATTAAGCGAAAGCGACAAAATAACTATGTACAAAGACAGTTATTCGGCATATTGACAAAATTAGCTAACTTTTGATTGCCTTTTTGTAATCAATTTTATTTTGTATTGTTAGAAGATTTTACTCAATGAAGAGATCCTTTGTATCGTTTTGTTTACGTTACTTTATTTTTTTGTCTCTGTGGGAGTCTCTGTGGCGAAGTGATCAAGCCGTTTGACTCGTGCTTCGAAGGTTGTGGGTTCGATTCCGGGCCGCGCCCTTCGGTTTACGAGTTAAATGATTCAGAGACTCCTGTGGGTCGTCGCTAAAAAAAGCTACGGCGTTCGTGCTTTGTGCGACGCTTTCCGCGCTGCGGGAAGAGACCGAGCCATATGGGATAAACCCGGTGCAATGAAGTCGACCTTGTCGACTTTTAAGCGACTTTTTTTTAAAGCCTTTTAAACGCTTATTTTGCTGATGATATTCGCTCGACACCACCGCACCAGTCCATCCAACATCATTTCTGTTAGCCTCGATCGTTGGGCGGGCGCTTACCAAACCCGACACCCCACATTGTGCCAACGGCTTCGGGCGGAAGAGCGCAATTGGGAGGGTATAAACATTGAGCACAACCTGCCAGCAGTGGGTTGTGCTCAATATTTAAATCTATCGTCTGTTAAGACAGTAAGTTGCCAGTGGTAGATAATTCAAATGACTGTGGGAATATATGTGATTTATATTTAAGTTTGAAATATTGTTCTTATTGCTTTAGTTTATGGTGTGAGAATGCTGTAGTATGCAACTGACGAGATGCAGTGAAATAAGCCTGGCAATAATGTGTGCAGCCTGATGTTTGGTGTTTTTATTCTCCAATTTATTTACGGAAAACATTGCATTGAATGGTATAAGTGTCGGCCGTTCAGAAAACAAATTCAGTTACCGACAGTAATAGTCTCTAGAAAATCATAAACAGTTAATACATGCTTGGGTTGATTGTCATGTTCTGTAAGGGACATACAACTTACTTTCTAAGACTTTGGACATACAACTTTTTTTGTAAGACCGATACAACTTACTTTCTAAGACTGAGACATACAACTTACTTTCTAAGACACTAAGACAACGTATCACAAACACAAGAAAGAGGCGTTAGTCATTTTTGTCACAGTATTAGAAAAGAAAAACAGAAACAGTTCAGAACAACTGGAAAGAGAGATGAAAAGAGAGATGGATAGGAGAGGACATCGAGAAAAAATGTTTGATGACCTTTCATCATGACGTGAAGAAGTGTCAGATCACACTTCATACAGTCGCGTGGAAATCGCAAGATGAGATACAACATGATCGCCCATGATCGTCAAGGCACTTGGTGATGCTGATGATAATTATGATAAAGTATAGCACGTTAATTACCGATTCTTAATATGGTCAGGGGGAATCCAGCAACAGTGTATAAAAACATACATTCAATCCCATTAACTATCCCCAAAAATCACACAATATGCAATATGTCTATAGCACTTTCTGTCTCTCAGGTTTGCGTGCCGCTCTGGTAATCACGCATTCAATACCGTGATTTCTTTTATTTATTTCTTCCTTTATTTATGTATTAACCTTGGTACCCAGGTAAACACATTATGACATGTGTACCATGAAGTTTAGTGGGAGGCTAAGGCGGTGGTCGAGATATTGCCGACATCAGCCATAGGGTGCCGGTTGGTGTACACACGTAATGCACAATACCATATACCCAATACATCTCATGGTGGGAAATGGGACATATGTGTTACGTCACTTATCTTGTCTGTCTCTCTCTCTCTTTCTCTCTCTCTCTCTTCTCTCTCTCTCTCTCTCTCTCTGTCTGCGCGTGCTCTCTCTCTCTGTCTCTCTCTGTGTCGCTCTCTCTCTCTCTGCTGGTACATTATACTGTCTCTCTGTCGCTCTCTGTCTCTCCCTGGGTCGCTCTCTCTCTCTCTCTCTCTCTCTCTCTCTCTCTCTCTCTCTCTCTCTCTCTCTCTCTCTGCGCTTGTGCATTATCACAGACGTATGTTCTTTCATCTTTTGATATCTTCCCACCCTCTTCCTATCTCTATCCCGCTCTTCTCTTT
>JACEFZ010003692.1:105000-124229 GCA_014155875.1 Cepaea nemoralis | reverse complement strand
GTATTTCTCAACATGCATCTAATACGCCAGATATCTTGCCCTCATCAATTTCACCATGGTAACGTAATTAAATGAGCGATTGTCGATGTTTGACATGCTTTTAAAGAAGTATTTTGGTGTGAATATTTGAATAGCTCATACATGTTCACTCTTAATACGATATGCACATTGCATTATAACTGAATTCGGCTTGTCTTGTTGTATGTTATTCTGTTTCTTAATTATCAGGATGTCACAAGCCTGCTGTTTTAATGGTTGCTATTAACGCTGTACAAATAGTCTACAAATATAGTCATTTCATCATGCCATGTTACAGTAAATACTTTTGTTGTTTTTTTTATCTCGTGAATAATTTCTCTGAATGAAACGCATCTTATTAAAATTAGAGATTTAACTTGTTTTGTTATTTGAAGTATATGAGGGCAGTTTAAATAAAAATAAATTACTGTTTTAGCCTTTACTAATAATTTAGTCATTCTGGTCTTCTTTTCGAGTCAGGTCTTGGTCAGATATGACTGAGCTACCATATGACAGTAGACGGTACTACCTGCTTTCTGCCAGCGCCGAATTTTGGGCGGCGCTTACCAAACCCGACACCCCACATTGTCCCAACGGCTTCGGGCGGAAGAGCGCAATTGGGAGGGTACTAGCCTTATCCTGGTGCGAGGAAATGCAACCCAAAGACAAAATAAGTCATGGCAGGGCAGACCAGGCCCTAAGCCTTGGTTGGCAGCTGGTCTAGGATCGAAGCTCCGACAGGCGGACAGTTAGAGCATTGCTTTGCTGATCCGGCAGCTTCTGCAGCTTGCCTTGTTCCAGATTATAGGTGTCAACTTTCCTCTGGAGTGAACTAGGCAGGCCGAGAGAGGGATCATGCTGCATGGGCAACACATGGTTTCTTTATTTTAGCCCAGGCTTTGTGCTATGGAGAGGCAATAACTCCATCCCTGGTCTTACTTTTCACTTCTACTGAAATATGCCTTTCGTGATCAGGATGACGGTATATACATTCATTCACGCTCAGATGGTGGCCTCTATAATGCTCAGAGATTGAAGGCCAAGACCAAAATTAGCAGGGTACTAATCAGAGAGTTGCTTTTTGCGGATGATGCTGCGATTACGACCCACTCTGAGGAAGAATTACAACATCTACTATCATCATTCTCCAATGCTTGTTCTGAATTTGGTTTAACAATTAGCAAAAAGAAGACACAGATTATGTCACAAGGTGCACATGATGTACCATCAATCTTTATTGACGACGCCGAACTGGAGATAGTAGACCATTTTACATATCTAGGATCAGAGGTAAATAGCAAATTATCCCTCGATCAGGAAATCAACATCAGGATTGGCAAGGCAGCAACAACAATGAACATGTTAGCAAAAAGAGTCTGGGAGAACAGGAAGCTTACTGCCAAAACAAAAGTCCTCGTCTACCAAGCCTGTGTCCTTAGTACTCTTCTTTATGGCAGTGAAACCTGGACAACTTACTCACGCCAAGAGAAACGTTTAAACAGCTTTCATATGCGGTGTCTGCGAAGAATACTTGGTATTAAGTGGCAAGACAAAATCACAAATACTGAAGTATTGGAAAGATCAGGTTGTGTGACGGTGTATTCCATGCTCAGTCTTCGTAGACTTAGATGGATAGGACACGTTAGGAGGATGGATGATGGTAGAATACCAAAGGACATCTTTTTTGGTGAATTACAGACAGGTAGGGGATCTCATGGTCGGCCTCTACTACGATACAAAGATGTGTGTAAGCGGGACATGATTGATACAGGCATTGATAATGCACATTGGGAGCACGTCGCCGCTGAACGTGTTGCATGGAGGGCAACTATCAGAAATGGAATAAAGACAAAGGAGAAAATGATTGCAGATAAAGCACACACAGAGCGTGAGAGACGTAAGATGGTGCAAAATGGTGGAGGTGACCATGCTTTCACATGCACCTACTGTGGGCAAACATTTGCAGCAAGAATTGGCCTTACCAGCCACACTCGCCACCGCCATGGATCGTAGTTATTAAGCCTTTTTGAAGCACAATGTACCAAACTATCGTCTGTCAAGACGGAAAGGTGCCAATGTATGTATAATGTATGTAATGAATACGCTAAATGGTATATAGAACCTGTATCACTGTATGGCAGTGAGTCTTGAAATGTAAATGAACAAATTACGAGGAACTTGGAAGCAACATAGAGGAAGAGGAAGGCCAAAGAGAAGATGGGTGCAGGATGTGGCGGATGATCCCCAGATGGGTGTATTGGACGCGTAACATCTTGCTTATGATCGAGAGGTTTTCCGGAAGGTTGTTATGAGAGCGAGGTTCTGCAAAGGAGATGCTACAGAATGAATGAACCACTTCACGATTGTTTGTGCGAGGCATTCTAAAACACATTTTCCTTTTGACATAAGGAGCACAACGAAGTAAATAAATTGTGCACTATAGCTGTGTCTTCATTGCTAACATTCACAATGGGAAAACATTGTTTCGTAGATTTGCCAAATTTCAGTGGCTGTTCTACTATTTGATGATGTTACAGCTTTGATGCAGTCCTAGCTTTGATAATGCTGTAATGTTCATACTGCTGTAATTTTGATACTGTTCGAACTGTGGTACTGTTGTAACTTTGATAATGTTGTAGCTGTGGTGCTGTTGTAACTTTGATACTGTTCTAACTCTGGTGCTTGTACTTGATACTGTTAACTCTGTTGTAACTTATACTGTTCTAACTCTGGTACTGTTGTAACGTTGATAATGATCTAACTGTGATACTGTTCTAACTATGGTATTAGTGTTCTAACTGTAATAATGTTCTAATTGCGATAATGTTCTAACTGTGATACTGTTCTAACTGGGATACTGTTATAACTTTGATACTGTTATAACTTTGATACTGTTGTAACTTTGATATTGTTATAACTTTGATACTGTTATAACTTTGATATTGTTGTAACTTTGATATTCTTATAACTTTGATACAGATCTAAGGATGGTACTGTTCTATCTCTGATAATGTTTAACTATGATAATGTTCTAGCTGTGATACTGTTCTAACTCTGGCATTGTTCTCAATCTGATAATGTTCTAACTGTGATAATGTTCTAACTGTGATACTGTTCTTACTCTGGTATTAATCTAAATATGAATATGTTCTAACTGTGATACTGTTATAACTATGATATTGTTCTACATCTGATAATGTTCTAACTGTGATATTGTTCTAACTGTGATACTGTTCTAACTGTGATACTGTTGTAAATTTGATACTGTTCTAAGTATGGTACTGTTCTAACTGTGATAATGTTCAAACTGTGATACTGTTCTAACTGTGATACTGTTCTAACTGTGATAATGTTGTAACATTGATACTGTTATAACTTTGATACTGTTCTAAGTGTGGTACTGTTCTAAGTGTGGTACTGTTCTAACTGTGATAATGTTCTAACTGTGATAATGTTCTAGCTGTGATACTGTTCTAACTATGATACTGTTGTAACTTTGAAATTGTTGTAACTTTAATATTGTTCTAACTTTTATAATGCTGTAATTTTCATACTGTTTGATATTGTTCTAACTCTTGTACTGTTGTAAATTTTATATTGTTTTAACTCTGGTACTGTTGTAACTTTGATACTGTTCTAACTCTGGTACTGTTGTAATTGTTGCTGTTGTAACTGAGATACTTTTGTAGCTCTGATGCTTGTGTAACTGACTGATACTTTTCTAATTGTGATACTGTTCGAACTGTGATACTGTTGTGACTTTGATACAGGCGTAACTGTAATACATTTGTAACGTTGGTACTGTTATAACTCTCTTGCTGTTGTAACTTTGATAATATTATATCTCTCACACTATTATGTCTCTGACACTATTATATCTCTGATACTGTTAAATCAAATTCTCAACATCCCATCAGATATCACAGGACTTCAAGAAACCTACACAGATGCCACCGAAGAACTAGAACCAGACATACTAAAAGAAGAAATTATAGAAGCCATCAGATTAGCCCCATTGAACTAAATCACCAGGACAAGATGAACTACCAAATGAACTAATTAAAGCAGCAAGAGAAGTAGGAACAGCATGGCTACATAGACTATTCAACCATAGTTTTGGTAGAACAACAGACACCACGTGACTGGGGAAACGCCATAATTATCCCAGTTTGGAAAAACAATGGCAGCAAAAGAGATTGCACACAAATACAGAGGCATTTCACTGTTGAGTCATTCTGGGAAAATATTTTGCAAAATTCTTGAGAAAAGATTACGAACTACTCTAGAACCTCAGCTAAGCGAAACACAACTTGGATTTAGGAAAAACAAAGGATGCACAGATGCCATTTTTTGCTCTTAGACAACTTATAGAACAATCAATCGAATTCAATGAAACACTCTACTTAGCCTTTGTCGACCAAGAAAAGGCATTTGATGAGTAGATAGATGAGTAGATAGCTGTGGGAACTCCTTAAACAATATGGTGTGAGTACACATCTAACAAACCTATGTAGAAGCTTATATAACAGCAGTGAATGCATAGTGAGAGCAACTAGAGGACGCTCAGGACCCTTCACCATAAGATCTGGAGTACGACAAAGGTGTATCCTGTCCCCTCTCTTGTTCATAACATATATAAACAATATATGTAAAGAAACCAGCCAAACAGAGACCACAAGAATACCGCAGAACACAGAAAAAGAACCATCTGCATATCTAACCATTAGAGAACTATTGTTTGCGGACGACCAAGCACTAATAGCAAAATCAGAAGCTGAATTACAAGACCACATGAATAGTCTAAACGAAATGTGTAGGAAACATAACATGAAAATTAGCACAAGTAAAACAGAGGTAATGACTGTAACTAAAGAAGAAAAACAACAACAATTCACCTAAACGAACATCCCTTGAAACAAGTGAAGAGTTTCAAGTACCTAGGAAGTATAATATCATCAAATGGCAGATCAGAAGACGAGATCGAAAATAGATGCAATAAGGCAAACCAACTCATTGGACAAATGGCACCAATACTTAGAAACAAACATGTATCAATAACTACTAAGAAAGCACTTTACAATACAATCTTCCTACCAACTCTATGCTACCAATGCCAAACCTGGACAATGATAGAAAAAGAGAAAAGAAAATCACAACAACAGAAATAGATTCCTGAGAAGAATACTCAATGTATCAAAGAAGAGATAAAATCAGAAATAAAGAAATCAGGACTAAAGTGGGTGTTATAGCAGCACTAGATTTTATTAAAATAGCAAGTCAAATGGTTTGGCCATGCAAGTACGTTACCAGTCAACAGCATACCACAACAAGCACTGATGTACGGACCAGATGGAAACAGAGGAAGAGGCCGACCACGTAAACGTTGGACGGAGGGAATAGCAGAGTTCCATGGGAATATCGATACTTGTAAGCCCTATAATCTGGCACTCTCAGGATGTCTATACTTCACCTCGACACCGCAAGGTACAAGAGGAAAATGATGAGATGATATGATGAGGAGATGAGACTTTGATACTGTTGTAACTGTGATAACTTCTAACTGTAAAATTCTCTAACTCTGATACTTTTCTAACTGTGATACCATTCAAATTGTCATACTGTTCTAACTGCGATACTGTTTAACCGTGTTGAGTTGAATTGAGCCAAGAACCGACCCCACTGCACTCGGGGCATTCTCATAAGCGCTCTGTCTTCATCTGTTATAATTGTGATACTGCTCTAACGGTGATTCTGTTGTAATGTTGATACTATTGTAACTCTAATACTGTTATAACTCTGACACTGTTGTAAATTGACACTACTGTAACACTGACACCGTTGTAATTCTGATACTGTGGTAATTTTGACATTATTCGAACTGCACTTAAAGTATCCCGTCGTGTTCTGTTTAAACCCCAAATGGCAACAGCGTTTTACGGGGAAACTCGTCCACTTCTGGTGTAGGTTTCCAGCTATATTGTGTGTTTAGTCATCCCTAGAAGATTATATTCCTTTTCTAAAACTCAAGCGTATCATATGTGAACAGATGCACGGGATAGTTTTCAGTTGCCCTCTTTGATATTTGAACAGACAATTAACATTGAGTGAAAACTATGGAGAGCCATGATGATCTTTAAGAAGAAGTTGTCGCTTGGCTTACTTATTTATTTTGGCTTGTGTTACGTGTTACGTTTTTATTCCAGGCAAGTGCTATGCACGAGGAGATCAGTTGAAGATATTTGCTCTAATGTTATTATGATTAGAAAACATGATTATCAAAATTATAAGACTCGGAATCGCTGAACGTTTCATACAACGAGATATAATCAAAACAGAAATGTAAGGGTGCGATTCTGAATAACTTAAAGACATAACTTTCCATATGGAATTCCTCTATAAACGATGAAAAACCATGAGCGTCAAGAAATGCGTGTTTAGCTGCATTGCTATCCACAGTATGTTATTGGTCGGACGAGAGATTTTTGTACTGTTCGTAGAAAATTAATCCATTAAAGGACAATGTGTGGAGAAAATTGGAGACGCATAACATAAACAGAAGGAAACGTACATAAATTGGACGTGAAATACAAATGGTCTGTCATATGTCGACTATCTCAGTGCCTTCAGATTCAGTCCGGGGATTACAGATTCAAGCAACACTCACATATTTCTGTCCGCGAGAAAACAGTTCTTAAGGTATCATACGGATCCATAATTTCTGATCTCACATTCTCAGTTCTTCAGAGCTGATGAAAAACGTGAAGTTTTGAACGGAGAAGGTAATCCGAAAAGATGAAACCTTGTTTTTACCTTGCAATGAGTTAACAATACTAAAAAGACTCTTCTTTATACATCTATTTATACACTCGTAATGAATTATTCTAGTCATCTTTTTCTTGGTTTTATTTTTATATTTATTTTGGTTACGTGTAAATATTGTTTAAATATTAATATGGCAGCATACCGTGTCGCGTTGGCTTTAACTTGTTGGTATGGGAGCCGGTCGTTCAGAAAGCAATGGCAAGCTACTGAACGTAAAAACTCGCCAAGACATCAACACAGGCGGTAAAATTCTGGTGTTGACTGCAACGTTCTTGCCAAGTAGCAGGTGTGACGCAATAAGATAAATTATAAATAGCAGAGAATCCTAAAAACAAAACGTTAAGAAAACCTAGCACATGACGTGTCAACACAGAAACGTCATCAAAGATAGTCAACATCAACAGCGGGAGACTTGACTTGGGAAATTCTACAGAGCGGCAGCTCATGTTGATTTAGGAAATATCGGTCGGCTAAATGCAGGCTTTATAGCACATCAGGTGGCTGAATTTAGTATTTCGAATGGACGAAACACTCCGTGGACACAACGTGTATCGAAGCTACAAACAAACGGGCGGATAAACGCAGAATCTTGATGTCTGAAGATTGGCAGAAAGGACATTGCGAAGATCGAGAGAAGGACGTATGGACGAGCAAGGACATTATTTTATAATTCGAGTGTAGATGGCTTTGATGTTGAATGATATTTACAGCAGTGGATATTTACCCAGTGATACTGCTGAAATCTGTATTTATAGCTATACCAAAAAGACCAGGAGCAATTGATTGTGAAGATTTTCGTACAATTAACCTTATAAACCATATCACTAAGCTTCTACTCAGAATCATAATGAGAAGAACCAAAAAGAAAATAAAAATGGAAATTAGTGAAGAACAGTATGGATTTGTGGAAGGAAAGGGCACAAACAATGCAATTTATACATTGCGGACACTAATAGAAAGGTCAATAGAGAAACAGAGGGACATATACTTGTGCTTCATAGATTATACTAAGGCATTTGATAAAGTAAAACATGATGAACTGATTAAAATGTTGGAAGATATCAACACTGATGGAAAAGATTTAAGAATAATAAAGAATATTTACTGGAACCAAGTAGCAGCAATTAAAATGGGAAATAAAGAGGGTAGTTACGAACAGATAAAGCTAGGAGTACGACAAGGGTGTGTCTTGTCACCAGATCTTTTCTCCCTGTATAGCGAAGTAATAATGAGAGAGATGCCAGGAATACTAGTTGGAGGTTATAATATAAATAATATACGCTATGCAGATGACACAGTATTGGTGGCGGATAATTCAACAGACCTACAACAATTATTAGACGTTGTAGTAACAGAGAGTGCAAGGAAAGGACTCAACTTGAAAATCAAGAAAACAGTAACAATGGTAATATCAAAGAAAATGGTGACACCAAAATGTGACATCGAGATAGAAGGGAAAATCCTTAACCAAGTTGATAATTTTAGATACCTAGGGGCATTTATAACATCAGATGGAAGATGTACAACAGAGATTAGGAGCAGAATAGGGCAGGCAAAAGCTGCATTTCAGAAAATGAAGAGTATCTTATGCAATAAGTCACTGTCACTGAATGTAAGAAAGAGTGTGCTGAAATGCTATGTAGAACCAGTTTTGCTGTATTGCAGTGAATCTTGGAATGTAAATGAACAAATTAAGAAGAAATTAGAAGCAACAGAGATGTGGTTCCTGAGACGAATGTTGCGAAATCCTTGGACTGCCAGAGTAACTAATGACGACTGCCTGAAACAGGCTAATGAAACTAGAACATTATATACAACAATAAGACAGAGACAAACAGCTTTCCTCGGTCATGTGATGAGAAGAGAGGCATTGGATAACATCGTAACAACTGGAAAGATCGAGGGGAAGAGAGGCAGAGGTAGACCAAGAGAAGTGATGCTGGATGGATTGAGACGGTGGCATGGAGGAATATCAGCAGCAGAGTTGATCCAGAAAACCAAAGACCGAGATCTATGGAGAGCCATGAACGCCTACGCCAGCCGGCACGGCACTTGATGATGATGAGATGGCTTTGGACATGTTACTAATATTCATTTTTATTATACTACTGCCCGCCCTGGTCAGAACAGGCACAGTAGATCATTGTATGTTAATGTCATTGTTGCAAGCCTGAGCACTGCGGAGAATAAACAACGTTTCAATCTTCAAAGTCCATTGGAGTAGGTATCCTTCTTCAGTTCAGGTTTGGCTTCTTGATTCTGCATTTGGCGACTGTTGCTTACGAGTCGTATTTATTATAACATTATACTGTTGGTATTAATATTATTTACCCCGAGATGTCGTCTGGCAGTCCTGTAAATGATATGCAACTTTAAAAACTAAATAATGATTTTAATAACTGTATTCTGACAAGCAGTCATTGCCACAATAAGAACCATTAGAAGAAGAAAACAAAGAGCAGGAAAATACATGCCATGCGAATCAGTAAACTTAAAAACCCTTAAAGACGAGGCAGTAAATGAAAATTATGAGAAAGAACTAACTGAACTCTTTGTAAAATTACCGACGGAAAGAAAAACAGTGGAAGAAGAATGGGAGATGTTCAAATCAAGCATTTTAAATACTGCAAAATTAACATGCGGGACCACGAAAAAACGCAAAACACGGATAAAGAAAATAACAAGTTGGTGGAACGCAGAAGTAAAGAAAGCGGTAAAAGGAAAACAGGAAAAATATAAAAAGTGGTTGAAGAGCAAACAGGAATGTGATTACAGAGAATACAGAATAGCGAGAAGACATGTGAGTAGAATAGTAAAGAGAGAAAAACAAAAAGACTGAGAAGAGTATGGAGAAACCCTAAATAAAAACTACAAAGAGGCAACCAGAAACTTCTACAAAAAGATAAGTGCAATGCGAACCAGAGGAGAACCCTTTGACCCAACTGAAGTAATTAACAGCGAAAATGGAGAACCAATAAGTGAACAAAAACAGATCCTAATAAGATGGAAGCAGTATTTCGAACAACTTCTCAACATCATATCAGATGTCACAGGAATTCAAGAGACCTACACAGATGTCACCGAAGAACTAGAACCAGACATACTAAAAGAAGAAATTATAGAAGCCATCAGATTAGCCCCATTGAACAAATCACCAGGACAGGATGAAATACCAAATGAACTAATTAAAGCAGCAAGACAAGTAGGAACAGCTTGCCTACATAGACTATTCAACCATGTTTGGGTAGAACAACAGACACCACGAGACTGGGGAAACGCCATAATTATCCCAGTTTGGAAAAACAATGGCAGCAAAAGAGATTCGCACACAAAATCAGAGGCATTTCACTGTTGAGTAATAGCAAAATCAGAAGCTGAATTACAAGACCGCATGAATAGTCTAAACGAAATGTGTAGGGAACATAACATGAAAATTAGCACAAGCAAAACAGAGGTAATGACTATAACTAAAGAAGAACAAACAGCAACAATTCACCTAAACGAACATCCCTTGAAACAAGTAAAGAGCTTCAAGTACCTAGGAAGTATAATATCATCAAATGGCAGATCAGAAGTCGAGATCGAAAATAGGTGCAATAAGGCAAATCAACTCATTGGACAAATGGCACCAATACTAAAGAACAAACATGTATCAATAACTACTAAGAAAGCACTTTACAACACAATCTTCCTACCAACTCTGTGCTACCAATGCCAAACCTGGACAATGACAGAAAAAGAGAAAAGAAAAATCACAACAACAGAAATGAGGTTCCTGAGAAGAATACTCAACGTATCAAGAAGAGATAAGATCAGAAATGAAGAAATCAGGACTAAAGTGGGGGTTAAAGCTGCTCTAGATTTTATTAGAAAGCAGCAAGTCAAATGGTTTGGCAATGCAAGTAGGTTACCAGTCAACAGCATGCCACAACAAGCAATGATGTACAGACCAGATGGAAACAGAGGAAGAGGCTGACCACGTAAACGTTGGACGGAGGGAATAACAGAATCCATGGGAATGTCGATATACGAAGCCCATAACCGGGCACTCTCACGAAGTTTATACTTCACCTCGACACCGCAAGGTACAAGAGGAACATGATGAGATGAGATTCTGACAAGAGCTGTTTATTTTATGAATAATATTTGGTTCCACCTAAGAGATGTGTGTCTGAATAACAGAACAACTGAAGTAATGTCAATTACAAAGAAACACCGTTTTCTCAATACACATCATCAGAAGGAGATGACCGACTGCTGTAACCAGAGCATTAGGATAGCATCAGTACCGCAGGATTGTGTACACAGCTATGTCATCCCTCTCCCAAAATCATTCAAGGATCATTCAAAGCTTAGCAGCTTTAGGATCATCACCCTTCAAAAAATACATTTGGGAGGGTTTTAGAGAAGATAGTCGTTCTCAAGCTACACGAGGTTTTGGAAAAGGGGAAGCTTCTTCCAAGAGGCCTGGGGAGCTACAGGCCAGGAAAAGATACGTGGTCAAATGCAGCCACTTTTGCCTTTGACGTTTATGAGGGGTTCCAGAGTAGACAGGAAACGATGGCGGCAGCGCTTGAATCGCGAGGATGCGTACAATAGTGTTCGATATGATATTTTGATGACCGCACTGATAGAGAAGGAGGTCAATCCCTGGTTGGTGAACTGGATAGCGGCCATGCTGCACTCTCGTCGGGTTGCTCTCCGTCTGGGTGCATGGACCTCAGAGCCACATATTTTAACCCCGGGACTGCCACAGCGATCCGCAATCCCACCGGTGCTCTTTAACGTGTATACAAGCAAGATTACAAACCTAGAAGCATCATGGCTTGGAAGGATACTAACATTTGCAGATTATATTCTTGTATATAGGCAGGGGAGAGATAGGGAGCAAACAGCCCAGGAGCTACAGGCGACAGTAGACAAAGTGATTGACTGTTGCACTGAAATGAGTGCTGTCATCCACCCGGAAAAGGCAGCTGTTGTGTAGTGCTCTCTGGACAACAGGATTGTGAGAACTGATGTCCCAAGCCTCACGATAGGTGGTAGAAGCATCAACAGAGAGAACAAACTGAAGTATCTGGGAATCACATTTGACAGGAGCCTGTCCTTCAAGGACCATGTGGAGACGGTTGTGACAAGATCTCAAAAGGGACTCAATGCACTTAAAACTATGGCTGCAATTGACACGGAGCAGAGAATGCTTTTCACACTATACCAGACTTGATCCTCTCAGTGATTGATTATGGACTAGGACTGCTCACTGTCTCAAAGAGTCAGCTGGTGAAATTAGAGCGCGTACAGAACGAAGCTATGCGGGTCATTCTGGGATGCACTAGAGACACCCCAGTAGTGTGTATGCGGTACATCCTTGGTTTGCCGACTGTTGCTGGTAGGCACAAGGTGATGCAGGCGAAGGCATACCTCAGAGTAGCTGCTGACACAGATCACCCGTTGCATGAGGCGCTGGACGCAGTTAAGGGTCAGCGACTGATAAGAGGGAAATCATGGATGGCTCAGGCGGAGGATACGATCAGACAGGCGTGCATCTTGGAGAACATTAGGCGAGGAGAGGAGTGGGTCAGAGTGCCAGCGGAGCAGTCAGACTTGTGCAGAGTTATAATCTCATTGAGCCGGGAGTGGCCAGCAGGGGCCACGGAAGTGGAAATCCAGCAACTAATTCAGGATAATGCTCGTCTGGCTGATGTGATTATATACACAGATGGTTCGATGTTGAGAGGTCAGGAGAAGTGCCCTGGGGGTTCTTAGCAAAAGCTAATGTTCGACGTTTGGTGCAGGAGAGTCTGGCATATGATATCACAACATCTAGCTTAAAAATGGAGGTGGAGGCGGTCAGTGCAGCTTCCCGCTGTATGGAGAATACGATACACACATACATCGTGATTGTAACTGACTCATAAAGCATGCTGAGTAGGGTGAGGACAGGCAAGCTTCGTGCAGAGTGGCTTGCTTCGCTTCGGAAGTTACGGGTGACAAGCATCCTCTGGATCTTTTCTCCGGGCTTGCTGGTGTGCTGGGGAATGAACAGGCGGACAGATTGGCTGGCTCTGCAAAACTTAGTGGAGTATTGATGCATGACAAAGCAGACGTGGTTGTGGCCTTGTGGGAGCATTTGTACACCTCGGAGGAGCAAATGGATCACCATGGTCTGGCAAGAATGCGACAGCGAGGGATGACTAGGGGATCTGGCCGACGATTGACGCTCAGAGGAAAGGCGAGACGGACATATAATCAGATTGCTGCTGGTACTATTAATGTTGGAACTGTTCGCTGGCTGCTGAGGATGGGAACGGAGAGCTTATGGGAATGCCCCGAATGCTGTAATGTCGGTTCCTAAATCAATCAATCAATCAATCAATCAATCAATCTATCATTAAAGTGTATTTAAGTACTTTGGTATTTTAATAACAGCAGATAAAAGATTGATTTGAGGAAATCAAATGTAGAATAGCTCAAGCAAAAGCATCATTGACAAGTGTAAACAATATAAAATAATACAAAGTAATCCAGCTTAACATAACATAATTATGAAACATACAGGACGTTGCGGCGACTAGCCTTCATCAGCAAACAAATGCATACACAAAGCACAACATATAGTCACGGAGAAGACCCTCCAGTGATTACATTAAGGCGTAACGACGGGATGAGAAGAATAAACAGATTGAAAAAAAAACATGAAAGCAATGAAGAGAAAATGAAAAGTTTCAAACTTACCTCAGAATCCCAAGCTATGTATTGCTACTAATGTCACCGTTATCTTCTTTTATACACAGCCGAGAGAGGGGGATGTGGGAGGATATCGGGGTGGTGAGTGTAACTGTTCAGTGAGATATTTCCATTGCGTCTAGTTTCACGACCTACATCCCTGCATCACCCGCTTCTTTTCATGTACAACATTCCACTCAAGTACCTGGGATATATAATAACAAGTTGTAAAATCTTGTTAACAAATTAGTAAAAGTTTTTGTCCATATTGTCCTCCTCCTCCCCTCCTCCTCCTCCCCCTCCTCCTCCTCCTTTTTCTGCGTTACAATATATAAATCTTTAAGGCATTTACAAAGTTTTCATAAAAATAATGCATCTGTTTTAAATACATGAAAATTTTCTAACTCATCTTTTTATTTCTCTTTGACATCTATACAGTCATCCCAGCATTTATTACGTTTTCGTGAAATCTTGGTAAGTTTACGTTCAATAGTTTCAGATTGCCCTATTTAGTTATTGGGATGAAGATTGTTCTCTTCCAATCTGTTCGCCATATTTCCGGGAACGGGAACTGGAGCTTATATGACTACTTATATGAATGGGAACGGGAGCAGCGGCCGAATATAAATTAAATGAGGACGCTCCTGCCAGGGGCTGGGCGAAGCCGGGCTGGGCGAAGCCGGGCTGGGCGAAGCCGGGCCGGGCTTCTTATTTGGGAACGGGAACGGGAGCAGGGGCCGAATATGAATTAAATGAGACGCTCCCCGCTTTGGGAACGGGAACGGGAGCAGGGACCGAATATGAATTAAATGAGATGCTCCCCGCCAAGGGTTGGGCGAAGCCGGGCCGGGTCGTCTTTTTTGGGAACGGGAATGGGAGCAGGGGCCGAATATGAATTAAATGAGATGCTCCCCACCAGGAGCTGGGCGAAGCCGGGCCGGGTCGTCTTTTTTGGGAACGGTAACAGGAGCAGGTGCCGAATATGAATTAAATGAGATGCTGCCCGCCAGGGGCTGGGCGAGGCCGCGCTGGGTCAGCTAGTAACCTATAAATAATTATTAATTACTTATTGTGATAGGTTGCTGTAAACAAAATGGACATTATATATATATATATATATACATATATATATATATATATATATATATATATATATATATATATATATATATATATATATATATATATATATATATATATATATATATATATATATATATATATATATGCGGCACCCCAATAGCTTTAAGTTTGTCAATGCGACCCTTCGCACAAAGAAGTTTGCCCACCCCTGTTCTAAAGCATTAATCATTTATAGTGTGAAGCTGTCTGAACCGGGGGTCTTTCCAGTTTTCAAATTTTTAAGAAACTTTCAAACCTCAATCTTCAAGACTGATGGTCCTTCATTATTATTTTTAATATCATACTGTTTTTGTCTGTTATCATCATAAAGTTTTTTCACATAATCTGACCATACATGTAAAATCTGATCTTTTTCTATTATAATTGTTTCAATCTTTTGTCTTTAGGCAGTCTGCTCTATACGAATATGTATTTTCACTGGGGGTGAGTAGCATGTCGTTGAGTGAGACATCCAATCGACAAAATAAATGAGTAGGTAATAGTTGTCTGGGGCGATTTCGGCCGTGGGTGGTAGTTTGTCGTCATTGGGTAGTGTGACTTTATCTCTGGCGTGTGAAAAAGTATTAAACAGATCTCTAGATACTCTTCACTGGCACAAGAGAGGGCAAATTCTATAGGTGCTCGTGGGGCTAGAGACGCGATTGGATGTATCTCCAGAAACTGACCCTCTTCTATGGCGGTGACATTGGGAAAATTGTGGAGGCTGCACCGGCAGATGAAGAGGCAGGTGATGCCTGTTACACGTGGCACCATTTATGATGATAACAACCGACCTATGACAACTGACAAGGACAAAGGTGAGGCTTTACTTGCGCGATTTTTAAAACAGACGGATCAGCAAGATAGGGCTATTAGAGAGAAGCCTTGTCACGGGTCACTAGGAAGGAGGACTGTGATATTAAAGTGGAGAATAATAGACGGGTACTGAAGCGGGCTAAAGACACAGCGCCAGGTCCGGATGGGATGAGGTACTCTCATATGAGTAAAATAAATGATGGGGACTTGGAGGAGATGGCTCTTTGTTTCAATCTAAGCATCAATACGGCGGAAATACCCCATGATTGGCTGCATAGTTACCTGGTCCCACTCCCAAAGCCAGATAAGGACCACTCCAGGCTTAATGGATACCGAATCATAACCCTGCAAAACACGTATAGCAAAGTCCTCGAAAAGATAGTAGCACGCAGGCTACAGCAACATTTGGAAAGTCGGAATCTGCTTCCCCAAGGACTCGGGAGCTACCGGCCTGGAAAGGACACCTTGGACAATGCTGCAACTTTTGCATTTGATGTCTACGAGGGCTTCCAGGATAAACAGGAGACAGTGGCGGTAGCTCTTGACCTGGAGGATGCGTATAACAGGTTAGGTATGATCGGTTAATACACACACTGTTGGAAATGGAGGTCTGCCCTTGCCTTGTTAGATGGGTTGCGGCAGTCCTTTATGAGCGTAAGGTTGCACTGCGCATGGTTACCTGGACTTCTGACCCCTGTACTGTTACACCTGCGTTGCCGCAGGGATCTGCCTTGTCCCCGGTGCTCTTTAATGTGTACACCAGCAAAATCGCAGCTATAGTGACACCAGGTGTAGGTAGAATCTTGACATTTGCAGATGATGTGCTGGTGTACAGACAGGGCAGAGACAGGGCCAGTTTGGCGAAAAACGTACAGGTAGCGGTAGACAAGGTGACGGAGTGGTGCAGGGACGCAGGGGCCATTTTAAACCCAGACAAGTAATCGTTTGTGTGGTACTCCCTGGATAACCGGATTGTCAAGGCAGACGTCACAGGTATTATGTTGAATGGATGTCCTCTTAGTCGAGAGAGTAAATTGAAGTGCTTGGGTATCATCTTTGACAGGTGTTTGTTAAGGAGCATGTGGAGGATTTGGTGGTGAAAGCTGGTAGGGGACTTAATGCTTTGAGGGCTATGGCAGCAACCGGTGTAGATCAGAGGATGCTGTACAGGCTCTTTCAGCAGTGAATTATTTCTGTCATTGACTATGGTTTGGGGTTGCTGACAGTATCAAAAAGCCAGCTTGAAAGGTTGGAGCGCATGCAGAATGCTGCCATGCGGTTAATCCTGGGGTGCACAAAGGCACACCAATTATCTGCATGAGACATATCCTGGCGCTACCAACAATGACGGATAGGCATAGGGTCCTTCAGGCCAAATGGTACCTGAGAGTTGCCGCAGACAGGGATCACCCGCTGCATGAGCAATGCATATGGTCAAGGGTCATAGACCAAGACGAGGCAGGTCCTGGATGGCACAGGCAGAACTTTCTATAAGTCAGGTGTGTGATCTAGAGACCATCAATCGTAAAAGAGAGTGGGTTGAAGTTCCAGATGACATGACGGATTGGCCCAATGTAATAATAACACTGGGTCGTGAGTGCAGAGAATGGGCAGCGGGCCGCACTGAGTTTGAAGTGCAACAACTGATCCAGAGCAATACACATCAAGGTGACATAGTCATCTACACCGATGGATTAGTGGTGAGAAACAGACATAGTCGCTGGGGCTATATTGCAAAGGCTAATGGGCGAGTCTTGAAAAAGGAGAGCCTGGCATATGAGACTACGACCTCCAGCATGAGATTGGAGGTGGAGGCAGTAACAGCGGCATTCCGGTGGCTGGAAGAGACTACTGCAACACACGTTGTGTTCATTATGGATTCAAAGAATATGCTTAGAATGGTGGAGAAAGGAATGTTTCGTGTGGAATGGCTCTCGTCGCTTCAGAGGTCATAGATTGTGCGAATTGTATGCATATTTTGCCCTGGCCATGCGGGTGTACGGAGGAATGAACAGGTTGATAGGCTAGCAGGGAATGCACCTCTTAGTGGTATCTTGCCTATGGACAAGGGGGAGGTGGCCGTGCTCTTGTTGGACCAGGTGGAGAAGGCAGAGGATCAGATTGAGAACCCATATGTGGAAATAATGAGATTGCGGGGGATAGGCAGGGGTTCTGGAAGAATATCAAAACTGAGAGGGAAGACCAGGAGAACATTTAATCAGATAGTGGTGGGAACGATTAGTAGTGTAACTCTTCGCTGGCTGTTGAACGAGGGGACTGAGCACGTATGGGAATGTCCTGAGTGCAGTGATGTCGGTTCTTGACTCAACTCATCTCAAACGGCGATCTGCGTAGGTACGCTAAACAGATCCAGACCAGAATGAAGTCACTCGTAAGGGTCGGAGTGAATCAGAGCCATCATGCAAAAATATATGAGTACTGTTGGTTCTTCTTGTGAGATCGACGCGGTGCGGGGGTAAGTTTTATACGTTTACTAGGCTCACCAGGTGGCGCTGGGCGTCTCTTTCTTCTAATACCGCTACCCGATTGGCTACCATGGTTGACATCTCCTTGCAGTAGACGCTGACCGGCTTGCTTGGCGTGGTCTTTAAAGGATTTCCCAGCGTTCCTACCAGCTAAAGCTTCTTCGGCCACTCGCAGATCCATACCGACACCTTCTCTGAGTAAGACCTTACCAACGGTCTTTAGTCAGGGTAGAATAGTGCGACCAAGTCGACTGAAGAAGCTACAAATACCGCAACCTCTGTGACTCCGTCCACCCACAAACACTGGCATTCCTTGTCGAGCTTGGTTGCAGTGAAAGACTTCGTACACACAAACACTGGCATTCCTTGTCCAGCTTGGTTGCAGTGAAAGACTTCGTACACTTTGGGTCTTCGCTGTAACGCCGTGTATTTCACCATTATTCTAGGTCTGATCGTTTCCGAGCTCGAAAACTTAATGTCAGCACTAAAGTTCTGGTAGTGAATGAAATCGTTGTGCCCATATCAGTGGTTAAAAGTATTTCCACCGTGTCGAAGGAGTTACGACTCAGTAGTACTTAATGAGGTTTGTTGTACACGCGAAACACCGAGGCCGAGAGCTGATTCATGATAGGAGCCGTCCTTAGTAGCGGGACATGGCGTCTCCGACTGGTCTCGCCGCTATGAGATCGCATTAGACTTAGGCATTTTGAAGGTCGTTATTCAGGTCTATCGCCACGTAGCCTTCCATTATTTGGTCCGTATGTGATATCCTCGATGAGGGAAGCCCTAATATCTCTTTTCACTAAATGTAACAATGACCCCGGGCTCGAATATTTTGACGATGACTTTCTTTCATGCCTTGTTAAAATAGAATCTAACGTGCGTCTTATCACCCACCTCCGTCTCCTTCATTAGTCCATTCAGCTCAGCTATAAACGCGTCTGGTGAGCTGTACAGACCCGGGGGACACGACCTTCTTACCACGCTTCCGATGGGTGGGTTGTATCTTACCCATACTTCATTATCTAGCACATTGCAGTAGTGGCTGGGAAATTGAATTTCGGCCAGACCCACTTCGTACTATTGGCTCACATCAATAGTCTGCAATAACTTGACGAAATAGTAACCTCATCCAGTGCCGATGTGCTTATGGTAATGTACAGCTAGCACCATTATATTAATACGCTTCTTGGCATGTACAGGAGGTTTTTAAAACTTAGTTTACCCAATTACAGTGAA
>JACEFZ010003692.1:97500-100000 GCA_014155875.1 Cepaea nemoralis | reverse complement strand
TATCAAGAACAACGTGTTAGCCCAAGGACAAGCCGCCGTCATGTCTGAGAGGCTCGCAATACAATTCGATGAAATTCAGCAGGCAACACAGAAACTGACAGGTGACTCGATAAACATAGCACTGGATTGAAATTTGCATGTGGATTAGCTTTCAGGTATTTGGGTATCAACTTTTACAGGAGTTTATCTTTCAAGTATCATATGGAGGCTTTGGTGGTGACGGCTGGTAGGAGACTTAATGCATTGAGGGCTATGGCAGCAACCGGAGTAGACCAGAGGATGTTGTACAGGCTCTTTCAGCAGTTAATAATTTATGTCATTGAGTATGGTTTAGGGCTGCTGTCAGTATCAAAGAGCGCATACAGAATGCTGCCTTGTGGGTAATCTTCATCATCATCATCAAGTGCCGTGCCGGCTAGCGTAGGCGTTCATGGCTCTCCATAGATCTCGGTCTTTGGTTTTCTGGATCAACTCTGGTGCTGATATTCCTCCATGCCACCGTCTCAATCCATCCAGCATCACTTCTCTTGGTCTACCTCTGCCTCTCTTCCCCTCGATCTTTCCAGTTGTTACGATGTTCTCCAATGCCTCTCTTCTCATCATGTGACCGAAGAAAGATGTTTGTCTCTGTCTTATTGTTGTATATAATGTTCTAGTTTCATTAGCCTGTTTCAGGCAGTCGTCGTTAGTTACTCTGGCAGTCCAAGGAATTCGCAACATTCGTCTCAGGAACCACATCTCTGTTGCTTCTAATTTATTCTTAATTTGTTCATTTACGTTCCAAGATTCACTGCCATACAGCAAAACTGGTTCTACATAGCATTTCAGCACTCTCTTTCTTACATTCAGTGATAGTGACTTATTGCATAAGATACTCTTCATTTTCTGAAAAGCGGCTTTTGCCTGCCCTATTCTACTCCTAATCTCTGTTGTACATCTTCCATCTGATGTTATAAATGCCCCTAGGTATCTAAAATTATCAACTTGGTTAAGGATTTTCCCTTCTATTTCTATGTCATATTTTGGTGTCACCATTTTCTTTGATATTACCATTGTTACTGTTTTCTTGATATTCAAGGAGAGTCCTTTCCTTGTAATCTCTGTTACTACAACGTCTAATAATTGTTGTAGGTCTGTTGAATTATCCAACACCAATACTGTGTCATCTGCATAGCGTATATTATTTATATTATAACCTCCAACTAGTATTCCAGGCATCTCTTTGATCTCTCTCATTATTACTTCGCTATACAGGGAGAAAGGATCTGGTGACAAGACACACCCTTGTCGTACTCCTAGCTTTATCTGTTCGTAACTACCCTCTGTATTTCCCATTTTAATTGCTGCTACTTGGTTCCAGTAAACATTCTTTATTATTCTTAAATCTTTTCCATCAATGTTGATATCTTCCAATATTTTAATCAGTTCATCATGTTTTACTTTATCAAATGCCTTAGTATAATCTATGAAGCACAAATATATGTCTCTCTGTTTCTCTATTGACCTTTCTATTAGTGTCCGTAATGTATAAATTGCATTGTTTGTGCCCTTTCCTTCCACAAATCCATACTGTTCTTCACTAATTTCCATTTTTATTTTCTTTTTGATTCTTCTCATTATGATTCTGAGTAGAAGCTTAGTGATATGGTTTATAAGGTTAATTGTACGAAAATCTTCACAATCAATTGCTCCTGGTCTTTTTGGTATAGCTATAAATACAGATTTCAGCATATCACTGGGTAAATATCCCCTTCTGTAAATATCATTCAACATTTTGGTTAATATATCTACTCCAAATTCTCCCAATACTTCTAATTCTTCTATTGTGATTTCATCTGGCCCAGCTGTTTTTCCTTTCTTCATACGTTTCATAGCGTCAGCAACTTCTTCTTTCAGAATAGGTGGACCTTCTAAGTTACTATCTTCTGTTAATTCTCCCCTTTCTCCTTCATATAATTCTCTTATATACTCATTCCACCTCTTCATTATAGCATCTTCCTCTAATATTATCTTTCCTGTTTTTGATTTCAAACACCCTGTATTTATTCTTATTTTTCTTCCTGTAAGCTCACTGATTTGTCTGTGCATATTTTTTGTATCTTTAATGGAATTTAATTCAATTTTTTTGCATTGCTCGTTTAACCAACTTTCTTTAGCCTTCCCACATTTATCTTTTATTTCTTTATTTATCTTAGCGTATTCTTGTTTGCCATTTTTACTCTGTTTTCTTTTGTCCATCAGTTTTAAGATATCTTCATTCATCCATTTTTTCTTAGCTATTTTGCCTCTCTCCAGTAATACTTCTTTGCTAGTTTGATGAATGGAGTCCCTTAACATTTCCCATTGTTCATCTATACTCTGTATTTTAGTTATTGCATTGTACCTTTTTTTTCACAGTCACTCTGTATTGTTCTTGCATTTCTTTATCTTTTTTTCAGAACCTCTTTATTAAGTCTCATGTTCTTAACCATTTTTTCCCTCTCTTTAATCTTACTTTTAT
>JACEFZ010003692.1:0-92500 GCA_014155875.1 Cepaea nemoralis | reverse complement strand
GAGTACGGGGATGGTAGAACAGTCCAGACGCCTAAGACAGTAAGTTAGAGACAGGACTGTGCCCTTGAGTGACGGGACAGGTTCACCTTGGACGGAATGACGCAGTACGCCTGGCCTCAACAGGCGAGTGCGGGACAGACGTGACAGCACGACCTCCCACGGACTGCACGAGGGTCAAGTACCTCGTGACCACCGGACTGAGTAGGAAAGGGAAGACGAGACTCGGACACGGATGAGAGAGGATGTGTGACTGTGTGGAGAGACAGGATAGACTTATACTTAGACTTTCAGTGCGAATGAATGTGACCGCTACTTAACGTGTGTTGGTGTGCGTGGCTAGACACGAGTGCGCATTGTCTTGATCTGCGCAAGAGTATTGTGAAAGCCGGTGCGAGAGCGTGTTTTGAGTTATATAGATATATTCTCTGATATTTATGATATTGATATTATGATGTATTATCATTAAAACATGCATATCACCTTCATGTTTTCATGCCTCATCTGTACTCGCACCATCTGCCTGTCTGAACCCACTTTGTAAACCCCGAGACGTTGACATTTAGTTAGTGCCACATAAATACACAGAATGACGTCATCGGTAAAGGCGGTAGAAAATCAGATAGGGAAAACCCCACTAGAAACTAAGAGACTGTCGGTAAACAGCACAAACGTCACAGTGACGTCAGAGAACAACAACAGAGGACTGATGGAGGTTGTAATGGCAAGACGTGAAACAGTAAACGTTCGAGAAAGTGGCATGGTTCACAGTTGTTTGGCTTGATATCAGAAGATGGAGGATACCGATAGATAAAGGAAGGAAGCCTTGATGATATATTAGAATGTCGCCATTGACTGACAACCCTGTGGGCAGCCAGAACCTAGACTGATCACTGATCAAACAGCGTCACAAGCGATGGACAGAGGAACAGACGAAGGTAGAAGGAGAAATGCGACTAATGTCTGAGACATACGGGTGTGTACATTTGTCGTTGTATATTCTGTATAATATTCCTGTCGCCGGCTTGGCGGTACAAGCCAGATAGGTTTTGAATATAAACATTTGTGACACTTAACCGTGCATCGACTGTAAAATAAAGCAGGAACGATGTTAACTCTGGACTAAGAGTCTGCGTGATCCTTCATTCGAGTTCGGCTCTCGTTTGTTACTAATTGACTGTTGGATCATTCTTTTGAGCCAAAGGAAATATCAATTGACTTGCCGTCGATTCTTGTATGTTAATCTTGAGTGGTCTGAATCATGGTCATAGCAGTTAGTTGATTGGTTGGTTGGTTGGTTGTGTGGGTGGATGGGTGGGTGGGTAGATGGGTATTGGTTGGTTGGTTGGGTGAGTGAGTGTGTGGGTGGGTTGGTTGGTTGGTTGGTTGGTTAGTTGGTTGGTTGGTTGGTTGGGTGGTTGGATGGATGGATGGTTAGTTTAGTAAGTTTATTTAGTTTAGTTAGTTTAGTTAAGTTACGTTTAGTTAGTTAGTTAGTTAGTTAATTAGTTAATTAGTTAGTTAGTTAGATAGTCAGTTAGTTTGCTAGTTAGTTAGTTAGTTGGTTAGTTGGTTAGTTGATTATTTTAGTTAGTTAGTTAGTTAGTTAGTTAGTTAGCCAGTCAGTCAGTCAGTCAGTCAGTCAGTCAGTCAGTTAGTTAGTTAGTTAGTTAATTAGGTAGTCGAGGTTCAAACTTCACGGCAACGGTCCGTCCCCATTATGCTCTGTTCCTGTGCCAGTGAATATCACACAAAATGATTCCCACTGTCCAATGTGAAAAGTGGAATAGACAGGAGTCTCGGCAATCCAACAGCCCGCACAAGTACACTGTGCATAATGCCGCCGCCAGAATGCCAACACAAAATTATTCCACGAAAACCACAGTTCATCGTCGATGGACTCAGCAGTCACCAGAAAGACCTCATTGACCGGGTTTTCTCACATGGCTCGGTCTTTTACCACAGGGCGACCCGCCGAAAGTGTCGCATAAAGCACGAACTCCGCCTCTTCAGTGCCGACTCCCGCGAGTCTCCTGAAAAATGCATCGTGAACCGAAAAGGCAACTCAGTCAATGCAGCAACAGCCAGTAGCCATTGTTCCGAAAAAGCAAATCCCCGCGAATTTCACTGCTCACAGTGTCGCCCACGCACTCACTCAGTATCAGGGCAACGGAACCATGTACTACCAGTCCAACATGAGGAAAATGCGATAGCAAACTGTAGCTGCAAGCATAAACAAGCGACACAGGCCTTAAGGGTTCAACGTCTAACCGCAATGTTAGCGACCGGAAGTAATAGACGACATGGTACTTCATGAGTGATATGGTCAAGTCCTCGCCGGTCGCCTTCACTCCCCAAGACATGTCCCGGTACCCATCTTAGGCTGGTTGCATCTGGGATCCCGGTCAACTGTAACAATTCCCTTCAGCCCGAATTAGCACTAACGATCACACATCCATAGCAAACATCTAGCCACAACACTACAAAGCCTCACTGTGCTGATTTGCAGTGAAATAAAAATATAAACTATCATCCCTCTTCAATGAATAACCTTACCTACCTCCAGATTGTCAAAACCTCCTTAAATGAATAACCTTAATTACCGCCAGAATTTCAAAATCTCCTTCAATGAATAACCTTACCTACCACCAGATTGTCAAAACCTTTCTTAAGGAATAACCAAGGTATACCACCAGATTTTCAAAATGCCTCAGTCACATCTAGACCCATTGCTTTAAAAAATTGCAATGCTCTTTTTCAACATGAGAAGCCTCTCAGGACCATGTGCTTCCATTACTTCATATCAAAGGGTCGTTATCGGTTTACATCTGTCAGTGCTATTGTTTTCAGGCGTAAACATTTAGCTTATAGTGCAGTGTATCTTCCTTATTGGCGAGCGAGATCCGGATGTTTCACTTAATTGTCTGGTAGTTTGACATGGGGTTGTTTTAGAATCGTTAGGCAAATGATGGGTTAATGTGTTTACGTTCAGGGAGTGAATTAACAAAATAGATTCTTCATGCGTCGTCAGACAGCGTGAATGCGGAAATTAGCAGAATACATAGGTCTAAGTGTTCACTGGTATGGAATTTGACTCACAGCTTACCAGCTGCGAAGATAATTGCTCACTCGGCAGGCGGTGAGTTCTGTGTGAAAGCGTCTGAAAACCGACTGGTGAGAAGATGTTCAACAAGTCATATGTTTGATGTTTGTTTGCTTTTTAACATACGATATTGCGTAATTTCTTCTTTTTTTTTCTTTTTTTTCTTCTTTCTCTTCTTCTTCTTCTTCTTCTTCTTCTTCTTCTTCTTCTTCTTCTTCTTCTTCTTCTTCTTCTTCTTCTTCTTCTTCTTCTTCTTCTGAAATCTCTCTTAAGGGGTTTAAAGTAATTCGAAGAGACGCAAATAAAAAAAATTAGAGACAGGTATTGTTGTATACATTTCCAATTCTCTCAACTGTTCCCGTAGATGTGATCTCGAGACAGAAGAGATAGAATGTGTTTGGTTAGAGGTGAAGCCAGTCAGCCAGCAACCGTTTCTCATTGGATACCTATATCGAAATCTTTGTGCTGGGTACAGTTGGTATGACTCTTTCACTACAATGATGGATAGAGTGTTCACAGCAGGTAGAGAAGTCATATAAGGTGACTTTAACATAGATATTACTACATCCAACCAGACACGAGACGATATCATTCTATCTTACAATTTCAAATAACTAATAAATCGTCCCACAAGAGTTACAGACACCTCCGCAACTATAATTGATCATATATATGTTACTTGTCCAGTTAATATTACCGAATGTTCTGTTCCTGTTAGTGCATTTAGTGACCATTACCCAATATGTTGTGCATGGTCGAAAATTGGATTCAAAGCTCCTAAAAATAAACATTTAAGCATCAAATGTAGAAATTGTAAAGCTCTCAACCAAAATTTATTTTTAGACGACTTAAAAAATGCAGCCCTTGAACATGTTTACCAACTTCCTGATCCGGATGATGCACTAGCTTACTTGTCAAAGACAGTCTACAATGTATTTGATAAACATGTGCCAGTCAAAGAAGTTCGAGTCAAGAATCAACATAAATCCCCATGGGTCACTAGTGAAGTTCTCGAAATCATGAGAGAACGAGATACAGCACACAAAAATTAAGATTTTATCAATTATCTCAGACTAAGAAATAAAGTTAAATATGAAATTCGTAGGATAAAGAAAGATCATTTCAAACATTTGATTGTAGATAAATCAAATAACACAAATATATGGAAGGCTATTAACTCGCTAACCAACAAGAAACACGCTTCAGAGTCAGCAATACCAAACACTATAACATGCGAGGATTTCAGTTACTTCTTTCAATCAGCAATAGAGAATCTAAAGTCCTCAATACCAGACTCAGTATGTAATTTAAGTTCACTGTCGTCATTCTGTGAAGCGATTGATTGATTGATTGATTGATTGATTGATTGATTGATCTAGGAACCGACATCACAGCATTCGGGGCTTTCCCATAAGCGCCCCGTCCCCATCCTCAGCAGCCAGCGAAGAGTTCCAACACTAATAGTTTCCTGAGATTCCCTTGATGTCTGTTGCAGAAGTATATAAATATCTCTCAAATCTCAAAGCAACAAATTCAGAAGGCATAGATGGTATCAGTAATAGAATTCTTCGGTGTGCTGCACCAATTATAAGTGAGTCCTTAACGTTCATATCTAACCAGTGCCTGTCCAAAAACTACTTTCCATCTGCCTCTAAAGTTGCTAAAGTTTATACTCAACTTAAAATGGCTCAACTGATAATAGCGTCTTGGGTAATTATAGACCTATTTCCTTATTATAGTCGCTATCAAAGCCATTTAAAAAACACATACATAAAATAATACTACATCATTTAATTAACAACGATCTAATAATTGACAGTCAATCTGGGTTTCGACCTAAATATTCTTGCTATAGTGCCCTTACAAAAATGACCGATAACTGGCATCTTTGTATCAACAATGGCAACATTTGTGGAGCATTATTTATAGACTTTAAAAGAGCCTTTGATATGGTAGATCATGATATTTTAATTAGAAAATTAAAACAAATGAAGACTAGCGCCAATATGGTGAACCTAATTATGTCATTTTTATCTGACAGACAACAAGTAGTGTCCTTCAATAACTGTCTATCAAGATCCACACAACTTAATATTGGTGTGCCTCAGGGCTCAATACTAGGTCCGCTGCTTTTTGCAGTTATATTAACGATCTTCCTTTATACCTCAATACTTCGTGTGACCTATTTGCGGACGACTGCACTATATACACTAGTCAAGAGAGCCTTAGTGACTTAGAGAGCTCTTTACAAAACGAACTTGATAACCTTAGTAGATGGAGCAATGAAAATCGCATGTTAATTAACATCGACAAAACCAAATCCATGCTAATAACGACCAGACAAAAACTACAGACCCTAGCCATAACTGGGACACCGCTCGAGCTCCACGTTGACACGTTACCTATAATTAATGTAAATGAACATAAAACATTAGGTCTTTTAAATGACAGACATTTAAACTGGAGCTTTCATGTTCACGTCCTTACCAAGAGAATAGCACAAACAGTTTACCAGCTTGCTAAAATTCAGCACTTTTTGGATGAAAGCACACGAAAAATATTCTATGCAACCTATATCCAATCACCTCTCAATTATTGTTCCACACTCTGGGATGGTTGCCCTAAATCTAATATGAAACTGTGTACGCTTCAAAACCGCGCTATACGTCTAGTCTCTAGCATAAAGCACGTTGAAAAGTAATAAATTATACAGCCATCTAAGACTTCTATCACTTAAAAAGCGCTTCCTTTTTAACAAAGCCAAATTAGTGAAAAAAATTATATCTGAAAATACCCCAGAGTATCTTCTATCGTTAATTCAATCTAATGCAATGAATAGTAAGCGCTTAAATTTATTACAGGTTCCGAAGCCTAGATTGGACTTATACAACACTTGTTTCGCGTATTCTGGTGCTCACTTGTGGAATAGCCTTCCACCAGATCTGAAAACTCCAATGAGTCCCTACACATTCAACAGAAAACTCTTTCAATACGTACTTCATACCGACTATATGCCTCCATAATTCACCTACTGGTATCATTTTTTCATTATCATTCTTCACTGTGTGTGTGAACGAGAGAGTGGGTCAGAGAGTGAGTGAGAAAGAGTGTGAGTGGGAGAATTAGTATGAGAGTGATTTAGTGTGGTTTAGAGAGTGTAGAGAGTGAATGAGTGAGTGTGAGTGAGAGAGAGAGAGAGAGAGAGAGAGAGAATAAGAGAGTGAGTGTAAGTGGGAGAGTGAGTGAGAGATTAAATGAGAGTGAATGTTATTATGTGTGTGTAAGTGAGGGCGAGTGTGAGAGTGAGTGCGTATAAGCATGAGAGAGAGAGAGATAGTGAGTGGGAGAGAGGGAGAGAATGGGACAATGAGAGAGTTAGTGTGCCATTGTGCGTGAAAGAAAAATAAATAGAGAGAGAGAGAGAGAGGGGGGAGAGAGAGAGAGGAGAGAGAGATGAGCGCAATCATATCATTATGCCATATTGTTTTCTGTATCCTCATCTTTCATATTAGCATTTTTACTGCCATTTGAATTTAACATGCACTGCTTATCTCATCATGTTTATGTCAATTCCAGGAATCTTACTAGATTGGACCACTATTGTATTTTTACATTACACAATGTATACCATATTTTCATCATTTTTTCCATTTCCCCCCATTTTTTCCCAATTTTGAATGCGCTGTGAGGATGCTCACGATAGTCGACAGTGTGTACGTGTGAAAAGTGTAAGAGTTTATTCATATTAGTTTGTTTCGATTATGTGAGGCAGCGTGTATGTGTGTGGACGGATGGGTGTGTGTGTATCTATGTGTGTGTGGTTATATGTGTCGATGTATGTGTGTGCATGTCTGTGTGTGTGTATGGGTGTATACGTGTGTGTACATGTGTATATGTGTACTTGTGTGTGTACGTGTGTTAAGGTGTGCGAACATGTGTGTTTATATGTATGTGCGTGTGTATTTGTGTGTATGTATTTGTGTGTGTGTATGTGTGTGTGCTCGAGTATATATGTGTATATGTTTGTGTGTGTAAGTGTGCATGCATGCAGTGTATGCGAGGGAGTGTGTATTCGTATGTTATATGAATACGTGTGCGTAGGTATGTGTATGCGGGTGTGGATTGTGTAGGTGTGTGTATGTGTGTGGGTATATGTGTGTATTTTCACGTGTATGTTTTGTTTGTGTGTGTGGGTACGTGTGCATGAGAGAGAAGAGAGAGAGAGAGAGAGAGAGAGAGAGAGAGAGAGAGAGAGAGAGAGAGAGAGAGAGAGTTGAGCGCATGCATGTCATCTAACATGCTATTCCATATTTTTTGTGTATTCTCATTTTCATATTATCATTTTGAATGCCAACTCATTTTACCATGTTTAAAATTAACACATGTAAATTACTGTAGAGTGAGTGAGAGAGTTAGTGAGTGTGAGTGAGAGAGAGTGAATGAGTGTGAGAGTGTGTGTATGTCTAGAGAGAGAGAGAGAGAGAGAGAGAGAGAGAGAGAGAGAGAGAGAGAGAGAGAGAGAGAGAGAGAGAGAGAGAGATGAGCGCACGCATGTTATGTAACATGCCATTCCATATTTTTTATGTATTCTCATCTTTCATATTACGAGGTATCATTTTGTATGCCACTTGATTTTATCATGTATACTATAATCGCATGCACACTACTGTAGAGTGAGTGAGAGAGTTAGTGAGTGTGAGTGAGTAAGGGAGTGTGAGTGTGTGTGTCTGTTTGTTCATAATAGTAGGTTGGGGGATGGTGGGGGATGTGTGTGTGTGTGTGGATTCGTGGAGTGTGTGGGTGGGGCTCGGGATGCGTGGGTGGGGCGGGGTTTGTGTGTGTGGGTGCGGGGCTTGTGTGTTGGTACGTGCGAGATGTATGGGTTGGCAAGGAGATGTGTGTGTGGGTGGGGGATGTGTGTTTGGATAGGCGGTTGTGGGTGAGTGGGTGGAGGAGGATATGTGGGTGGATGATTGCTGGTGGGTTATGGGATGGGTGTGGGATATATATGTGGGGGTGTGGGTGTGGGGGATGTGTGGTGGGTTGGAGATGTGTGCAGGTGGGGTGGTTGTGGGTGTGGGGATGTGGGTGGGTGAAGGATGTGTTTGGGTGTGGGAGGTTTGGGTAGATGTGTGTTTGTGGGTGTGGGGGATATGTGTGGGTTGGGTAATGGGTGTGTGATGGATGTGGGGATGTGTGTGTGTGGGAGGGGGTGTGTCTGGGTGGGTTGGGGTGTGTGTGGCTGGATGGAGGATGTATGTGTGGTGAGGGTGATTGTAGATGGGGGATGTGTGGGTGGGTAGGAGATGTGTGGGAGATGTGTGTGGGTGAGGGATGTATATTGGGGATGTGTGTGGGTGTGGTGTTGTGTGGGAGGGAAGATGGGTGTGGATAAAGGATGTGTGTATGGGTGGGTGGGGGTGTGGGTGGGTGTTGATGTGTGTGAGGGTGGGGGTTGTGTGTTTGGAGGGGTGGTTAGGGTGTGTAAGTGTGGGTGGGTAGATGGGAGATGTATGTATTGATGAGTGAGTGAGGGATGTGTGGGTGTTAGTGGTTGGGGGATAAGTACGTGTGTGGAGAGATGTGTGAGAGGGATGAGTGTATGGGTGGGGGATGTGTGTGTGTGGGTTGGTTGTGCGTGGATTGGAGGTGTGTATTTGTGAATGGGGGATGTGTTGGTGGGTGGGGATGTGTGTGAGGGATGTGTGTATGGTTGGGGAGATGTGTGTGTGGGTGGGGATGTGTGTTTGGAGGGGTGGTTAGGGTGTGTGAGTGTGGGTGGGTAGATGGGAGATGTATGTATTGATGAGTGAGTGAGGGATGTGTGGGTGTTAGTGGTTGGGGGATAAGTACGTGTGTGGAGGGATGTGTGAGAGGGATGAATGTATGGGTGGGGGGTGTGTGTGGGTTGGTTGTGCGTGGATTGGAGGTGTGTATTTGTGAATGGGGGATGTGTTGGTGGGTGGGGATGTGTGTTAGGGATGTGTGTATGGGTGGGGAGATGTGTGTGTGGGTGGGGATGTGTGTGTATATGGGTAGGGGTGTGTGGTTAAGGGATGTGTGGCTGGGGAATGGGTAGGCGAGTAGAGGATGTGTGGGTGGGTGATTGTATATGGGTAAGGTTGTGTGGTTAAGGGATGTTTGGTTGCATGATGAGTGGGTGGACTATGTGTGGATGGGTAGAGGATATGTGGGTGAGTGAGTGTGTGTAGGTTAGGAGATGGTGGAGGATGTTTGTATGGGTGGGCTTGGGATCTGTGGGTGGGCTGGGGGAGGTGGGAGATTATGTGGGTGGGTGCGGAATTTGTGTGTTATTAGGTGCGGGATATGTGAGATGGCGGGGAGATGTGTGTGTGCATGGGGGATGTGTGGTTGAGGGATGTGTGTTTGGCTGGGTGGTTGGATTGTGTGGGTGGAGGAGGATATGTGGTTGGGTGATTGTTGGTGGGTGATGGGACGGGTGGAGGATATGTGAGTGGGTGGGGAGATGTGTGTGGGTGGGGGATGTGTGGGTTGGGAAATTATGTATGCTTGGGGTGTGGGTGGATGGGATGTGTGGTTGGTGGGAGTGTGTGTGGGTGGGGAGATGTGTAGGTGTGGGGATGTGGTGGATGGGTGGGGGAATGTATGTGTGCCTGGGGTGTGTGTGTGTGTGGTTGGGTGGGGGATGTGTGGCTGAATGGGGGATGTGTGGGTGGGTGGTGGATGTGTCTCATAATATGGTAATATGCATTGTTTATGTTTACAAAATTCATTTGACAATGTTTTTTCCTATGCACTATTGATGAACGAAAGATGAGTGATTGGAAGGGCCGAATGTAAGACGGGCCTGCGTGCCCAATTTGTTACCCTTTGAAAATAAAGTCCGTTCGTTGTTCGTTCGTTCGTTCGTTCGTTCGTTCGTTCGTTCGTTCTTCTTCTTCTTCTTCTTCTTCTTCTTCTTCTTCTTCTTCTTCTTCTTCTTCTTCTTCTTCTTCTTCTTTAGTTTTTACTTGTCCACAATGTATGACGTTGGTTATCATGCCGTCTACATAATTCTTATTGGCGTACCGTCAATGCGTTCTGATATGGTTGTTCTTCTGTGCTATGATCTAACACTATCTATCAACGTCTCTTGGTCTCCCTCGCATCTCTTATCTACTAAGTTTTCCGTTGGCACGACCTACTCCATCTTATCATGATATGCTCAAAGAATATGGACTGTCTTTTTCTGATGCGAGTAACCAGTTCTCTTTGTGAGGTAACTTCTTTCAAGATATCTTTATTACATCTTATCTCTGTCCACGGTGTTCTCATCATACGTCTATAAAACGTCTTATCTCTGCAGCTTTCAAATAATTCCTCACTAGTCTGCCTATTGCCCATGATTCGCTTATGTACATTGGAAAAATCTCGATTTAGCTCTCACCTCTTTTCTCTTACAGATTGACGAAGATATATTGCACAAACTATTCTCCATTTTTGTGAAATACCACTTTTATTTGTCTTCTTTAACGCATCTTCCATCTGCTTTTGTCAAATTACTCAAATAATTAAATACATTGGCTTGTTTCAGACTAGTTCCGTTTAGTTTGATATTGCACCTGGGAAACCTTTTATTGTAAACTACCACTGCTTCTGTCTTTCTGCTATTTAGACTACGACATTGTTTTAAAACTTGCTGTTGCATTTTCGTCTATCGTTTCTTATAACTGCATTTTATTTACATCGATCAAATCCACGTCATCAGCCTAATGCAGGTTGTTTACATCATCCCCACCAAGCAATATTCCTGGCAGGCCTTATATGGATCTCATAAATAGTTATCTGTTGAAGCTAAACAAATCGGATGATAGTACACATTTCTATTTAACGCATTGTTTAATATGTTTGATAGTTCCTATTTGATTATTAGTTCTCAAGGTTGCATTTTGTTGGCAAATATGACAATTATTTCTATCGCAATTATTCTTGCTTGCTTGCGTTCGCTGGCTATGAACTCCAGCGCAAGATCCTGTATGTCGGATGAAGACATCCTGTTGTCCAACATCAGTGAGATTTGCGTGAGTATCCCTTGTCCCATGTCTGACTTATTGGTGTGCAGACTGGTGGTTCCTCGCCGTGCAGGCAGATACTCTCCGACTTCGGAGGAATCAGCGATCCTACTACGTTAGCCAGGACCCCGAAGGGACCTGTTGCCCAGGACGCACGACTAGGACGTGTTAGTAGGTCTTGGCCAGTATAGAACCTGGTCCTGGTGACTTGGAAACACCTCTGCGTCCCATCGCAATTATTATTCTTAGGTCTTCCACATCAACGTTTAAATTGACCAACTTTCTAATTATTTATTCATTTTTTTTTCCTACCTTATCAGTTGCTTTAGTTTGGTCAATAAAAGCAAAATAATGACCTCCAGTTATTTCAGTCATTCTTTCTATTAATGTTTCCCAGGTGTATAAGACGTTGTCAGTGCCTGTACCTTATATGCCCACACTTTTTTTTTTCGCATATCCTTTTACAGGACAACGCTATCAACACCAGCATTTTACCGCTGTCGTTTAATTCTTGGCAAAATTACGCTCCTTAGTTTGACATTGCTTTCTGAGCGGCCGGCTCACTTATCCCGTAAGTTACCAACGTGGCGAGAATCCCTTCCAATTCTCGCGCGCTGCGTTACCCTACGTGGATAAACGGGATTATAGAGAAAGTCGTTTAACCTCTAGGTCAGGGAGACCAGCATGCCCACACCACTCGTCCCCAATTTCTGCTTTCATTTTACTTCTTTTTCTTCTCATTATAATTCTCACCAGTCTTTTGGTCACATGAGTCACTAAATTAATTGCGCAATGTTCTCCACAATCTACTGCTCCAAATTTCATTGTAAGAACATATATTTCAAAAAATCATCACATATTCATTGTTGTAGATGTCACTCAACAATTTTGTTATAACTTCTATACCCAGTTGACAAATAGACTTTATTTCTTCAATAGCGATGTTAATTGGCACCGCGGATTTACCTCTCCTCATGTGTTGTATAGCATATTCTACGTCTCCTTGTGATATTTCGTGGTCCTTCACAATGGTCATGAGAGTTTGTTTCTGATCTGCCATAATCATCAAATGGCGCTCTTATATACTCTCTCTATGTCAGAATTAAAATACAGAACGAAAGCATTACAATTATACAAATCTACGCACCAAGAAAGGCATCGAAAGACAATGACGTTCGGAACATTTACAGAAGTTTACAAGAGATGTTAGAAAAAAAAATGTAAAAATAGATTTCGTGATTGTTATTGGGGAACTCAACGTTAAAATTGAAGTTGAACGAAAGGAAGATGAGGAAAAGATACGAAGCATTGGGCCTAGGAATGGGAGAGGAGAGAAACTAATTAGAGTTTGCCCAGAAACCAGTCTCTCAATCACAACTATCCTTTTCAGACGACATCCAAGAAGGCTCGATGTTTGTACGTCGCCCGATGGTAACTGCATTAACCAAAGTAATTACAGCATAACACAGAACAATGAGAGCTGTGATAACGCAACGGAAAGCAACATTGCCGCCCAGCCTGATATTGCTGTGTTCGAATCCTCACCGAGGCGTGATTTTACAAGTTGATTTGGTGGCCCCAGCCTATTACTGGTAGACAGAAATGGTATGTGGCCCCAGCCTATTACTGGTATACAGACATGGTATGTGGCCCCAGCCTATTACTGGTAGACAGACATGGTATGTGGCCCTAGCTTATTACTGGTAGACATAAATTGTATGTGGCCCTAGCCTATTACTGGTAGACAGAAATGGTATGTGGCCCTAGCCTATTACTGGTAGACAGAAATGGTATGTGGCCCTAGCCTATTACTGGTAGACAGAAATGGTATGTGGCCCTAGCCTATTACTGGTAGACAGAAATGGTATGTGGCCCTAGCCTATTACTGGATATACAGACATGGTATGTGGCCCTAGCCTATTACTGGTAGACAGACATGGTATGTGGCCCCAGCCTATTACTGGTAGACAGAAATGGTATGTGGCCCCAGCCTATTACTGGTAGACAGACATGGTATGTGGCCCTAGCCTATTACTGGTAGACAGAAATAGTATGTGGCCCTAGCCTATTACTGGTAGACAGAAATGGTATGTGGCCCCAGCCTATTACTGGTAGACAGAAATGGTATGTGGCCCTAGCCTATTACTGGTAGACAGAAATGGTATGTGGCCCTAGCCTATTACTGGTTATACAGACATGGTATGTGGCCCTAGCCTATTACTGGTAGACAGACATGGTATGTGGCCCCAGCCTATTACTGGTAGACAGAAATGGTATGTGGCCCCAGCCTATTACTGGTAGACAGACATGGTATGTGACCCCAGCCTATTACTGGTAGACAGAAATGGTATGTGGCCCCAGCCTATTACTGGTTGACAGAAATGGTATGTGGCCCCAGCCTATTACTGGTAGACAGACATGGTATGTGACCCCAGCCTATTACTGGTAGACAGAAATGGTATGTGGCCCTAGCCTATTACTAGTAGACAGACATGGTATGTGGCCCCAGCCTATTACTTTTAGACAGAAATGGTATGTGCCCCAGCCTATTACTGGTAGACAGACATGGTATGTGGCCCCAGCCTATTACTGGTAGACAGAAATGGTATGTGGCCCCAGCCTATTACTGGTAGACAGAAATGGTATGTGGCCCTAGCCTATTACTGGTAGACAGAAAAGGTATGTGGCCCTAGCCTATTACTGGTAGACAGAAATGATATGTGGCCCCAGCCTATTACTGGTAGACAGAAATGGTATGTGGTCCTAGCCTATTACTGGTAGACAGACATGGTATGTGACCCCAGCCTATTACTGTTAGACAGAAATGGTATGTGGCCCCAGCCTATTACTTGTAGACAGACATGGTATGTGGCCCCAGCCTATTACTGGTAGACAGAAAGGGTATGTGGCCCCAGCCTATTACTGGTAGACAGAAATGGTATGTGGCCCTAGCCTATTACTGGTAGACAGAAAAGGTATGTGGCCCTAGCCTATTACTGGTAGACAGAAATGGTATGTGGCCCCAGCCTATTACTGGTAGACAGAAATGGTATGTGGCCCTAGCCTATTACAGGTAGACAGAAATGGTATGTGGCCCCAGCCTATTACTGGTAGACAGAAATGGTATGTGGCCCTAGCCTATTACTGGTAGACAGAAATGGTATGTGGCCCCAGCCTATTACTGGTAGACAGACATGGTATGTGGCCCTAGCCTATTTCTGGTAGACGGAAATGGTATGTGGCCCTAGCCTATTACTGGTAGACAGACATGGTATGTGGCCCTAGCCTATTTCTGGTAGACAGAAATGGTATGTGGCCCTAGCCTATTACTGGTAGACAGACATGGTATGTGGCACCAGCCTATTACTGGTAGACATAAATTGTATGTGGCCCTAGCCTATTTCTGGTAGATAGAAATTGTATGTGGCCCTAGCCTAATACTGGTAGACAGACATGGTATGTGGCCTCAGTCTATTACTGGTAGACAGATATGGTATGTGGCCCTAGCCTATTACTGGTAGACAGAAATGGTATGGGAAGTGAAGGCTGCCGACGTGGTGTTGACCACATCACTCAGTGAGTGCCTGTATAAATACGCGGCTAACCCAATACTCCTCGTGTAAGCGGGACCTTTACGTTTTATTTTATCTCATAGATGGAGGGCATGTACAACATTCACAAAGACACTGCCTGGAACAGATTGCGACACAGATTATGAACTATCGGTATCAGATTTCAAGATAAATTTGAAAGAAAAAAGTTATGAAAGCAGCACTACCAATATGGTTCGTGTTATGTAAAGTAAAAATAAAGTATATAAAAAATTATATATATATATATATATATATATATATATATATATATATATATGTGTATACATATAAGAATAATACATCTCCAGATACAAGTGAAAGGTGCAGATTTGTTTGAAGGAATCAGAACAGTAATAGGCAAATTCAGAACAGCATTATATGTGATAAATGAAATAAATAGTAATGCTTTAAAAGAAAGTAAATATATACTAGAAAGATTGAAGGACTACAGCTGCGGAAGAATATTTTCTTTATATTCAACATCTATGTAGAAACTAGAATGTAGAAAGTAGAATGAGAGACGTTTGATTTATTCATAATGTGTCTAATTACTCGATTATAATGCTGGTGACTGGGAAATCAGAAGTTGAGGTCGAAAATAGATGCAATAGGGATATTTTTAAAAAAAACCTTATTGGACAGATGGCACAGATACTAAAGAACAAACACGTATCAGTATACACTGTAAAAAGCAAGCATTCTACATCACGATCTTTCTACCGAGTCTATGCTACTAATGCCAAGCCTTCACAATGACAGAAAAGAAAGAGAAAAGAAACATTACAACAATGGAAATGAGATTCCTGAGAAGAATACTCAATGTATCAAACAGAGAGAAAATCAGAAATGATGAAGTCAGGACTAAAGTGGAGCTTACAGCAGTGCTAGACTTCATTAGAAAACAAGTAAGTAAATGGTGTGGCCACATAACTATACTACCAACTAACAGTATACCACAACAAGCAATGATGTACAGATTAAATGGAACCAGAAGGAAGAGGTGGAACCATGTAAGAGATTGTCAGAGGAATACCATGGGAATCTCTATATATGAAGCTCATAGGCGGGCACTCACCCGCTGTTTATGCTTCACCTCGATACCACAAGGAACAAGAGGAGCAAGATGAGATAAGATGCTTACGATTTTGATGATAATGTATGACTCTGTCTAATAATTGTTCAGGACAGAGAATCCACTGAAGTCACATAAATGTGGTTTACCTGACGAAGACAAAATGGAAAATCATCATGAAAAACCTTTCTGAAGAGACATGCTTTACATACTAGTGAGATCGCAAGATGTAGAGAAGAACGATCGCCTAATCTAGTCGACAAGGCACTTGATAATGAGGAAGAGGAGGGTGATGATGATGATGTTGAATGATGATGATGATGAATATCCGATAGATCCGGCAACATGTGCCGTCACGTTATGAGCAGGGGAAACGTTAACATCTGGTAACATCACTTAGAACAGAAATACAGGAAGAAAAGGTGAGAAGATTACTGACAGTCTGTCATTATGTAATGGTGTCAACACAGGAAATTGATACACTTTTTAGAAAACGGGAGCTGTGTAGAAACATGACCACCGTGTCACATGGCAAGGATTTTCACACAAACTCACACGAATACACCCACTCACACACAATTTTATACACACACACACAATAACACACACACACACACACACACACACACACACATATATATATATATATATATCCCCATTATATATTATATATATATATATATATCAGCATGGATTATTTCGTATGTTAACTCCCTTCCCCGCCATAACACGAAATTGTCAAGAATGTTCTCACGCTGTCTTCCTCTTTCTCTCTTTTAGCAAATCTGTCCCGTTGTCACATGTTCCAGTGTTTGTCTTCTCATAATGTGGACACACACACACATTATGACTGCCTCTTTCTGGTGTTTGTGATAAGCTGTCTTTGCGACTCAGCTTCCCTAAGAATGTTCAGATTGTTCATTTTGACTGCCCTATTAATTTTCACCAATCTTCTATAAAACCAAGTCTCCAACGGCTTATAGGGATTCTTTCGTGTATTTACAAATAGTTTCAGGATTCGAAGCGCTATATTAAAATTGGTTCTATGTAACATACTAAGAACTCTTTTTCCAGCTTTAAATGGCAAGGACTTATTATTGCACAATATGTTCCATAGAATGCCTGTGTTTGCTTGTCCTATTCTTTGCGATGCATTTTCCATCTGATGTTAGCCATGTGCCTAGATATCTGAATTTATGCACTTTCCCCAAAATATCGTCATTTACTTTAAGTGCACATTTTGGCACAATCTGTTTCTTTGATATCACCATGTCTTCTATCTTTCTATTATTCAAGTTAAGGCCTATCTTTTCACTTTCTACAACCACTGTATCTATCAGTTCCTGTAATTTCTTCTGACTTGTTACTATCAATGACGTCGTCATCAGCATAACGTAAGTTATTTATATTAAGTCCACCAACCAGGATCGCTGACATATTTTCTGTAGAACTCATTGTATGTTTACCGTACAATGAGAACAAATCAGCAGACATTTCACAACTTGTCTGACGTCCTTCTGTATACACTGAAATCTCCCATCCAGGTTGTTGAATGTTGGCTGCTTTGAAATGTTCCCACCAGGGTATTGAATAGTGGCTGCTTTGTCAGTCAATATATGTTCTTTATTATTTGCAGGTCTTTTCCGTCAATGTTCAGTTACTTTAGTAATCATAGTATGTCCTCATGTTTCACATTGAGTTGAGGTTAGTTGAGCTAAGAACCGACATCACTGCACTCTAGACATTCTCATACGCACTCCGTTCCCTCGTTTAACAGCTAGCGAAGAGTCACTCTATTAATCGTTCCCACAACTATCTGATTGAAAGTTCTCATGGTCTTCCCACTTAGTTTTGACATTCTTCCAGAACACCCACATATCCCCACTATCTCATTCTTTCCACACACGGGTTCTCAGTCTGTTCCCCCTTCTTATCCACCTGGTCCCACAGGCGCACGACCACTTCTGCCTGGTCTACCGACAAGAGATGCATTCCCTGTCAGCCTATCAGTCTGTTCGTTTCCCCGCACTCCCGCATGGCCAGGGCAAAATATCCATACAATGCTCACAATCTGTGACCTCTGAGGCGAGGTGAGCCATTCCATATGAAACATTCCTTTCTCCACCTTAGTAAGCATGCTCTTTGAGTCCGCAATGAATACAGTATGTGTTGTAGTGGTCTCCTCTAACCAACGGAATGCTGATGTTACTGCTTCCACCTCCATTCTCATGTGGAGGTCGTAGTCTCTCTCATGTCCCAGACTCAGTTTTTAAGACTCGTCCATTAGTCTTCTCAATGAAACCCCAACTACTACGTCTGTTTCTCACCACTGACGCATTGTAGATGACTATGATACCTTGATGTGTATTACTCTGGATCAGTTGTTGCATCTCAAACTCTGTGCGGCCCGCCGCCCATTCTCTGCACTCACGACCCAGTGTTACTATTACATTGTACCAGTCCGACATGTCTTCCCGTAATTTAACACACACTTTTTCCCGATTGATGGTCACGAGATCACACACTTGACCTACCTCGTCTTAGTCTATGACCGTTACCATATCTGAGACGTAATGCAAGGGGGTGATCCCTATCTGCAGCAACTCTCAGGTATCATTTGGCCTGAAGGACCCTATGTCTAGTCGCCATTGTTGGTAGCGCCAGGATATGCCTCATGCATATAATTGGTGTGTCTGTTTTGCACCCCAAGATTACCCGCGTGGCAGCATTTTGTACGCGCTCCAACCTTTCAAGCTGGCTCTTTGATACTGACAGCAGCCCCATCCCATACTCAAGTACAGAAATTATCAACTTCTGAAAGAGCCTGTAAACCATCCTATGCTCTACCCCGGTTGCTGCCATCGGACTCAATGCATTACGTCCCTTACCAGCCTTCACCAGCAATGCCTCCACATGATCCTTAAATGACATACACCTTTCAAAGGTGATATCCAAGTACTTCAATTTACTCTCTCTAATTCAGTGTTTCCCAACGTGGGGCCCACGCCCCACAGGGGGGCAATTCGATTGTTATGGGGGGCAATTCGAAAATGGAAGAAATCGGCTTTATATAACAAAACGGGGAGACATGAGACTGAAGTTAACTAAATTGGAACATGACATAAATTCTCTTTGCAGCAAGCATCAAGCGCAAGGATCTCACTAAATTTAAATAATTACTAATAATTAAAATAATATAGAAAAATCTTTCATTAAAATTATTTTGTACTTGAATTTCAGTTCTCCATTATGTTTTGAAAATTTACTTACTGTGTTTGCTCAATAATTTCCTAGTGATTTCTTCCTTAAACCTATTAGTCCTTTGGCTAGGTCACCTTACTTCTTGAAATTGGTTAAAAGCACTCCTTGACAATCCCAGAACACTGTCCTTCCTTGCTTATGGCGTAACCTTGAATTTTTGGACACAAGACGAAGAAGGATGTTTCCATTGCATTGAAGCACGCTTTGATTCGGGCTGGCAGAGATGCACCCATGATTCGTCCCCAGTAGCAATCCTGTTCAGCATGTCTTCTCCTTCATCTTCGTATCGATAGAGATGATGCAAGGACAGGCCAAATCGATTCATTTTGCGTTCCTCCTTCAATTGTCTATGTACCCACCTTGAGCACACTTTCTTAAATTTCAATCGATCATGCATTATGCTGTATGCTGAACCATGTGAGCACCCTATTGCAGATGCTGCAGAGTCTATCGTTACTCGTCTGTCACCTCTAATCATCTCCTCCACCCACTGCACGAATGCTTCTGGTGCAATCTGAACAGGCAATTTCATCAACAATTTTAGAGCGTCCTTGAGACAAGTTTTCTACCAAGCTATGCACCGCTTTATGGGACAAAAATGTGTCAGCATACACAGGAAGCATTTCCTTATGAATGTCCTTTGCAGGCAGTCCTTTTGCCAACAAAAAACGCACAACAGCACGTTGCTTTTTTGATCGTACATTCCGTAAGTACAGTCGCCATTTTGATTTACTGCGCTGCGCAAGCAAGCGCATGAGACACCTAGCGTCACCTGATGAACGGGAATATAAAGTTCGATGTTGCTGTCACCTAATGACACATATAGAAAGCATCAACTACATTTACCTGACATCCCACAGAACTGTCTGACTTACTTATTGACTCGCCATCGTAATACATGGACCATCTGCCTTCACTTTCCGGTTATCCATGGAGTAGTACAGAACCGATTTCTTGTCTGAGACTTTCGCTTCTGTAAAACAGCACATTATCTGCAAATGTCACGATTCTACCAATACCTGGTGTCTCAATAGCGGCGACTTTGCTGGTGTGGACATTAATGAGCACTGGGGACATGGCAGATCCCTGCAGCATCCCAGGTGTAATAGTACAAGGGTTAGAAGTCCAGGAACCCATGCGCAAGTGCAACCTTACTCACATAAAGGACTGTCGTAACCAATTTGACATGCCAAGGGCAGACATCCATGTTTCAACAGAGTGTATATCAAATGTTTCAGATTGTCAAATACATTTGCGCATTCTATGAATCATTAGTACAGATCTGTTTTACTTCTATAGCTATTTCAAATAATCTCTTTAGAATATATGTAGCAGTGTTTCTACCATTTCCCTCTCCATATCCACAAAGTTCATCACTAATTTCTGGTTTAATGGTTTCTTATTCTTTTCATAATTATTCTGAGTAACAGCTTTGTCATGTGACTCATACAACTCATTGACAGAGCTATAAAGATAGATTTTAATAGATCACTAGGAATGTACCCACCAGTGTAGATGCCATTTAGGAAGTTTGTCAATATTTCGATTCCAAAATCACATAGAGCCTCAATTTCCTCCAGTGTAATGTAGTCTGGACCGGGTGTCTTTGCTTTCTTAATTTGTCTTTATTGTCTTTATGTATTCTATAATATTCAACTTTATCTTGCTTTTTCTTTCTTCTTTCATCCATCATTTGCAAAATTTCATCTCTCATCCATTTTTTTTTGATAATTCTGTGTTTAGGTAGAATGATTTCTTGTGATTTATGTTGGATTGATTCCTGCAATATGTCACATTGTTATCGATAGTCTGTAGTATCTCCTTTAGAGTAATACTATACCTTTCTCTAATTTATTTGTCTGTTTTAAATAATACTAGATATAACTTGATGTTCTTTAGGGTTTTCTTTACAGATTTAAGTCTTAACCTCATCTTTTCTTATAACTGGCATATGGTCTCTATGTCTATCTGCTCCTGGTATAGTTTTTGATCCTACTAGGGGTGCATGGGCCAAAAAAGGTTGAGAACCACTGCTCTAGAAAATAATATATAGAGACCACACCACCAGCCTCCATACGGTGGGCGCCTAATAATAGGGCAAGCTCCTACTTCAGGTGATGTACGAGACAGGAGCTCAAAAAATAAAAGGACAGGATAGACAATATAAGACAAAGAATATTACAGATAACAGGGGGAAATTACAAGAAGACAAAGAATGCAGGTCAGTAGCAATGAAAGCAACATTTATATTTGTCGCTTACCATCACAATAGTACGCAGCCAGTTTGAATATCAGACGGCAACACTACACTCTCAAGACAAGACACATGAAAATTGCATTAGACGGGTAACACACAAACAAACTTAACTGAATTCATATGTATTACAAAAAGACATAAACTGCCTTTATTTACGTTAGCAAAATGGTGTATCATGTGCACAAGCGAGCAAACCTTAAAATGCATGCACTTACAAGTCAATGAGGAGACATCGATACAACTAGAAATAAAACACAAATGAAAGGAATCGAATAACATGCTAAATAGGCATCGTTTATGGGAAGTACAAATGTTCCAAAATGTGATGACAAGTACTTAAAGTCAAGGGATTAGAGGCATACAACTCGAAGTTATATGTAAATACTACCACAACTTGCTCTATTGTTCTATTGAGTTCGTACAGTCCTCTGAGTATTTTAACTATGGTATTAATAACTCTTTTATTTGGTCACGCGTCGAATAGATGTTTAATATAAATATGGACTCCCTCATTGTCAACTCGATAGCCAGTAATCAAACTGCCATCATGGTTGATATCACATGATCCTATTGTGTGACGCTTGTCCTTATCGTTGGTTGTCCACTTTTAATTTCCCCCGTCAGATTCTAAACCTAGAATAACGACAGGAGTAGAGACAATAACCCCACAGAATTAACTATTCTTTGTCGATCAATGTTAGCTCAGAATCACCAAACCTGATCAAGGACAGTCTTCATCCCAGTTATGAGTTATCATTGGCACCTTGCCGAAGTGACAGATGATAGTTTGTGCTTCAAAAAGGCATAATAACTACAACCCATGGCGGTAGCAAATGCGACTGATAAGGCCAATTCGCGCTGTAAATGTTCGCCCACAGTGGATGCATGTGAACACATGGTCATTTTCACCATCACGTACCATCTTACACCGCATACGCTCAGTGTGTGACCTATCTGCAATCATTTTCTCCTTTGTCTTTATTCCATTTCTGATCTTTGCCCTCCATGCAACACATTCAGCGGCGACTTGCTCCCAATGTGCATTATCATGCCTGTATCAATCATGTCCCGCTTACACACATCTTTGTATCGTTGTAGAGGCCGACCCTAAGATCTCTTACCCATCTGTAATTCACCCAAAAAAAAGATGTCTTTTGGTATTCTACCATCATCCATCCTCCTAACGTGTCCTTTCCATCTAAGTCTACGAAGACTGAGCGTGGAACAAACCGTGATACAACTTGATCTTTTCAATACTTCAGTTTTTGTGATTTTGTCTTGCCACTTAGTACCACGTATTCTTCGCAGACACCGCATATGAAAGCTGTTTAAACGTTTCTCTTGGTGTGAGTAAGTTAACCAGGCCACACTGACATAAAGAAGAGTACTAAGGCTTGATAGACAAGTACTTTTGTCTTGGCAGTAAGCTTCCTGTTCTACCAGACTCTTTTTGTTAACCTGTTCATTGTTGTCTTACCAATCCTAATGTTGATTTCCTGATCTAAGGATAATTTACTATTTACCTCTGATCGTAGATATGTGAAATGGTCCACTATCTCCAGTTCGGCGTCGTCAATAAAGATTTGATGGTACCTCAATTGCACCTTGTGATATAATCTGTGGTAATGAGTTAACTGTATGAAATTATCCTGTATACGACCCTGGCCTTCACAAGACTGTGAAGTTATCAACAGGACAGAATATCGAGACATGTCTAGAATAAGCACCCCACACCTCATCCAGTACTAGCTGGAGATATCACTAGGTGATATCTAAGGGTCATAATAATGCCCTCTCAACACTGGGTAAACATCTAGTTTAATAACCATGCACCCAAAGTATCAACACTAAAGCAACCAGTGATCCAGGTACAAGTCCAGAAATGCTAACCAGCTAGATACTTTCGATTCAAGCCAACATCATTCAGTCTTTGCTGGAGACCTCACAGTCACCGGGAACCAATGTGATTCGGGAGGTCATAATAATGCATTCATAACACGTCTTATGAGCTTATCTACGAGAAGCCTGCACAGGCCTCCCTTGAATACATTATCATAAACCCTCACTATATTACAATATCATAACCCCTCACTAGAATACAGTATTATAATCTATCACTAGAATACACAATCATAAATCCTCACTAAAATTAGTTAGTTAGTTGCACATCCTTTACAGAACGTCGCAGTTAACCACATCATTTTTTTTAATGTTTGTAATCTCTTGACGACCGGCACGCATACCAATTTATTAAAACCGAACACAGGGCGGTAGCTGCCAAATCGCCCGCAGCTGTGTTTCGAACGCGGTATTCGGGGTTACGAATTGCGTCCGTAACCCTTCACCATAGAGCCGGTTACTGCACTGTAACAATACAATAAACATGTTTAGTGGCCCCGATGTCACCACCCATGTTACCACTGTAACAATACAATAAACAGGTTTACTGGCCCCAATGTCACCACCCATGTTACCACTGCTACAATACAATAAACAGGTTTACTGGCCACGATGTTACCACCCATGTTACCACTGTAACAATACAACAAACTGGTTTACTGGCCCCGATGTTACCACCCATGTTACCACTGCTACAATACAATAAACAGGTTTACTGGCCCCAATGTTACCACCCATGTTACCACTGTAACAATACAATAAACAGGTTTACTGGCCCCAATGTCACCACCCATGTTACCACTGCTACAATAAAATAAACAGGTTTACTGGCCCCGATGTTACCACCCATGTTACCACTGTAACAATACAATAAACAGGTTTACTGGCCCCAATGTCACCACCCGTGTTACCATTGCTACAATACAATAAACAGGTTTACTGGCCCCGATGTCACCACCCTTGTTACCACTGTAACAATACAACAAACATGTTTAGTGGCCCCGATGTCACCACCCATGTTACCACTGCTACAATACAATAAACAGGTTTACTGGCCCCGATGTCACCACCCTTGTTACCACTGTAACAATACAATAAACAGGTTTACTGGCCCCGATGTCACCACCCATGTTACCACTGCTACAATACAATAAACAGGTTTACTGGCCCCGATGTTACCACCCATGTTACCACTGTAACAATACAATAAACAGGTTTACTGGCCCCAATGTCACCACCCATGTTACCACTGCTACAATACAATAAACAGGTTTACTGGCCCCGATGTCACCACCCTTGTTACCACTGTAACAATACAACAAACATGTTTAGTGGCCCCGATGTCACCACCCTTGTTACCACTGTTACAATAAACAGGTTTACTGGCCCCGATGTCACCACACATGTTACCACTGCTACAATAAAATAAACAGGTTTACAGGCCCCGATGTCACCACCCATGTTACCACTGCTACAATACAATAAACAGGTTTACTGGCCCCGATGTTACCACCCATGTTACCACTGCTACAATACAATAAACAGGTTTACTGGCCCCAATGTCACCACCCATGTTACCACTGCTACAATACAATAAACAGGTTTACTGGCCCCGATGTTACCACCCATGTTACCACTGTAACAATACAATAAACAGGTTTACAGGCCCCGATGTCACCACCCATGTTACCACTGCTACAATACAATAAACAGGTTTACTGGCCCCTATGTTACCACCCATGTTACCACTGCTACAATACAATAAACAGGTTTACAGGCCCCGATGTCACCACCCATGTTACCACTGTAACAATACAACAAACATGTTTAGTGGCCCCGATGTCACCACCCTTGTTACCACTGTAACAATACAACAAACATGTTTAGTGGCCCCGATGTCACCACCATTGTTACCACTGTTACAATAAACAGGTTTACTGGCCCCGATGTCACCACCCATGTTACCACTGTAACAATACAATAAACAGGTTTACTGGCCCCGATGTCACCACCCTTGTTACCACCCACACTCCTGCAAGACCAGACACAGGGCCTCAACCCACACTCTATACCATCGACATCACGCATGTGTGGAGGATACGGGCTGTTCGCCTATCTGTATCTCATCTACGCATTCTGAGCTAACATCAATTGTGCAATCCTACAGCACTAGAATACACCATCGTAAATCATCACTAGAATACACAAAATAAACTCTCACTATAATACAATATCATAAACTCTCACTATAATACTATATCATAAACTCTCAATATAATACACTATCATAAACCCTCACTGGAATACAATATCATAAACCATCACTATAATACAATATCATAAACTCTCACTATAATACAATATCATAAACTCTCACTATAATACAATATCATAAACTCTCACTATAATACAATATCATAAACTCTCACTATAATACAATATCATAAACTCTCACTATAATACAATATCATAAACCATAACTATAATACAATATCATAAACTCTCACTATAATACAATATCATAAACTCTCACTATAATACAATATCATAAACCATCACTATAATACAATATCATAAACTCTAACTATAATACAATATCATAAACTCTCACTATAATACAATATCATAAACTCTCACTATAATACAATATCATAAACTCTCACTATAATACAATATCATAAACTCTAACTATAATACAATATCATAAACTCTCACTATAATACAATATCATAAACTCTCACTATAATACAATATCATAAACTCTAACTATAATACAATATCATAAGCACTCACTATAATACAATATCATAAACTCTCACTATAATACAATATCATAAACCCTCAATAGAATACAATATCATAAACCCTCACTGGAATACAATATCATAAACCATCACTATAATACAATATCATAAACTCTCACTATAATACAATATCATAAACTCTCACTATAATACAATATCATAACCTCTCACTATAATACAATATCATAAACTCTCACTATAATACAATATCATAAACCATAACTATAATACAATATCATAAACTCTCACTATAATACAATATCATAAACTCTCACTATAATACAATATCATAAACCATCACTATAATACAATATCATAAACTCTAACTATAATACAATATCATAAACCCTCACTATAATATAATATCATAAACTCTCACTATAATACAATATCATAAACTCTCACTATAATACCATATCATAAACTCTCACTATAATACAATATCATAAACTCTCACTATAATACAATATCATAAACTCTCACTATAATACAATATCATAAACTCTAACTATAATACAATATCATAAGCACTCACTATAATACAATATCATAAACTCTCACTATAATACAATATCATAAACCCTCAATAGAATACAATATCATAAACTCTCACTATAATACAATATCATAAACCCTCACTATAATACAATATCATAAACCCTCACTATAATACAATATCATAAACTCTCACTATAATACAATATCATAAACTCTCACTATAATACAATATCATAATCTCTCACTATAATACAATATCATAAACTCTCACTATAATACAATATCATAAACCCTCAATAGAATACAATATCATAAACTCTCACTATAATACAATATCATAAACCCTCACTATAATACACTATCATAAACCCTCACTATAATACAATATCATAAACTCTAACTATAATACAATATCATAAACTCTAACTATAATACAATATCATAAACTCTCACTATAATACAATATCATAAACTCTCACTATAATACAATATCATAAACTCTCACTATAATATAATATCATAAACTCTCACTATAATACAATATCACAAACCCTCACTATAATACAATATCATAAACTCTCACTATAATACAATATCATAAACTCTCACTATAATACAATATCATCAACTCTCACTATAATACAATATCATAAACTCTCACTATAATACAATATCATAAACTCTGACTATAATACAATATCATAAGCCCTCAATATAATACAATATCATAAACTCTCACTATAATACAATATCATAAACCCTCAATAGAATACAATATCATAAACTCTCACTATAATACAATATCATAAACCCTCACTATAATACAATATCATAAACCCTCACTATAATACAATATCATAAACTCTAACTATAATACAATATCATAAACTCTAACTATAATACAATATCATAAACTCTCACTATATTACAATATCATAAACTCTAACTATAATACAATATCATAAACTCTCACTATAATATAATATCATAAACTCTCACTATAATACAATATCACAAACCCTCACTATAATACAATATCATAAACTCTCACTATAATACAATATCATAAACTCTCACTATAATACAATATCATAAATTCTCACTATAATGCAATATCATAATCCCTCACTATAATACAATATCATAAACCCTCACTATAATACAATATCATAAACTCTCACTATAATACAATATCATAAACTCTCACTATAATACAATATCATAAACTCTCACTATAATACAATATCATAAACTCTCACTATAATACAATATCATAAACCCTCAATAGAATACAATATCATAAACTCTCACTATAATACAATATCATAAACCCTCACTATAATACAATATCATAAACCCTCACTATAATACAATATCATAAACTCTAACTATATATAATACAATATCATAAACTCTAACTATAATACAATATCATAAACTCTCACTATAATACAATATCATAAACTCTCACTATAATACAATATCATAAACTTTCACTATAATACAATATCATAAACCCTCACTATAATGCAATATCATAACCTCTCACTATAATACAATATCATAAACTCTCACTATAATACAATATCATAAACTCTCACTATAATACAATATCATAAACTCTCACTATAATACAATATCATAAACTCTCACTATAATACAATATCATAAACTCTAACTATAATACAATATCATAAGCACTCACTAGAATACAATATCATAAACTCTCACTATAATACAATATCATAAACCCTCACTATACTACACTATCATAAACTCTAACTATAATACAATATCATAAGCACTCACTAGAATACAATATCATAAACTCTAACTATAATACAATATCATAAACCCTCAATAGAATAGAATATCATAAACTCTCACTATAATACAATATCATAAACCCTCACTATAATACAATATCATAAACTCTCACTATAATACAATATCATAAACTCTCACTATAATACAATATCATAAACTCTCACTATAATACAATATCATAAACTCTCACTATAATACAATATCATAAACCCTCCATAGAATACAATATCATAAACTCTCACTATAATACAATATCATAAACCCTCAATAGAATACAATATCATAAACCCTCACTATAATACAATATCATAAACTCTAACTATATATAATACAATATCATAAACTCTAACTATAATACAATATCATAAACTCTCACTATAATACAATATCATAAACTCTCACTATAATACACTATCATAAACTCTCACTATAATACAATATCATAAACTTTCACTATAATACAATATCATAAACCCTCACTATAATACAATATCATAAACTCTCACTATAATACAATATCATAAACTCTCACTATAATACAATATCATAAACTCTCACTATAATACAATATCATAAACTCTCACTATAATACAATATCATAAACTCTCACTATAATACAATATCATAAACTCTCACTATAATGCAATATCATAAACTCTCACTATAATGCAATATCATAAACTCTCACTATAATACAATATCATAAACTCTCACTATAATACAATATCATAAACTCTCACTATAATACAATATCATAAACTCTAACTATAATACAATATCATAAGCAATCACTATAATACAATATCATAAACTCTCACTATAATACAATATCATAAACCCTCACTATAATACAATATCATAAACTCTAACTATAATACAATATCATAAGCACTCACTAGAATACAATATCATAAACTCTAACTATAATACAATATCATAAACCCTCAATAGAATACAATATCATAAACTCTCACTATTATACAATATCATAAACCCTCACTATAATACAATATCATAAACTCTCACTATAATACAATATCATAAACTCTCACTATAATACAATATCATAAACTCTCACTATAATACAATATCATAAACTCTCACTATAATACAATATCATAAACTCTCACTATAATACAATATCATAAACTCTCACTATAATACAATATCATAAACTCTCACTATAATACAATATCATAAACTCTCACTATAATACAATATTATAAACTCTCACTATAATACAATATTATAAACTCTCACTATAATACAATATCATAAACTCTCACTATAATACAATATCATAAACTCTGACTATAATACAATATCATAAACTCTCACTATAATACAATATCATAAACTCTCACTATAATACAATATTATACTCTCACTAGAATACAATATTATAAACTCTTACCAGAATCCACCATCATAAACCCTCACTAGAATATAATATCATAAACCATCAATAGAATATAATATTATAAACCCTCACTTCTCCCTGGCGTAGGAGTTAATGTCTTTCTCCGTAATCCCGTATATTCTCGTGAGTAACGAAGCTGAGCGGGATTCGGTAGCGGATCTCGCCGTGTTGGTTAATTATGGGGGTATGTGAGCCTGTCGCTCTGGGCGCAATCTTGCCTAGTACATAAACTGCAGCTGAAAAATGCTGGTGTTGACCGCAACGTCCTGTAGGGGATGTGCAACATAAAAAAAAAAAAAACCATTATAATACACCACTGTAGACCATCATGCCAACCTTCTTTGTGAAAACGGCGTTAAATCTATTTATTTTCTTGAGAAAAGTATCTGGAAGTTGGAAATAGTAAAGAGTAGGCAAAATACATGTTGCTACGGTATAACAAAATTGTTTATTTTTAATCCTCCACATAGGAGGACAAGATGAAATACCAAATGGACTAATTAAAGCAGCAAGAGAAGTAGGAACAGCATGGTTTATAGACTATTCAACCATGTTTGGGTAGAACAACACATACCACGAGACTGGGGAAACGCCATAATCATCCCAATTTGGAAAAAACAAAGGCAGCAAAAGAGACTGCACACAATACAGAGGCATTTCACTGTTGAGTCATACTGGGAAAATATTTTGCAAACTTTTTGAGAAAAGATTACGAACTACTATAGAACTACTAAGCGAAACACAACTTGGATTTAGGAAAAACAACGGATGCACAGATGCCATTTTTGCTCTTAGACAGCTTATAGAAAAATCAGTCGAATTCAATGAAACACTCTACTCAGCCTTTGTTGACCAAGAAAAGGCATTTGATAGAGTAGACAGAAACAAGCTGTGGGAAACCCTTAAACAATATGGAGTGAGTACACATCTAACAAACCTATACAAGCGTATACAACAACAGTGAATGCATAGTGAGAGCAACTGGAGGACACTAAGAACCCTTCACCATAAGATCCTGAGAACGAAAAGGTTGTGTCCTGTTCCCTCTCTTGTTCATAACATATATAGACAACATATGTAAAGAAACCAGCCAAACAGAGACCACAAGAACACCGCATAACGAGAACACGGAAGAAGAACCATCTGCAGATCTAACAATTAGAGAACTGCTGTTTGCGGACGACCAAACACTAATAGCAAAATCAGAAGCTGAATTACAAAACCACATGAATAGTCTAAATAAAATGTGTAGGGAACATAACATGAAAATTAGCACAAATAAAACAGAGGTAATGACTGAGAAACAGCAATGTATTGAGCTAAACGAACATCCCTTGACTTGAAACAAGTAAAGAGTTTCAAGTACTTAGGAAGTATAATATCATCAAATGGCAAATCAGAAAACGAGATCGAAAATAAATGCAATAAGGCAAACCAACTCATTGGACAAATGGCACCAATACTAAAGAACAAACATGTATCAATAACTACTAAGAAAGCACTTTAAAACATCATCTTCCTACCAACTATATGTTACCAATGCCACACCTAGGCAATGACAGAAAAAGAGAAAAGAAAAGTCACAAAAACAGAAATGAAATTCCTGAGAAGACTAATCAATGTATCAAGAAGAGATAAGACCAGAAATGAAGAAATCAGGACTGGGGGTGGGTTGGGGGGGGGGTGTTGTAGCTGCACTAGATTTTATTAGAAGGCAGCAAGTCAAATGGTTTGGTCATGCAAGTATGTTACTAACTAACAGTATACCATGCCACAACAAGCAATGATATACAGACCAGAGGGAAGCAGAGGAAGAGGCCGACCACGTAAACGATGGACACAGGGAATAACAGAGTCCATAGGAATATCGATACATGAAGCTCATAAGTGGGCACTCTCTCGCAGTATATACTTCACCTCGACACCGCAAGGTACAAGAGGAACATGATGAGATGAGATGAGATGACATGAGATGATATACGGGTATCTTCTTCTCTTTCGTGAGCGTTCTGTATGACAAGGGGAGTGCAGGGAGTGGCCAGCAGGGAGTGGCCAGCAGGGGCCACGGAAGTGGAAATCCAGCAACTAATTCAGGACAATGCTCACTCGAGTGATGTGATTATCTACACAGATGGTTCGGTGTCAAGAGGTGAGAGAAGTGGATGGGGTTTCATAGCCAAAGCTAATGGTCGATGTTTGAGGCAGGAGAGCCTGGCATATGATACCACAACATCCAGCTTAAGAATGGAAGTGGAGGCAGTCACTGCGGCTCTCCGCTGGATGGAGAATACGACACACACACATATCGTGATTGTAACTGACTCGGAAAGCATGCTGACGAGGGTGAGGACGGGCAGACTTCGTGCGGAGTGGCTTGCTTCGCTTCGAAGGTCACGGGTCACAAGCATCGCCTGGATCTTTTCTCCGGGGCATGCCGGTGTGCTGGGAAATGAACAGGCGGACAGATTGGCTGGCTCGGCAGAACTTGGTGGAGTACTGATACATGACAAGGCAGACGTGGTTGCGGCCTTGTGGGAGCACGTGCACACCTCGGAGGAGCAAATGAATTACCATGGTCTGGCAAGAATGAGACAACGAGGAGTGATGAAGGGTTCTGGCCGACGCTCAATGCTCAAAGGAAAGGCGAGACGGACTTATAATCAGGTTGCTACTGGTACTATTAGTGTTGGAACTCTTCGCTGGCTGCTGAGGATGGGGACGGAGCACTTATGGGAATGCCCCGAATGCTGTGATGTCGATTCCTAAATCAATCAATCAATCAATCAAGGGGAGTGTGTCACACCTAGTTATTCAGCTCAGAGGTCCGTGTGTACGAGTTCGGATGCATTTGTGTACGATTGTCTGCCTCTAGACACACCACGTCCTAGATAACGGGCTCATCTACATGAGTTGTTCTTTCCTAACAATTTGTTGCCTGGGCATCGGTTTTACTGTCTACCCTTTGCTATTTACAGCTGTCGTGGGATTTTTAAACTGCACACTTTGCAACGAGACCCCCTGTTTATCGCCCTTATCTGAGAGATTTGGTGTTTTCTTACTGCCTGATAGATCAAGGGAACGTATGATATCAATGGATACCAATAGTTCTAACCCTATCTAGAGACCTTCTGACCCCGAGGCGGACGCAGTAACCTCTCATCCACGGCTGGCCAATGGTTACTGGCATGTGCACATTGAGATACTGACCCGTGAATACTGGTATGTGCAATTTGAAATACTGACCCATGGATACTGGTGTGTGCAAGTTGAGATGTTGACCCATGGATACTGGTGTGTGCAAGTTGAGATACTGACCCATGGATACTGGTGTGTGCAAGTTGAGATTCTGACCCATGGATACTGGTATGTGCAAGCTGAGATACTGACCCATGGATACTAAAATGTGCACGTTGAGATACTGACCCATGGATACTGGGGTGTGCACGTTGAGTACTGACCCATGGATACTAAAATGTGCACGTTGAGATGCTGACTCATGGATACTGGTATGTGCACGTTAAGATGCTGACCCATGGAAACTAAATGTACATGTTGAGATGCTGTCCCATGGATACTAAATATACATGTTGAGATGCCGTCCCATGGGTACCGGCATGCGCACGTTGAGATACTGACCCATGGATACTAAAATGCGCACGTTGAGATGCTGACCCATGGATACTGGTATGTGCAAGTTGAGATACTGACCCATGGATACTGACGTTGAGATGCTGACGTTGAGATGCTGACCCGTGGATAATGGCATATGCAAATTGAGATGCTCACCGTGCGTCCGTTAAAACCACTCTAGTATGAACTCTGGGAAGGTGAGTCAGAATGTAGGGGTCTATCTGTGAGCAATGGCGTTGGTACTTTGCATGCCTCAACTGCTAAAGAAATGTACGCTCACGTAATTTTAGTTACATATCCCCAACAAGACGTCACATTCAACACCAACTTATTTTGACTGTTTGCGATTTCTTGGTAAATTTACGTTCAGTAGTTTGCCATTGCTTTCTGAACGACCGGTACTCACACCATTATATAAAAATCAATGCACAGCAATCTGCTTCCAAATAGCCCGCAGCTGTGTTTCGAACGCGGTATGCGAAATTGCGAATCGTATTCTGAACACCTTCGTCACAGAGCCAGCTGACGCGTACGTATGCATGATTACAGACACAGAGTGTACTTGTTGTTTGTGTGTTGACTAGAATGAACCTGTGGCTTGTCTTGCGCAGAACTGTTCCCAGTCATGGTCATTGGAATGTTCTCTCTGACACAAGCCAGACGTCCTGTATCTGTTGCTGTCATGTCTACATTATCTACCACAGTTTTAATCCATCTATGCTGTGGTCTTCCTTCACTCTGTTTCCCTGGCACATCTCCCTCCATGTACATGATTATATACGGCTTAAAGCGCATTGGCCATATTGTGCTAGACCGATATTTGTTTATGTTGGCGGGTGATGTGGTTAGTATTACGCCGGTCGTCCTCACTGTCATGATTTCACTGTGTATTAACCAGATAATGACAATACAGACGGTCAGATTCATGGCATGTGTTCAGGGCCACATTTGGTTTTAACCGGGACAGAAAAACCAATAAAGTCTGAATGCACAGCTGCAGTTGTTGACAACTAATGGCAGGTAGATCAAAGACACCGCTAACCTTGAGAAGTCTCCAACATCAAACAGGAAAATCGTCTTTGACAGTCCCCACAAGACGGGAAATTGTAGGCATATGTTGAAAAAAGGGGGAGGCGACTTGTGCATGGATTGTCCAAAGGGGGAGATAATCTACTCTTGTGACATTGATTAAACCCAAGGGAGAGAATTTATTCAGAAATGGATAATCTGCCCTTGAACCACTTTTGTTAACATCAAAAGAACGTCACGTGGCCACTCAAGGCTGTTGGGTAAAAACATGCTTTGTTTACAAGTAGTGTAACTCTGAGGATTGACTTGCACGGACGTGTTTGTCACTGCAGTGGATTTAAAAAATATCTACCGTGTGCGGAAATTAATTAGATTTAATTGTACACGTTCCTGTCATGGCAAAATGTAGATGTTATTTCGAAGACACTGCTGTGTTGCATAAGGTAAACATATGGTGTAATTAGGCCTAGTTGATTTAAGTAGTAGCCTCGGTAAAACTAGCTAGAGTAATGAAGTGATGATTGGTGCTGCTAGTTGAAAATAGACTAGTGTAAGAAGGCAGGTGGCTCTGCTGATGGGGAATAGTGAAATGGAATGCTAATTGGGGAGATTGGGGATGGGGAGAATGTCCAATGGTGAGATCTTCCAGTGAGGTCTGCTGGGGTCTACACTTTGCATTTTGCTCTGTCCTGGTCTTAACCCACCCAAGACCTAAGTGAAGAGCTCCTCTGCCCATGACAGAGTTGGTTCACTGTCATGTATCTGAGTGAGGGTACACCCCCCCCCCCCCATCTAATGGAGGTCAGGGACAGTTGCTATCACCAAGTGTATTATTATCTATTTTACAGGTTCCTTTAGGTCACTCAAGTCACTGAGAATGGAGACTTTAGTGCAGGCAGTTATTCAGCAGCTTTTGCACTGGGCCCATGGGGAAAGGGGTTTAAAGGAAAAATCATGAAAATATTTATCAAACGGTAGCTTGCTTGCTTGCTTGCTTGTGTTCGTTGGCTTGAGCTCCAACGCAAAGTCCTGTATGTCGGATGAAGGCATCATGTTGTCCAACATCAGTGTGATGTCATACAGGACCTGAGTTTTGCGTGAGTATCCGTTGTCCCATGTCTGGCTTATTGGTGTGCAGACTGGTGGTTCCTCGCTGTACAGGCAGACACTCTCCGACTTCGGAGGAATCGGCGATCTTACTGACTTTAGCCAGGACCCCGAAAGGACCTGTTGCCCAGGACGCTCGACGAGGACGCGTCAATAGGTCTTGGCCAGTATATAACCCTGCCCTGGTGCCTTGGAAACACCTCTGCGTCCCATCAAACGGTAGCAGAATACTAGTGATTGTTTTTCTCAGCATCATTTTGGAGAAAGACCAAATCGCGAGATTAATGTTTTTCAAACATCATATATGAACAGAACACTAGAGATGGTTTTTGTTACACCACATGGGAAATGTCCAGTGGGTATTATGTTCTCACACGACGAGTAAAAAGACTAATAGATACTGTTTTTCCACATCACATGGGAATAGAACAGAAAAAAACTGATTAGGTAGTTATTATAACAGTGGTCAGGTGAACAGTAGAAACATTAGACCGGAATTACATTTATTTCAAGGAACAGTATTTTCGTGTCATTAATAGACAAGGATGTTATAAGTCACCGAACAATAGGGACATGTATTAACGGTGTGGGATCCAGGCAGGATCAATTTCAGACTGCGACTAGGTATATACATGATCAATCAACGACCGGTGGAAGTCGACATCTAGCAGGATGGATTCATGCCTTGGTGAGGTCATCGTGGACTGAATGAAGATGTGGTGTGATCCTTTCTGGGATGATCGGGCTGGGCTCTTCAGCTACTTGGTCTAAGTCTGCACCCACTAGAATATTCGACACACATTCTACACATTACACACACACACTTCTCACACCTATACTCTTTGCTTAATAAATTATTTTGTATTTATTTGTTAAAGCTAGAGTTCTGGAGTATGTTATGTTGGGGAGGAGTGAGAGGGGGCATGATCTAAGGGTGAGTGAGAGTAAGAAAGAGGTGTTTGCAGACCGACGGAGTTTTGTGGACGGAGTCTGGTGGTTTCTCTAAGACGACAATATTGGGGTAATAATAATGTGGTGTTGATTCCCATCACTCCAAGGACGACACTAAAGTAAGTAAGAAAGACTTACGACATTCACTTCCCAATACATTTCCTGGCACCCAGTTTAGACTTAGTTAACCTATTAACCTGGAGCCCGGGTGAATTAACAGAAATTCAAATCCGCCAACAATCCCGTGACCACAGTGCCATCAAGTGAGCGTCTAGTGAGCTAACACGGCTCCCTATACGCATTATTTTGCATTCTTGAATATGTTTTCACAGGAAGCTGAAACTTGTGGTCATGATGATGATGATGATGATGATGATGATGATGATGATGATGATGATGATGATTATTATTATTATTATTATTATTATTATTATTATTATTATTCATTTTATTATTATTATTCATTTTAAAGACACAGTTGTAAATATCAGATCCCTGCCCGCATTTACCCTTATATTTCAATTACCATGAATGTCCTGTTTATTTTTCGTGGCACACACTCCATCCATAAAATGACAGTTTAATAGAACTTGAACTCAGAGGCAGAGGGCTGATAGACAGATACACGACAGAGACTCTCTCAGTGTGCATTTGGTTGATGGCATTCCTGCTGTAGTCTGTGAAGTAGTTTCTCGTCACATTTCGGATGTAATTGCTGACGTAACTGTCCCAGATGTAATCATGTTCACAAAAATGCCACCAAGATAAACTCTTTTCCGAGAATAAAGTCTGCTTGGACACTGTCACGGAATTAGCCACTCTCGAGTCTTCTGAACCACATTCATGCAGTAATTTCCTATGTAACATCGTCTAATAATAAACCATATATGTATTTACTATAGTAATTTCCTATGTAACATCGTATAATAATAAACCATATAATCATACAAGGGCGAGTCAATAAGTAAGTCATACAGTTTTGTGGGATGGCAGGTAAAAGTAGCTGGTGTTTTCTACAGGTATCATTAGTTGACAGCAACATCGAACTTTATATTCCCATTCGTCAGGTGTCTCATGCGCATGCGCAGCGCATACGCAAAATGGCGACTGTACTTTAGAAGTGTACAACCAAAGAGCAACGTGCTGTTGTGCGTTTTTTGTTGGCAAAAGGACTGCCTACACAGGACATTCATAAAGAAATGCTTCCTGTTTATGCTGACAAATTGTTGTCCCGTAAAGCGGTGTATAGCTGGGTAGAAATATTTTCTCAAGGACGCTCTAAAAATGTTGATGAAATCCGATCTGGTCGTCCTGTTAAGATTGCAACAGAAGCATCCGTGCAGCGGGTGTAGGCGATGATTAGAGGTGACAGGTGAGTAACGATAGATTATGTAGCATCTGTAATATCGTCCTCACATTGTTCAGCATACAGCATAATGCATGATCGATTGACATTTCGCGAATGACACCGAAGTTGAATGTGAAGTGAAAACGTGATTTAGAAAACAGAGCACGCAGTTCTATGCAGCTGGTTTAGGAGGACTGATAAAACGATGGAATGTGTTCATCAATGTTGGTGGAAATTATGTTGAGAAATAAAGGGACAATGTATGTATAAAAATAAACTGATTTCAAGTTGTTATCATATTTAGTTATTTTTCTACAGCCATTTGTGACTTACTTACTGACTTCCCCTCGTACCAACTATATGCATATCTTGTAATCGTATCCCTGTTAGGTTAGTGGACTTGCTGGAGTAGGGAATCTCCGTTGTTTTTCTCACCTTCACTGAGCACTGACTGAACGCGATATACCTGACTCCAGAGTTATAAGTTAGGTTGCTAACTCTTAACATTTGCTTTGTGGCCGGGGAAGAGAATTGTTTTACTATGTGTTCTTTAAATATCCTTTGAAAAATTACATGAAGGAATGACCAGTTCCTTTATGAGGTTTGTTCTATTAGCAAGATAAGCTTATTATCTATCATAGTAGGTGGTTAGCCAGATCTAAACATCCCTTTTCCTGTGAATGAAAGTGATGTCATTTCAGAACATTCTATTCCAATAGTATTCCTGGGCTCTGTAATACCTTGAAGCCTGTAAAGGGTAGACTGTCGCAAGAACGCAATTGCAATCTAAATCTACGGACTAGTAGAAATCGCTTGACTCCTTTCTCTGGGAGTTTACTGAAATTCATCTTGTTATCATCCTGTGGCGTGCCGTATCCCAAAGCTTACAGTCTACTCTGTTTCCGTGGGCTACTTTAGTGTCTACTATCCTTACTTTGAGTATGACTTACTATGAGGACTGGTTCTAAGAGGAGGATGGATTCGTATCACTGTTCTATGTAGGATTACTATTAAAAACACCAATGGCTCTTTGTCTAGGATCATTCTTAGAATGGAGTCTGGTTGTAGCAGATTGTCTGTTGATCTGTTCTGTTAGTTCTGAGGGAGGTTTTGAGTTGAATAATAGTGGATAATGGGGTGTGAGAATAAAGGTTGGAGTATGTCAGGCAGTGCTCACCGAGTTCTCCTTTTCGTCTGTTCCATATTCCCATTATTTTCGACAGCTTGATTATCATCACTCAAGTTTAACCAATCAAGAAGTGAGCAAATTGCTCCAGAGCTAGGTCATACCGAATTGTGTTCCGGTCCAATATGGCTGATAGGCCAGTGATACGTTAAGGTGTGCGTGTGATTTTACTTCTAGAGATGGTTTTCTTATGCGTATTTCCTCATTTTGGACATTATCACCTGATTTGGTCAACAAGCTGCTGGCCTGAATGTTTGGTTCGGAAATAAATTGCCTACACAAGGTCAAATGCTTCTATTTGCAAAGTAAACATTCTGTTGTTATGTTAAGGTCAAGGAGAGTCTGCCAGAGTCGCATGAAGAAATTCAAAAGTACTAAATAGCATTTGTCCACAATATTTATGTTTTCGGGATTCAAGAGTTTTTATTCAAAGTACAGAAGAACAGAATCGTGAAGGCAACTATTTCAGTCAAGTGCCTCTTTGTTGAATATTTTGGATTGTTCATACCAACGGTTCTTGTAAATACGTCATTAAGTATAATTAACTTTACTTCTGGAGTACTCTCTAACGCAGTGACTAAAGCTGTTGTACACTGGCAGTGACGTCTTATTTTGGTTGTATTTATAAATAACAGACCGGAAGAACAGCATTATGTGTTCGTGTGTCGAGTAAGACCATAGTCTACTCTTTCAAAAGATAGGTACTGAAGACTGAGGCAGCCAGCCAGGAGGCGCACTACAGAAATCAGGCTGCCACGCAATAACGCCGTGAATTATGTCGACAACTGCTACATGTTATGGTGCTCGCCCTGCTCTGGACCCCCAGACAGGTGCAGTGCCGGGCCTTATGCCTCGTAAGGGTCTAACCACAACTAATGAAGGTCCTTCTCAGATGTCCCGTGGAGCCAGAGGGCCTGACAATAGAACGTCTGGCCGTACCAAACAAAGACTTAAAATAATGCACTGGAATGCAGAGGGTATCAACAAAAAGAGAATAGAACTAGAAAACACCTTGGCCAAAGAAAATGTATGTGTATGTTGCTTGCAAGAAACTCACCTGAACGAAAATATAGCCATCAAAATCAGAGGCTACCAGTGTTACAGATCTGACCGAAAGGACAGGCGAAAGGGTGGGATACTGACTCTTGTCAAAAACAACATTCCTGCTTCCCAAATTGAAGTTTACATGGAAGGGGCTGAGTATCTGGCACTTAAACTTAAGACAGACAATACAGACCTTCACCTGATCAATTACTACTGTCCAAATGACCGCCCACAGGCACTGGACACACTACCATTAAAAGGAAAAATGATTGTGTGTGGCGACTTCAACAGCCATTCGCAGAGCTGGGGCTATGATCACATGGACCAGAGAGGAGAGAGACTGGAAGACTGGCATGATGAGAATAGATTCATCCTGATTAACAAGCCGTCTGACCCACATACCTTCTACTCGAGATCATGGCACACTACAACTACACCTGACCTGGCGTTTCATTCACCAGACCTGGAGTGGAACATTATACGAATTGTTGGGAAACAACTTGGTGGTAGTGACCATCGGCAAGTATTTCTAACTGTAGAAAATGAGCTTGTAAGTGAAAGCAGCACTCTCTCAAGGTGGAACTACAAGAAAGCAGACTGGGCAATGTACAAGCATCGCACCAGCATACTGGTTAGAAACCTGAGCACTGAGAAGGACATAAATAAAGTAGTTGAAGAGTTTGGGAAATGCATACTACAGGCAGCACGAGAAACAATACCAAGAGGAGCCCGTAAATATTATAAACCCTACTGGAGTAGTGAACTGGAACAGTTGCATAATGATGTGGATGTATTTAGAAAGCAAGCAGAGGCCAATCCCAGCCAAGAGCACCACAAGAAATATCAGCACGCAAAAGCCAAATTTCAAAGGGCCCAGCTGCAGGCTAGACGGAAAAGCTGGCAGGAGAAAACGGAGTCTCTGAACTTTGAAAGAGAAACAAGGAAGTTATGGAAGCTAATAAAACAGCTTAACGATGAGGGCACAGAGAGAAACTCAAAAATTGCACTACATAAAGACGGAAACATCTTAACAGGAAAGCAAGCAGCTGACCATTTTGCGGACTCATTCGCACAAGATAACAATATCGAAATTAGTCCAGAGAAACAACAAGAGATTCGAGAGAAATGGCAACATACAGGACAGAAGGAAATTGTGCATGAGGTTATGGAGACACCTATCACATTCAGTGAACTGGAGTTAGCCATATCAAAACTTAAAATGCGAAAGTCACCAGGAGCTGATGGTATCTCCAATGAAATGATCAGGAACCTAGGAACAGATGCCAAAGCAATGCTGCTACAGATCTTTAATAACACATGGACCTTAGGCGGTGTTCCACAAGTCTGGAGAGAAGCAATCATGATACCCCTCCTAAAATCTGGGAAAGACAGTTCCATTGCCTCCAGCTAAAGACCCATTAGCCTCACCAGCTGTCTCTGCAAAACAATGGAACGAGTCATCAATCACAGACTACAGTGGTACATTGAAAGTGAAAACATCCTTGTACCACAACAGGCTGCCTTTAGGCAGTGCTACTCTACGGAAGATCAGACAACCTACCTCCCTCAAGAAGTTGAGGATGCATTCCAAGAGAAGAAGCTGGTACTTGCGGCTTTGATAGATCTGAAGAAAGCTTTTGACAAAGTCTGGAAAGAAGGTCTGATGAAGAAACCGAGAAACTGTAAAGTCAATGGAAGAATGTACAAATGGGTGAAAGCATACTTGCACAACAGAAGAGCCCGAGTACAGATAGACGGTCTCAAGAGCAAGAAAGTACTACTGCGTCACGGTGTTCCCCAGGGCGGAGTCCTGTCCCCAACACTTTTTCTAATCTTCATCAATGATCTTGCTGCTAATCTACCGTATGGAATTAAAGCAGCAATGTACGCTGATAACTGGTTTTGTCTATATACTTGTTTATCAAGGGAGTGGTGACATACACTGTGAACAGGGTTGCCATTCTAGATGATTTACATCCAGATCTAGATGTTTTTGCCCGGCGTCTAGAGGTCGTTTTCTGACGTTTGGATGTTAGATGTAATTCTATATGTTTTTCATTTGGAGTTAGATAATTTATAGATTTGACTTTTCTTTCGGTGTCAGTTAATTATTACTGTCTAAAGTATTTATTACCCATTTATTGTTTGGTCGGACGCGCGTAAATTATAGTAACTGCCATTATGTAAACTTTAACTGACTTGGGTCAACGCTCAACCATCTAGCAATCCCCCTGTAATAAGTAAAACCGCGGATAAATCATAGTAACATTATTTGAATCATAAACTCACTGTGTTGCAAATTATTGCTGTGGTGCCGACTTTGTTATTCTTTGTCATGTGAATTTGGCTGCAATTGGTACCGATAATGCCTCGGTAATGGTTGGTATTAACCATTGTGTTTATTCAAAATTGAAGGAAGATATCCCATCTTTAGTCCTCATAAAATGTGTGTGTGTCATTCCATGCAGCTAGAATTATCACATGCCTCATCAGAATGTTTACCAAGGAATTAAAATACCTTATTGCTGAAACAACAAGACAAAGTTAAAAGTGCTACGCAGCTGAAATACTTTATGGAATGTATAGTGATGAAAAAATATGTGTCATTCCTTCTCTTTTTACAACCCATTCTAAGTTCAGTGCAAACAGTTAATAAACTGAATCTTAAAATGTTGATAAAGTTAAATTACTTGACGATCTCACGTTGCCATTTCATTCAATTGGTAAATGACTTATATTGCCAACTTCTAAAGCTGATTTGTTCACTTGCACTATAGAGAGCTATTTGGCTCCAAAGCCATACCTGGGATACCAAATCGAATCAAAAATTGATGGTTTAAAAACAAAAGGACTGTTAACATAAAATGAAGAGAACAGCTTAAGAAAGCGCTGTCAAGATTTTCTTGTCTCATTATTCAAGCAATTGAAGCAGAGACTTCCTGAAAATTTAGATGTATTCACAAATATTTCACTCTTTTCTGTTAACAACATACTTCAGCCAGTAAAGTACGTAACTTAATATTTTCAAGTTATGAAATTTTAAAGAGCTACTGATAATAGTGTGGCGGAAGCAGAATATCATTTAACCAAAATAAATTTGGTTGACTGGACAAACAAAACAGAAACTGAAGCTTTTTGGAGTGAAGTAAGACGGTTTAAAGATCCCTCAGGTAACAGTTCATTCTGAAAGCTCTTTGAATGTGCGATGTCAGCAATGATACTACCCCATTCAAATGCTGATGTGGAAAGAGTTTCAGTACTATGAATTATATAAAATGTAAACTAAGACATAGGATGGAACTTGATCTCTTAAATGCTATCTTGGCAATAAGATTTGGCCTGATGAGAGTAGGAAAATGCTGTTCAACTTATCAGCTCCCTGATCGTGTATTAAATGACATTGGAACAGCTAAAGCATACCAGTCATCTTCAACTTCATCATCCAAGCTAGGTTTATCCTGTGGATCTTTATGAGACAGACATCAGTGAAGATAAGGACATGATTCTATAGGGTAAGTCGCATCGATATCTATGTACGAGTAATGTATTACTTTCTCAATCTAGATGTTTTTTCTAGATGTTTACTAACACAATCTAGATATTTCTAGATGCTGTTTGTTCCGTTTCTAGATGTATTCTGTCAAAGAAAGTTGCAACCCTGACGGTGACCCTATTTTCCAGTTAATGCCGAGTTCTAATACCCGCAAACATTCACTAAATCAAATTAACTCGATCCACCCCCTCATGATGACATTCGCATCCAGACACCAGACACCATCAATTCTAAATCAGACACACCCTTTCAACAACCATTTCCAATATGATCTTTACAATTATCCTCGCTCGTGTCTAGTAGTCTGATTAAAAGTATATTGTTATAACTTTGACGTACTATATTTAGTAATTAACGAAGTGAGTGGGAATTTGTTTCTCTATCGGTCTATCATAAGTCTGATTCTGATCTTGATGTATGTGTTTGTTTATACTATCTTTCTATTCCACTCTTTTCTAATCAATGTGCAACATTCCCCTAAGTGCTGACATTGTATAATGGTTTGTTTAAGAGATTGATTGATTGATTGATCGATCTAGGAACCGACATCACAGCATCGGGGCATTTGTTTAAGAGAGTGACAGATAGATCATGACTATTATTTTATTATCCGGGATTAGATCTCAGGATCTCTCGAAATCCTCCCTCGCAGAAGTCTCACAACGATTGGTCTATAATACGAGGGTAAGTTAATAGGTAAGTCACAAATGGCTATAGAAAAATAACTAAATAGGATAACAACTTGAAACCAGTTTATTTATATACATACATTGTCCCTCTATTTCTCAGCATAGTTTCCACCAAAACTGATGCACTTATCCCATCGTTTCATCAGTTCTCCCAAACCGGCCGCGAAGAATTGCGTGCTCTGTTTTCTAAACCACGTTTTCACTTCACATTCAACTTCGGCGTCATTCGCGAAATGTCTCCCGCCAAGGTGGAGTTTTCAATGGACATAGCCCCTAGCTATTTCCAGTAAAGCTGTGCATAGCTGGGTGGAAAAAGTTACGAGGGCGAGTCAATAAGTCAGTCACACAGTTCTGTGAGATGGCAGCTAAATGAAAAGTGAAAATTAGTAGCCTGCCGATGAGCCGCAGACTACACAAGTCAACCCTACCTCCACGTGGTGCAGACTGGGAAACCATGACCGCGAGGTAATGGGCTAACGGGGATATGGCTCGCTATAGGGGATGGACTTCCTGTGGTCAGATTGTTGTCCTAAACCTGCGACTGGCCTAGCAAGCCTACAGGGAATCTTCATACTGCTCAGAAAAACTAAGAAGTATAAACGGACTGACCCTAATGGATATAGACCCGGCAATGTTAATGGACTACGAGATAGATCAGCGATTCAAAATATAGGCAGAATGAACGTCTGCGGTTTTAATAGTAAAGAAGAACTTATAGAAACAATGAAAGAGAGGAAAATTGGACTGATGGGAATAGCGGACACCAGAATGAAAGGGGGAAGGATGCAAGGATACCCACCACAGTTACACGTTTGTCTACTCTGGAGTGAAATAGCAAGAAAAGGCAAGACACGGTGTGGGAATAATCATTGAACCACGGCTAGCAAGAGGAATACTAGAAATAAAATATATATCAGAAAGAATCATAACAGTGAGAATAAAAGAACAAACAATTACAACATATGTACAAATATACGCACCATGTAATACAAACAAAATGAGCAAGAATGCGAGGACTTCTACGAAGAGATACATGACGTGCTAAATAAAATAGATAAGCAGGACAACATCATAGTTATGGGAGACTTCAATGCAAGACTAGGACACAACAGAGCGGGCATAGAAAAACATCTTGGAGCATTTGGATACCAACATAATGAAAGAAATGATAACGGAAGTGGACTGATAGAGCTATGCAGCCAACACGACCTCTATATAACAAATACATTCTATAAACACACAGACTCACAAATATACACCTGGTATAAATGGAATGATCTAGATCAGAGGTTCCCAAACCTCGGCCCGCGGGCCACTTGTGGCCCGCCAGCTGTTAGTAAGTGGCACGTGAGGCCTCGTTATGTAAAATAATATAGTTTAATAATTTCAAAAAATGCACTCAGCGTGCGATAATTTACTCTGCTCGTGGTTGTTATGTTCAGATATTATCGAATGCGCCTGTTCAGTTCGGAACGTTCAGCTGATCATACGATTTCATTCTGGCGACTATTGTCTGTCGAACAATTGGAACACTTGCGTTCATTCGCCCAGAGATACATTTCTCGTTTTGGTTCGACTTACAGATGCGAGCAGTCATTTTCCGCAATGGCTGTTATAAAAAACAAGCTACGTTCCAGACTCACCGACAGTTACCTAGCTGCGCTCATGACTTTGGGCACGTCAGATTTGTGCCCAGACATTGATAAACTGGCATCTTAACTTAAGTAACTGAATACGAAGAACAGTTACAATTGTAAATTAATTACATTAATGGCGATTTTCGAAACTGATTAAAAATTTATTGTTAAATGAACTTTTGATTTTAAACCACAAAATGACCGCAGTGTAGTATTGACACTGACTGCCTTTAAAGTTTTAGAATTTTGTTGACGAAAGTTAAGAAAGGTAAGAATGATATAGCATGACGTTTATAATTTTATAACGTTGTGGCCCTCTTAACTACCGAAAATAGTAGATATGGCCCTCTGCTTGAAAAGCTTGGGAACCACTGATCTAGATACTAAAAGCCAAATTGATTTATTAACAAATAACAGGAAGAGAAATGTATTAGATGCAAGGGCAGTGCCAAACTTAGGTATAAACACAGATCACAAAGCAGTCGTTGCCACAATAAGAATCATCAGTAGAAGAAAGCAAAGACCAGGAAAATACATGCAATGCGAATCAGTAAACTTAAAAAACCTCAAAGACGAGGCAGTGAGGGAAAATATGAAAAAGAGCTAACTGAAATCTTTGTAAAATTATCTATAAAAAGAACACAGTGGAAGAAGAATGGGAGATGTTCAAATCAAGCATTTTAAATACTGCAAAACACGGATAAAGAAAATAACAAGTTGGTGGAACGCAGAGGTAAAGAAAGCTATAAAAGACAAAAAGGAAAAATATAAAAAGTGGTCGAAGAGCAAACAGGAATGCGATTACATAGAATATAGAATAGAGAGAAGACATGTGAATAGAATAGTAAAGAGAGAAGAACAAAAAGACGGAGGAGTATGGAGAAACTCTAAATAAAAACTACAAGGAGGCAACTAGAAACTTCTATAAAAAGATAAGTGCAATGAGAACCAGAGGAGACCCAACTGAAATAATTAACAACGAAAATGGAGAACCAATAAGTGAACTCAAACAAAAATCCTAATAAGATGGAAGCAGTATTTCGAACACCTTCTCAACATCCTATCAGATGTCACAGGAATTCAAGAAACCGACACAAATGCCACCGAAAAACTAGAACCAGACATACTGAAAGAACAAATTATAGTAAGCCATCAGATTAGCCCCATTGAATAAATCACCAGGACAAGATGAAATATCAGATGAACTAATTAAAGCAGCAAGAGAAGTAGGGACAGCATGGCTACATAGACTATTCAGTCACGTTTGGGTAGAACAACAGACACCACGAGACTGGGGAAACGCCATAATTATCCCAATTAGGAAAAACAAAGGCAGCAAAAGAGACTGCACTCAATACAGAGGCATTTCACTGTTGAGTCATACTGGGAAAATATTTTGCAAAATTCTTGAGAAAAGATTACGAACTATTATAGAACCCCAGCTAAGCGAAACACAACTTGCATTTAGGAAAAACAAAGGATGCACAGCTGCCATTTTTGCTCTTAGACAACTTATAGAAAAATCAATCGAATTCAAAGAAACACTCTACTTAGCCTTTGTCGATCAAGAAAAGGCATTTTATAGAGTAGATAGAAACAAGTTGTGGGAAATCTTTAAACAATATGGAGTGAGTACACATCTAACAAACCTATGTAGAAGCTTATACAACAACAGTGAATGCATAGTGAGAGCAACTGGGGACACTCAGAACCCTTCACCATAAGATCCGGAGTACGACAAGTTTATGTCCTGTCCCTTTTCTTGTTGTAACATATATAGACAACATATGTAAAGAAACCAGCCAAACAGAGACCGCAAGAATACCGCATGACGAGAACACAGAAGAAGAACCATCTGCAAATCTAACCATTGGAGAACTCCTGTTCGCTGACGACCAAGCACTAATAGCAAAATCAGAAGCTGAATTACAAGACCACATGAATAGTCTAAACGAAATGTGTAGGGAACATAACATGAAAATTAGCACAAGTAAAACAGAGGTATTGACTATAACTAAAGAAGAAAAAGCAACAACGATTCACCTAAACGAACATCCCTTGAAACAAGTAAAGAGTTTCAAGTACCTAGGAAGTATAATATCATCAAATGGCAAATCAGAAGACGAGATCGAAAATAGATGCAATAAGGCAAACCAACTCATTGGACAAATGGCACCAATACTAAAGAACAAACATGTATCAATAACTACTAAGAAAGCACTTTACAACACAATCTTCCTACCAACTCTATGTTACCAATGCCAAACCTGGACAATGACAGAAAAGAGAAAAGAAAAATCACAACAACAGAAATGAGATTCCCGAGAAGAATACTCAATGTGTCAAGAAGAGATAAGATCAGAAATGAAGAAATCAGGACTAAAGTGGGGGTTATAGCTGCATTAGATTTTATTAGAGGGCAGCAAGTAAAATGGTGAGGCCATGCAAGTAGATTACCAACTAACAGTATACCACAACAAGCAATGATGTACAGACCAGAGGGAAGCAGAGGAAGAGGCCGACCACGTAAACGATGGACGCAGGGAATAACAGAGTCCATGGGAATATCGATACATGAAGCCCATAAGCGGGCACTCTCCCCTATACTTCACCTCGACACCGCAAGTTTACAAGAGGAACATGATGAGATGAGTTGAGATGAATAAAGGGAAAATGTATGTATAAAAATAAACTGGTTTCAAGCTATCATATTTAGTTATATTTCTACAACCATTTGTGACTTCCTTATTAACTTACTCTCGTATGTTAACGTCTAGAATTTGCAAAGAATGAAAATTTGTGGTTATCTGAACGCGCCGTCATTGTGTATTACCTAGTGTTCTATACTATACATTGTATGTGTTTCCGGTGTCTAAAGTGTCCAGTATCTGTCTAGTCATTGTCGGTCCTGTCTCTTGTCTGACATCTTCAGTATCGGCCTTGTTTAGCGCTTGCTTTTTCTACTGTTGTTTTCCCCCATTATATGTCTTGTTATCCATTGTCTATGTTGCATATCATCTGTATTGTACATTACGTGTGTTTTTCTCTATCTGTGTTGTACGTCATCTGTATTGTCTCTTATTTGAGTTGTCCGTTATCTGAGGTGTTCATCATCTGTGTTTTCCTTTAATTATGTTGTCCGTTATATGTGTTGCTCATTATCTGTGTTGTCACTTATTTGTATTGTCTGTTATATGCGTTGTTGATCATCTGCGTTATCCCTTATTTGTGTTGTCCATTATCTGAGGTGTTCATCATCTGTATTGTTTGTTATTTGTGTTGTCCGTTATCTGAGGCGTTCTTCATCCGTATTGTCCTTTATTTGCGTTCTCCGCTACCTGTGCTGCTCGTCACATGTGTTGTCCTTTATTTGTGATGTCTGTTATGTGAGTTGTTCATCTTATGTATATTGTGAATGGTTCCGTCGCCCTGCTACTGAGTGAGTGCGTGGCGTGACACTCCGAGCTGTGAGATTCGCGTGGAATGCTTTTACATCTGTCCGCTGTTGTTTGCACAGTGAACTGAATGTTTGGAACAATGGCCGGCTGTCGCTGAATTGACTTATTTGCCTTTTCGGTTCACGAGTGCATTTTCAGGAGACTCCTGGGAGTCGTCGCTGGAGCTACGGAGTTCGTTCTTTGTTCGGCACGTTAGGCGGGTCACCCTGCAGAAAGTGACCGAGCTATGTGGGATAAAATCATGGTCTATTAAGTCTTTCTGGTGACTGTCAGTTCCATCACGATGAATTGTATTTTTCGTGGAGGACTTTTATGTTGGCTTTCTGACGGTGGCATCATGCACAGTGTACCTATGCGGTCTGTTGGCTTGCCGAGACTCTTATTTGTTCCCCTTTTCACATTGGGCAGTGAGGCGTGTTTTGTGTAATATTCACTGGCACAGGAACGGAGCATAATGGGGACGACCGGTTGCTGTGGAGTTGGAGTTGCGACTAACTAACTAACTAACTAACTAACTAACTAATATATATTGTGAATTATAAACACGCGGTTGGAAGAAGAAATAACTGTCGCTGAAGATTATTGCATCGAATGGCAGTGGAAATATGATTTCTGAGGAATATACAAAGAATACCATGGACAGACAGACAACATAACAATGAGCAAGTCCTACAAAAGGCAAATGAAAAGCGCAAACTGGTTAGAGAAACTAGACGTAAACAGTAAACAAAAATTTCGGCACATTATGAGAAGAAGTAAACTAGAGAACTTTGTAATACTGGCAAGACTGGGGGAAAAAGAACAAGCGGGAAAGCAGAGAAGGTATAGATGGCGAAACATGACTGCCCACGCTTACCAGCATAGGCACACGATGATGATGATTGCATATTATATCAATATGGCGAGTACCTCTGAATGATACATGAACACACGCGGAATCTTAAACACGCTATGAATATAGGAACACATATTCAGTAAGATCTCATTTTTCTCTGAATGATACATGAACACACGCGGAATCTTAAACACGCTAGGAATACAGGAACACATACTCAATAAGATCTCATGTAGACAGATCAAATAGTTTTGGCACATAAAGAGACGTAAGAGGCTGTTGAAAATCACACTAGAAGGAAGAGTGGATAGTCAGACAAGTAAACGGAAGACACCGACTTGAATGAGAGAATAAGATTCAAAATGTGGATGTCAGTTTGACCATAGATAGGAGTGGCATATTGCTAGAGGCCCATTGATGCCCATGTGGGCTGTGAAACTGGCCTTATCTTAAACATATAGGTATGTGATGATATATGATACATAAAGACATCTAATCCCATCTGATACATACATGTATCTGACATTAGCTTATTCATCAAGTCGTATGATTTAGTACATAAAGGGATATGATCTGATGCAAACACGCATATGTTGTTATCTGTAATATATAGGCATCTATTGGTTAGATGCGGTTGTTGCACACAGTGAACAACTAGGTTAGAACTGAATATTAAGAAGACGCAGATTATGGTTGTCACTGGGAAGAAGGAAATACCACAATGTGATATACGAGTAAATGGGCATATTCTTAAGCAAGTTAATCGATATAGTTATCTCGAAACAGTCATACCATAGAATGGGAGATGCCTTGAAAAGATTAGAACAATAAATGCCATTGCGAAGGAAGCCTTTTGCAAGATGAAAAACATATATGACTAATAAAATGATATCAATTGAAACCAGAAAACAAAGTGATGAATTGCTACATAAAACCTGTACTTTTGTATGGATATGAAGCGTGGACAATGAGCAGTCAAACTGAAAAAAAAAAAACTGATGGCTGTGGAAATGTGGTTTCTGAGGAACATGCAAAGAGTATCATTGACAGACAGAAAAACTAATGAAAAAGTCCTTCAAGAAACAAATGAAGATCGTAAACTGATTACAGTCTTCAGACATAGACAGTCAAGATTTGTTGGGCATGTTATGAGAAGAAGTGACTTGGAGAACTTGGTGACAACTGGCAAAATCGAAGAGAAGAGACCAAGGAGAAGATAGAGAAGTAAATACCTGGATGGCTTGGCCAGTTGGCATGGTTCTGACAGGAACACGGAGCTGATCCACGACTCTGGTATTCGAGTGAGATGGCAGAACATGACCGCCAACGCTTATCGGCATGGCACATGATGGATGGATGGATTGTTATTTGATACATATAAGGGGCGTTCATTTGAAATCCGTTGGTGCTGCACCGCGCGTAATTGCGTACCTTGAACATGATCATGCCATAGTCATGTGATAAGTACTGACCAATGAATAAAAGAGCAAGTGCTTATCAGCCCATGATGCAGAGGTTCTGTTTCTGACCGTTGAGAAAATGGCCGAGTTGATCCAAAATCAGTTCCAAAGAATCTCAAAGAGTGGTGATTCAGTTTCTTTCATTTGAAGGATGTCGACCTGTGGACATTCATCGAAGAATCCAGACAGGGTAGGTAACAAATGTGTGTCGAAGACAACAGTGACAGAATGGGCACGAATGTTTCGGAAAGGACGTCAGTTCACGACAGATCTTCGACGGCCGAGTCAAGCGCATATTGTTGCAACAGAAAATACCATCGCCAAAATTGATGCAGCAGTACAGATGAACCGTTGTCGAAGCATACGTTCGCTAGCGAAATAATTTGATGTGTCAATTGGGACGATTCAAAAGGTCGTTCGTAAGAAACTGCAATAACGAAAGGTGTGTTCATAGTGAGTACCACGGATGTTAACCGACCACCAAAAAGAGGAACGCATGAGATGATGTTTGAACCACTTGCTGCGTTACAGAGTGGAGGGTGATGAGTTTCTCTTCCGCATAGTGGCAGGCGATGAATCATGGTGTCACCACTTTGAGAAGAGCAGCAAAAGAGAGAGCATGCAATGGAAGCATGCTGGATCACCAAAATGCAAACATTTCAAGTTACAGGTTTCCGATGGTAAGGTTATGATAAGCGCATTTTTTGACCATGAAGAGCTATTGTTGACCGACTTTAAAGAACCTGGTGTCAACATCAACTCTACCCACTACTTGCAAACACTAGACAAGCTGCAAAACGCCATCAAGAATAAACGACCCGGCATGCTTTCTCGCGGTGTGATTTTGATGCACGATAATGCTGGTCCGCATGTCGCAAAGATTGTGCAGGAAGCATTAGCAAGGAAGAAGTGGAACTTTCTGCAACATCCAGCATGTAGTCCTGATTTGTCACTATGTGATTTTCATTTGTTCGGACCTGTAAAAAAAAGCTCTCAAGGGGCAACGATTTCACACAGATGCAGGCGTAATGAACGTGGTAAACACTTGGTTCAGTGAGCAACCACAATCTTTTTTTGCGGACGGCATTCGCCGCCTACCTAAGCAATGGGATGCTTGCCTGAATGCCTACGGCGACTTCTTCTGACCAACTCATGGTGCATAATTCATTCAAAATAAATGCTTTTGTTTAATTCTACCACACCTGTTAATGTTTCTTTCATGCTTTTGTAATAAAGCCATTGGAACGGGTTTCAAATGAACGTCACTAATAAAAGGATCTATTGTTATATGTTACATAAAGGCATATGTTGTTATCTAATACATAAAGGCATCTATTGTTAGCCGGTCTGTCTGGCTGTGGGGTTACAACACTTTCTCTCTGTAATCCCGTTTATCACGCAGAGTCTCGTAGCGGAGCGAGAGCTGAGGCGGTTCGACCCCCGCTCGTGACTTGCGGGATACTGAGCCGGCCGCTCAGAAAGCAATGGCAAACTACTGAGCGTAATCTTGCCAAGAGATCAACATACAGCTGAAAGATGCTGGTGTTGACAGCTAAGTCCTGTAAAGGATATGCTAAAAAAAAAAAAAAAAAATATATTGTTATATGTTACATAAAGGCATACGTTGTTATCTGATACATAAAGGCATCTGTTGTTATTTGTTATATAAAGGCATCTATTGTTATCTGTTACATAAATGCATATGTTGTTATCTGATACATAAAGGAATCTATTATTATATGTTATATAAAGGCATATATTGTTATATGTAACATAAAGGGATCTATTGTTATCTGTTACAGAAAGCCATCTATTGCTATCTTATACATAAAGGCATGTATTGTTGTCTGTTAGATAAAGACATCTATTTTATATGTTACATAAAGGCATCTGTTGTTATCTGATACAAAAAGGCATTTGATGTGATACATAGAGGCATTTAATCCGATCCTATATAGAGGCAACTTTTTGATGTGATAAGTAGAGGCATTTGATCCTATCTGATATAAAGGGATCTGATCTAATCTGATTCGTAGAGGCATTCGATCATATCTTATATGAAGACAATTGATCTGATCTTATACGTAATGACGCCGAATGTTGTTTGACACATAGAGGTGTCTGACCCGATCTGATACGCAGAGACACCTGATCTGATACATACAGGCATTTGATTTAATTATTTACATAAATGCATGTGATCATATACGCCAGGGGCATATCACTCCAAGAAGATGACAACTGTTCGGATAACTACAACACGATACAGACATCTGCAGGCGTGAGAATAAATGATTACCATGGAAGAATATTATGTGCGTAACGGTTTCCAACATAATGTTCGGAATATCGTTGTTATCTTTCCTTCACAAGCTACGTGTTGATGTATGTGTTGCAGACAGCAGGAAGCCCTGGCTAAATATCAAATTACACAGGAAAATGTGATACAAGATTCCAGAATATAATTTTATATATATATATATATACGGAATTATAGATATTCACAAGCTTCATCCACATACAAAAATATGCTGGGCATGCACGAAATCCATAGAGCTGGTATTGTAAACACATTGAGAAATGGATTGTATACATAAAATATAATGTTCCTCAATGTGTACAAACAGTACATGCTACATGATTATTCTTTACAATGAGATCTGACCGTTTTGTGTACCTGTGTGAGTGAGTGGGTGTGTGTGTGTGAGTGTATGTATGTGTGTGTGTTTTCAATATGCTTCGTGGTGAATATATATATATATGTGTGTGTGTGTGTGTGTGTGTGTGTGTGTGTGTGCTTATTTGTGTTGGAATATGAGTGTCAGTGACTAAATGTCTACTTTAGTAGGGTGAGGACAACGAGGACACGCCTTGTTCAGCCTTCCTGGTGGGTGGAAGAACAAGCATGAATAGCCAAGAACGAAACAACAATAAGGTCGTGAAATTACCAGAAGAAATGACATAGAGATGTGGTTAACCTAGAAAGTAAATTCGAAGAATAAAAGTCACCAATAGCTTTAAGAGCGTGGACAGCGAATCTAAGGATTGTGAGAGTTAATATTAATCCACATGGCCAAAGAAGCAGCCCTCTATAGGTTCCGATATTTACAACCAAAATATAGGAAGATCAATTCTAGCTTGAATATTTTTGCCTGCTTGGAAAAAGTTTCCGAATAGACGTAGGAAAGGGGCGAGCTTTCCTGAATCGATATTTAATGCAAGCAGACAAAAAGAAAAGAGATAAACCTGACAAGACATAAAGAACGATATAAGAAGAAACTTCATTATGAAAGAAGACCCTCAATTACAAAATGTTGTTATGAATGTGTTAAATACATGCAAGAAAACCACGTTAGGTCCTTGCAGTAGTACAGTGTTACCAAATGAAGATACTAGATGAAAAGGGGATTCACTTTGTGGTCGGACAGTGTAACATCAAGTGTGCAGGAAACAGAAGTGCCACAAGGTTGGCTACATACTATCTATAACAGAATACTAAACCAGGGTAAATTCCACACAGTTAAGTTAGTTGCATACCCTTTACAGGACGTCGCAGTCAACCCCAACATGATTTGGCTTTTCGTGATTTATTGGCAAATTTACGTTCAGTAGTTTGCCATTGCTTTCTGAACGACCGGCACTTATACCTGTCTATGAGGAAATCAACACAAAGCTGTCTGCTTCCAAATCGCCCGCGGCTTTGTGTATAACGCGGTATGCGGGGTTACGATTTGAGTTCTTAACCTCTTCGCCACGGAGTTAAGCAGTTATCAAATCATCACTTCACCCATCTGTGGAACACTGCTAGAAGAGACAGTAGTAAGAACATTACAGGTACATTCGGAAAATGCAGGGATTCTACCTGATGCATTAGAAACATATAGACTATTCAAGATGAGCAATGGAGCTATGGAATTGTTCCCGTAATGATTAGGAGAGACTCTAACACATGCAAGCAGGATTCATTCGACGAGGCATATGAATTGGAGAATGTGTCCTATAGTGTAAAGTTTGTTAGTATTAATGTTTACTTTGGTAGAGGTAAATCTCTGGATAGCGATCCTCTTGATGGAGAGATTAGTTCTTATCCAACTTCAAACGTTGGCATCACAAGTAATGTTTGTGTTTGTCACAAGGCGTGTTCTCTCTGTTCTATTTACCATCTACACAGTAAAAGTGGCCACGCCTGAAACTGCGTAACAGGAACAGATTCTGACATTTGCCGATGTCTTTTGACCGGGCTCCAACAGTACAGGAAATGTGCTGGGAAAGTCAGTGGGCATTGCAGACGACCTTTCAATGGTATGATGACACCTCTTCCAAATTTCATCCTATCAGTACATGTGTATGGATATTGTAGTACGTGGATACGAAATAGTGTCAATCAGCGAGCAAAGGCTAAAGATAAAATGGGTTTTATATTACATCATGGAAAAGCTCAAGGCATTATCAACGCTGAATGCATACGAGAAAGAACAATGTTAATACAGATTAAAGACGACAGTTAAACAACCAATATTATATAGACACTTATGCAATGACACTTACAGCGATGAAGACAATAAGGAATGCTTCGATCACCTTTAAGATACGTTAAACAATGTTAGTGAAAAAGATGAACTTATTGCGATGGATGATTTTTAAGGGACGGAAGGCGCAAGAAGAACACCATGTGATTGATTGCATTGGGCCATTGTGAATATCTACTTAACATGAGCTCCGAATAAGGACTAATAATAACATATAGTTTTTCTTTTTCCAACATCGCTGTAGATACACCAACACTTGGTATAAATCGGACAACATAGATCAAGCATCTCAAATTGACTTTATCCTTCTTAGAAAAATAGACAGAAGACTACTAAATGGATTCTAGAAAACTTCAAAAACAGACAATGATACTGCTCATAAACCAGTAATAATGTGTTTTTAATAATTAAAATACAGTAAAATAAGAAACACAAAGGTAACAACAGATGTTAACAATTATGAGATACTTCAGGAAAATACGGTCTATCGAATTCAAACATGACAAGACACACCAGAAACTAGAAAATATATCAACATTACAAGACACACCAGACAATAAAAAAGATATCAACATTACAAGACACAACAGATAATAGAAAATATGTCAACATTACAAGACACTCCAGACAATACTAAAGTTGTCAACATTACAAGACGCAACACAATAGAAAGGACGTCAACATTACAAGAAACAACAGATAATAGAAAATATGTCAACAGTACAAGACACACCAGACAACAGAAAAGATGTTAACATTATAAGACATAACAGATAATAGAAAATATGTCAACATTACAAGACACACAAAATAACAGAAAAGATGGCAACATTACAAAACACACCAGACAATAGAAAAAATGTCAACATTACAAGATACAACAGATAAAAGCAAAGATGCCATAATTACAAGACACACCAGACAACAGAAAATATATCACCATTATAAAAGACACCAGACAATAAAAAGATATCAACATTAAAAGACGCACCAGACAATAGAATACTTGTCAACATTACAAATTACATCAGACACTAGAAAAGATAACAACATTACAAGACACACCAGACAATAGAAAAGATATCAACATTACATGACACACCAGAAAATAGAAAAGATATCAACATTATAAGTTACATCAGACACTAGAAAAGATAACAACATTACAAGACACACCAGACAATAGAAAAGATATAAACATTACAAGCCACAACAGACAATAGAAAAGATGTCAACATTACAAGAATCACCAGACAATAGAAACGATATCAAACATTTCAAGAAACCAGACAATAGAAAAGCTATCAACATTACAAGTCACACCAGACAATAGAAAAGGTGGCAACATTATAGACACGCCAGACAATAGTAGCGATATCAACATTGCAAGACTCACCAACAATAAAAATGTTCTCAACATTACAAGTCACACCAGACAATAGAAAGGATAACAACATTATAGACACACCAGACAATAGAAAACATTCAACATTACAAGTCACACCAGACAATAGACAAGATGTCAACATTACAAGACACACCAGACAATAGAAAACATTCAACATTAAAAGTCACACCAGACAATAGAAAAGATGTCAACATTACAAGACACACCAGATAAAAGAAAAGATGTTAACATTACAAGACACACCAGATAATAGAAAACATGTCAACTTTACAAGGCACACTAGACAATAGAAAAGATGCCAACTTTACAAGACACGAGACAATAGAAGATATATCAACAATACAAGACACACCAAACAGTAGAACAGATAACAACAATACAAGACACACCAGACAATAGAAAAGATATAAACATTACAAGACAAACAAGACAATAGAAAAGATGTCAACATTACAAGACAGAACGGACAATAGAATACATGTCTATATTACAAGACACACCAGATAATATAAACGATGTCAACAATACAAGTCCACACAAGAAAATAGAAAAGATTTCAACATTACAACACACACCAGACATTAGAAAAGATGTCAACATTACAAGACACACCAGACAATAGAAAAGATGTCAACATTACAAGACACACCAGACAATAGAAAAGATGTCAACAATACAAGACACAACAGACAATTGAAAATTTGTCAACATTACACGACACACTAGATAATAGAAACGATATCAGCATTATCAGAAACACCAGACAATAGAAAAGATGTCAACATTTCATGTCACACCAGACAATAGAAAATATGTCAACATTACAAGACACACCAGACAAAAGAAAAGATGTTAACATTGCAAGACACACCAGATAATAGAAAACATGTCAACTTTACAAGGCACACTAGACAATAGAAAAGATGCCAACTTTACAAAACACACCAGAGAATAGAAAAGATGTCAAAATTACAAGACACAACAGACAATAGAAAGGTCGTCAACATTCCAAGACACACCGGACAGTAAAACAATTGAAAGATATAATGGATACAATAGGATTCGAATTTGTTGCCCGAAAATAACGGCAGCATCTCACTTTAGGACAAGTTTGGTTTGACGAACGGCCTACTAGACGCAATCTATCATGTGTCCTAATTAGCCAGGTCTATTAGTCACCCATGCTACTGTGCAATGTGGAAAATAATTCGCATCCAACCATTTCAATAGCACCACGGACAATAGTCTTGAGTCAAGATACACTTTCCCCTGGAGCGAGATGACACCGTCGTTTGGGGACGCACGTTCCAACAACACTGTGCTACTAGAACTTTCAAATTGCATGTTTTCTAGTGCCTCCAGTAATCTCTACTGTGTTCCTCTATTTCTATAAATACCTATCGTTGCCTCTTAATCCATGTCACACACCGTTTTAACGGCATGAATGATTTTACAAATGATATCACCAAAATCACAATATATAAAGAAGACGTATGGACAGTAGGCAAGTATGGACTAGGTGAACGGAATGACAGATGTTGCAGACATGTACAGTGGGCAGAAGAACATGAAATGATTATTGGTAACACGTGGCTTCAACAACATCCAACGATATTATGGACATGGAGGAGTCCCAACATTACAATCAGAAACCAGATTGATTACATCCTCATCAATAGGAGATTTCGAAATGCCTTAAAAGTCACAAAAACTATACTAAATGATGACTGCTACAACGACCATAGACTAGTCATAAGCAATATACATATACAATTAAAGAAGAACTAAGAAACACAAAATTGTATCTACGTGCACTGAAGAGTGAGGAGATGAAAGACAAATTCAACGTAGAAGTAAAGAATCGATGTGATGCATTTTCCGATTTGGAAATTATATTTCAAAATATCAGTGACCAATGGGACATGTTGAAGAACTCGGTCAGTACGTCTGCATAAACAACTATCCCCAAAAGACGATAATTGGACGTAAGAACTGGATAAAGAAGACATCTTACAACTAATGGAAATAAGAAGAAATAATATAATGAACCTAGGAAGGTATTCATAGGAAAATTAAGAAATTGTGCAAAGAGGCAAAATAAGCATGGCTTGAGGGAAATTGCCGGGATATTAAAAACCTACATAAAAGCCGAAATTCCAAATTAATACAGAAAAGCATGAATTATATCACTAAGAAAGGAACACATATATGAATGGGTTGCCAAAAAAAAAAAAAAAAGAAGCAACGATGGCAAAATCATAATCGGAAAGTTAAGATTTTGCATGCATGGTCAGATTATGTGAAAGAACTTGATGACGATATCAGAGAGGAACAGTTTGATGTTCTGAATAATGTTGAACAACCATCAATTTTGAGGAATAATGTTCAGAATGCTTGGCTTAACCTTATGAAGACTGGCACAACCCCAGTTCCAAACATTACAACAGAAATTATCAAAGCCTTAGAGAATATGGAATATATCAGGTCACCTGATTGCAGATCACAATATATGATACTGGATATCTACCTCCTGAATTGTGTTACTCTATATTTATTGCAATCCCGAAGAAATCAGGAGCCTTGGAATGTGAACATCAACAATTATCATATTGAGCCACATCACAAAAATTTTGATAAGAATCATCAAGCAAAGAGTTAGGGAGAAAATGCAACCCGAAATATGGGAAGAACAATGTGGGTTTGTAGAAGGCATGGGTACAGTAAATATGTATTAAACTATACCCTGGAGTATCGCCTTCAACTATACCAAAGATAGTCGCCTCCAACTGTGCTCTGTCTTATCGCCTCCAACTGTGCTCTGCCTGTACCGTGGAGCAGGTTATTTAACTGTAACATGGGTTATCGCCTTCAACTATACCGTGGAGTATCACATTCAATTTTACCGTGGAATATCGCCTTCATCTGTACCGTGAAGTAGCGTCTTCAGTTGTACCGTGGACTCTCGCCTTCAACTGTACCGTGGTGTATCGCCTTCAACCATACCAAGGACTACCGCCCTAAACTGTACTGTGGAGTATGGTCTTCAACTTACCGTCGAGTATCGTCTTCAACTATACCGTCGAGTATCGCCTTCAACTATACCATTGTTCGTTGCCTTTTGGTATACCATGATGTAGTATTTTCGAGTTGTCGCGATAAACATGGCCAGACAAGATTCTCGTTTTTTGTTTGGCTACGAACTATGTAGTGGTTTTGCTAGCCTGCATGTGTATTTACACGTTTCTTAACAAAGACATTTGTCTTACATTTTATATACGAACTGTTTTGTAGATGGTTTCTATAACTTTTCTTTTTAAAAAACCACGGATGTTCCCAGCTTCCCATTGACATTCTGCTTTGTGCTGTGACGTGGGAGGAATGCATGTTTATAGACACGGGAATTAGCGTGGTGAGGGGATGTATGCAGTAAACACGGTTTAAAAGACAGAATGAATATCTTGAGCGGGGAGCAGGCACGATTGTGGCTGATAGGTTTTCAGTGTTGTTCACTATGTTGTGTAATACATCAGCAGTTTTTCTAAAGTAAGTTTATCTTATTCATTAGAAGATGCCAGCCCAGATGTAGACACACACGTTTTTGTTTGTAGGATCACTACATCGGAAACTGTCATATCGGTTCTACATTTGTCTGTCTTCATCTTCAAGTATCTGTTCTGTAACTGTGAATGGCGATCATCATTGTCTATCTTCATCTTAAAATGTCTGTTTTGGAGCTGTCACTGGCGATCATCAATGCCTATCTTCATCTTAAAATGTCTGTTTTGGAGCTGCCACTGGCGATCATAATTGTCTATCTTCATCTTCAAATGTCTGTTCTGGAGCTGTCACTGGTGATCATTATTGTCTATCTTCATCTTCAAATGTCTGTTTGACGCTGTCAGTAGCGATCACGACTAGTCACTCCTCTCTGTCATTTGATATTGTAATTAGTGTCGCTTGTATTGTTATTTTTATTTCCAAATATTTACATTGTCCACATACTTGATCTCTATATTTCTCTTGTCCAGTATTTTCCATAATGAAGTTAATGTCTGTAGTCTATCTCTTCTGGCAGTTATTGAGTAGCTTGCCGAATAACTTGGGCGGTTATTCTTCTCTATTTAATGCAATCTTCATAAACATTTATCCTTTCGTATTCTGACACATTTACGTTGCATGACAAAAGTCTGCCAAGATCCTAAGCTCGTTGTCTTCCGCTAACTGTCTTTCAACAAATATTTCCTGTTGTAATAACGTATTCCAGGTTTTCCCTTCTCATAATGTCGGCACACATGACAAATGCTTTTGATTTGGTGTCTTTTGTGTCTTATCCTCTTCTCTTTCAAAATATATAGTTTCCACATTTTGTCAGCCCATGAATTGTTAGTCATCTTCTACCAACACTCTGAAGTCTCAATGGCCCAGTGTGTGTGTGTGTGTGTGTGTGTGTGTGTGTACTGTGTGTGTGTGTGTGCGCGCGCGCGCGTGTGTGTGTGTGTGTGTGTGTGTGTGTGTGTTTACTAATTGTTCAGTATTCACAAACATTTGTTAAATCCGATTCTATGTAACAGCAAGACTCATTTCTTAAACTTACATTGGCATGGGTTCATTGCATAATATGCTCTTCATTTAATAATATACAGTTTTGTTCATTGTTTATAAAATGTGGTGTTTGTTCATATTTTACTGATATATCCATACACATCAGTTGTTCTTTATTATGAGTTCGATGGGCGATCCAGTGATGCCTGAAAGTTGTCTGTGTGTCAGCATTTATCTTCTCCTGTCTCCTTTCTGTTCTCGATATTCTTGGAAAAACTTCGTCTCCAGGTTGTCTGTGCAATATCTATATAAACTATAGCAGAAACGGCTTTAAGAACACGTAAAAACTTGCAATGAAAGAAAGCTAGATAATGCTGATGTCGGGAAAAAAGAATTAATTTGGAGTGCTTCTATTATCTGTTTATATATATATATATATACCGTATACTCTTGTGAGTAACGTGACGTGCGTGAGAATCAGTAGCGGTTCTCTCCGCGTCGGTAACTTACGGGATAAGTGAGCCGGGCGCTCAGATAGCAATGGCAAACTACTGAGCGTAATCTTGCCAAGAAATAAACAATCAGCTGAAAGATGCTGATGTTGACAGCGATGTCCTGTAAAGGATATGCGAAAAAAAAAATATATATATATATATATATAATGCATATATATATATATATATATATATATATATATATATATATATATATATATATATATATATATATATATATAGCCGGCTTCGTGGCTTAGAGGTTATGACTTTTCTCCGTAGTCTCGTATACTCTCGTCGGTAACGTGATGACGGTGAGAATCAGCAGTGGTTCGAATCGCATCGGTAACTTACGGGGTATGTGAGCCGGCCGCTCAGAAAGCAATGGCAAACTACTGAGCGTAATCTTGCCAAGAAATCAACACACAAGATGCTGGTGTTGACAGCGATGTCCTGTAAAAGGATATGAAAAAAAATATATATATATACATATATATGCATGTGAAGTAAGTTTCTTTTTAACACAAGCAAGAAAATCAATCGAAGCCACAAAAGTGAGTTCCTACATACCAAAGGTTTTTAACCCGTGGGTGGCGAAATCGAAGTGGGTAGTTAAGTGATTTGTGGGGATCGCGACAGCTGCTGTTAGTAGCAATTATTAGGGGCGTTCATTTGAAACCCGTTCCAATGGCTTTATTACAAAAGCATGAAAGAAACATTAACAGGTGTGGTAGAATTAAATAAAGCATTCATTTCGAATGAATTGTGCATCATGGGTTGGTCAGAATAAGTCGCCGTAGGCATTCAGGCAAGTATCCCATTGCTTAGGTAGGCGACGAATGCCGTCCGCAAAAAGTGGATTGTGGATACTCACCGAAACAAGTGTTTACTGCGTTCATTACCTCTGAATGTGTGTGAAATCGTTGCGCCTTGAGAGCTTTTCTTTTAGAGGTCCGAACAAATGAAAATCACATGGTGACAAATCACGACTATAGGCTGGATGTTGCAGAATAAGAGACAACATTGCAGTTATAGACATATTTCAAGCGAACTAAAGAAGGAGAAGAAGAAATATGATATCAGCATGTTGGGAACAATCGACACAAAATTAGCGGGTTTCGGCAGAAGCTTCTAGACACAAGTGAAATGCTGCTGTTCTCAGAATATGTAGAGAAAAATGTCCGTTAGAGTAAAGAAATTGCCATAGTGCTATCTAAAAGGACAATTGAAGCACAGATAAAACGAGAAGCAGTAGGCTCAAGAATAATAGCAGCACCGTTTAGAACGACAAAAGGCGAATGTAAGTGTGGTTTAGTTTTATGCACCAAAACATGAATCAGGATAAATCAATTGCGGATAATTTTACATTCATTCATTCATTCATTCATTCATAGCATGTCCTTTGCAGAACTTCGCTCCCATACCAACCTTCCGGAAAACCTCTCGATCATAAGCAAGATGTCCTGAGTCCGATACACCCATCTGGAGATCATCCGCCACATCCTGCACCCATCTTCTCTGTGGCCTTCCTCTTCCTCTCTTCCCCTCCATTATTGTTCTCTCCAAACTTTCGTGACGTTTCAAGTGACCAAAATATTTCAATTTCCCATGTTTTGTCGTTTTTAAAAGCCAACCTTCTTCAATATTCAGCTCTGGAAGTATTCATGCATTTGTTCTTTTCTTTACCCAAGATATAATTTTACATGCACCTTCAAAATACTATGGGAAATTAAGGAAATAGCAATATCGACATGTTGTTGGGTAATCAGAATGTCAAGGTAGGATCGAACAACACGGGTTATTAGGAGATCATATTAAACAAAAACGTGGTGTAATAGGAAGGATGGAGACGGCTTGTATCTGCAGCAAAGAACCTCAATGGCTCGGAATGCTGAAGAAGAAGAAGAAGAAGAAGAAGAAGAAGAAGAAGAAGAAGAAGAAGAAGAAGAAGAAGAAGAAGAAGAAGAAGAAGAAGAAGAAGAAGAAGAAGAAGAAGAAGAAGAAGTGTGGTGTAATATACAAATATGGCGAATTATTCATCGTTTACGCAGTGGATCCAAATGTCACATGACGACATTCTTCCACATAATATAATTTATTAAGCACATGGGTATCAACAGACCACAAAGCAAGAGGTAAATTGATCATATATAAGTTACTAATAACGAATATATTTCACCCTAGAAATATTCGAGATGCAGATATAGATTCAGATCATCGTCTTCAAATAAGTAAACTTAAAGCCAAAATCAAGAGATACACAGCATACCATCAATATTAAATCAATACAACATAAGATTTCCTAAATTTCAAAACAGACAAGGAACAATTTAGGATGACAGTATCCAGAAAATACCAAGTCCTTCAAGTTAATAGGTTGCTCATAAACAAATTTACAAGTATTGAGTGGCACTCACAGAAGTTGAAGAAAGAAGTAGAGTACACACTAAACAAAACACAAACTGAAAGCTATAGATTACCATGCCGGGATGCGAGCCTGCCACCTCCAAATAACGACAGTGCCACGCTGCAGAAACAAAGTATACTTTGACACTTTGACGCATTTCCGCATAGACACCCCCCACCCCCTCCCCCACCCACCTTAACCGAGAAACGTTTCATCATTAACCAGGTCTATCATCCATCCAAACCAATAACTATGAAATATGGACACAATTCGCATCTAACCATTGAAATAGCATCATAGTTCTCAGAATTGTATATTAACCCAGCATAAGTCAAATAACAAACACAGCGGACCTCGACAATTGTTGTTTGCTTAGCTTAGTTTAGTTTAGTCGTTGGATCAACATCACGGCACACGGGTGTAACCCTAAGTGCTCCGTTTTTCTCCTAACTGAAACCTGAGTCTGGAGAAATTCAGCTCACTGCACGAACTCCGTAGCATCGGCGAGGATCCTGAAATACTTGGGTAGATTTTTAACTCGAAATTTTGCCCTGGCAGCGCCGTTAGGCTACTCTTTTTCGATTTCCAACTGCTAAGGGATTTTTTACGTGCCCAACAATACACACGGGCGTCCGATCTCACTACCCAGAGACCAGGGGAAATTTTATTACTGGAAGTCCACGTGGATTTTTTAAATAAATCCCGGTCCCCACCGGGGCCTGAACCCAGGACCTCCAGCACTCGAGGCGGACACAATACCTCGAGACCACTCAGCCCCCCTGTGTTGTTTGCTTATAACGACTAAAACTATCACTGAGATAAAACCCAAACTTTCATTAACTTGTGCCAGTGCAGGAGGGCAGGAAGAATATGTTGTGACACCCATTCCTAATGCAGAGAACTAAACACACTCCATCGAATTAAGAGGTGAAGACAAAAAATGGCGCTGGATTGAGAAAACATTCTAATAGAATCACTAGGAAGTCAATTCTCTATCTCCCACAGGGCAAAATAAATAGTGGGAAACTAATTACATACGGAGACGCGCAATCGAGAGCAAGACGCCTAAAGGCTTCAAAGTCGGACACGTGCCATAAACTGGCACGTGACAAGGCTAACGCCAGAAGACATGCGAATTTCAAAATGAGCAGCGTGGAAGCCGCCAACACAATCAAGAAGACACAAGAGGAAAATTTGACAGCCTAGCTGCAGTAAAACGCCAGAACGTGAAACAACCGCAAAGGTTATTCATACTTCTACACCAAATGATGTCGCTCCCGTCGATCAGCCGACACCAGAAACTGCAACTTTAACTGAAGACTCAGCAGCCGTGAAGTTTTCAACAGCAAAAGCCGTGAAGTTTTTAACAGCACCAAGATGAAGCAGCCCAATTTGCCAGAGACCCCCACACAGGAGGAAACAACAACAACGGAGAACATCATCGGCAAATTACTGCTAAAACGGACAAGCGTGGGAGAAGCCAAACTGACGGAGCTACTAACAGACAAGATAATCTAGCTGCTGGAAAACGAGCTGGGAAGTAACAGAATCTACCAGCTGCGCAAGACACCTGATTGAGTAGTGGCCTCCATCAACAAAAACCCAAAGACCACAGCATTTATGCAGAAATTAGCACAAAGAGAGAAGTCCGACACCAAGCTTCACCACGGCATCTTATTGGAAGCCACCCGACACAGCATGATGAAACGATGGGTCATTAAACGAGTCAAGACTTGTCAAAGCCCATATTACACCCGATGACGCAATTAAATATATCTTACAACTACTTGCCCAATACTTGCTTGGATGTGTGTGCCAGTGGTGCGTGGTGCGCACCATTTATATAGCTATAGAATGGAAGACTGTGTTGTTGTTATGACAGTTAGAGATTAGGATAGATTTGGGAAGGGTCGGCCTGTAGAGCCTTTTGTTAATTACGGGTCTAGTTTGTATAGGCATAGAATACTTAGTGGGATTAGCGAGTAGTTAGGCTGTGTGTGTTTATCGGGGGATAGGGGGTTAGTTCATCCTTTATGTTATGTACGCAGATAATGACTAAACATTTGTTTTAATGTTATAACAACGGTGTTGCTATTTGATTCATATGACAACCACTTTGGAGCGGTTGAGTGGCATTAGTAATATTACTCTTTGTCATAAGCCATAGGTTTATGACAGTAATTATGGGGGATAGCGTCCTTTAAGAATCCCAAATAGTGAAATTAACCCTAGTCAGATATGAATATTATTTGGTCCCTTTTTCTACTTGGTGAGATATATATATTTATTGTGCAACAACTCTTCGAGGTCAACATAAAGACTGGAACGTCATTATTATCATCATCGCCGTTTGGTGTGATTCGCGCAAACAGATAAGTGTCTTAATTTTGATTTGCTATCTTCCAGGTCTGTGCAGGTAATGGTTGGGTCCATTTACTATCATTCATATCACCGTGTTTTCAATGAGGTGACTCAATGAGTAAACTATATTAGTAATCAATTATTGTAATTATTGTATTGGTAGGTAATGTGCGTGTCTACATTATTTGCATGATTCGTATAAGATTTTTGGAATACTAAGTTTAATTTAATCAGTGATTCCAGAGTGCTGCTGAGTATCGTCATTTGTATAATTTTCCAGAGTATCATCGACCTAAAATAATGTCATCACTAAGCGACTTTGTTGAGTTGGGTATAAAATGTGGTCTCACAGGTGAAGAACTTATACAATGGGGTGAAAAGAAGTATGGTGAACACATTGAAAGAGAAGAGTGGATGAAGGAAATATATTTAAGAAAATTAGATAAAGAACTTGCTGCAATGCAAGCTGAACTGGACGCACAAGTAAAGGAAGCTACACTAGACGCACAAGCCAATCAAGCTGAACTAGACGCACAAACAAAGCAAGCTGAATTAGTTGCAAAAATAAAGCAAGCTGAACTCGACGCACAGACAAAACAAGCAGAGTATCATGTGCAAGTTTAACTACAACAATTATAATTAAACAATAAAACTGACAGCGCTGCACAGAAATGTAAAAAAGGACTGTGAACCAAGGAACAAACGTTACCAGGGGATAGTAAAGTATTTTTGTTCAGGAGACAGTATTTCAGCATGGACGCAGAATTTTGAAATGGTGATGTCCCACTACGAGGTGTCAAAGGAAGAGTGGCATATTTTATATTTCAAATATTTAGCGTTAGAGCCATTGAAGGTGGTGGAAACCACACCCGACCACCTAAGAACAAACTACGAGTATGTCAAAAACCTATTTTACAGCATTTTCCGTTAGATCAGGGGGGCTTCCGTGATCAATTTAGAAACCTTGCTTTAAGGCCAACCAGACCTTTATGGACTACGTATCCGAGGTATATGGTAATTTTGACAAGTGGATAAAAGCTGCGAAGGTGAGGCTGATTGTCATCTGTTAAAGGACTTACTAATCAGAGATAAAATATTATCTTCGTTACCAACTATGTTTTCGAAACTTCTTCAGGAGAACGAAAGTAGTTCTGTTAAAGAAATAGAAAAAAGGCTCACCCTATTACAACGCAAATAGAGACATTTTGTCAACTGCAACACCTGATAGTGCATTTGGTGCTGCAGCCACAAATATTCCAAGCAGAAAATCCTTTAAGGGGGACAAGACTTATTCACATAGCAACAAAGATTGGAAATTTAAAAAAGGGAAGATGATAACATGCAAATATTGCTTAATGACAATTAATGGTGACAATTAAATGTGTGACAAAAACCAAACAATCAAAATTATTTGCAGAAAATCATGTGTCGACAGTAATCCAGATCAAATCGATATAAATATATGGTTAAGTGTTACCTTTGTAAGGCCTATGGCCACGTGCAAAGATTTTGTAAGTGTTGGGCGGAGTTTAAATATGTAAATAAATTTACTATTGATAGCGGTGGGAATAAAACATACGTCCAGGGTCAGGAGGTCGCCAAAACAATGACGAACATGGAGGATTATGGGACCCAGTTTGATACTCCAGAGCTATTTGACCCTAGTATTACAGCAACAAACGAAGGCTATGCACATAGTACTTCTCCACAAAGACAAGATGCTCCTCTTATAAACCATTTTAGACGTATTCAGGGAAAACATAAAGTTAATTCCTGGTTGTAAGGAAAAGTTCTTATCATGTGTATGTGTGTTTGTTGTTGTTGTTGTTGTTGTTGTTGTTGTTGTTGTTGTTGTTGTTGTTGTTGTTGTTGTTGTTGTTGTTGTTGTTGTTTTGTTGTTGTTGTTGTTGTTCAGAAAATAAGTGCCATTACTAGACTGAACACAGAAACTATCCATAACTTTGAGGATCTCATATCTAGGCATGACAAACTCTAAAGTATTTTCTAAACTGGATCCAAGCAATGGGTATTGGCAAATACCCATGAGCGACAAATCGACACACCTAACAACATTTGCTATTCCACTCAGACTTCTCGAATGTATACATATATTTCATTTACATTACTTCACACACCAGCTACGTTTGTACGAATGACCAGATTATTTTTACGAGACATCCCAAATGTGGCTACACACACTGATGACACATGCATGCATACAGACAACATGACAAATCACTTAAGGATACTGAGACAGGTTTTGGACAGAATTAACCTATGTGGCTTAACAGTCAAACCAGCTAAAGTAGTCATTGGATTTTCACAAATTGATTTTTGGGACACAGAATTTCTAACGGGTTCATCACAAGTGATGACTAACATTGCTTCTAAACTTTTAAATCACAATATCCCTAAAACAGAACAAGTTAAATAAAAGAACTAAGACGTTTGTTGGGTTTGGTCACCAACTACAATTAATTCATCCCTAAAGTGTCAGTATTAACGCACATGTTCACAAAATTACTATCCAAAAACCAACCAGGCAAAATTGTGCACAGTAGAGACCTCGAATTGGCATTTCAAAAGATACAGATATGGTTTTCGAATCCTCCTATTTTGAGGTTATCTAATCTAAAATTCCCGTTCATTCGCAGACTAGATACATGTGGTATCAAAATCTCCTGTGTGCTCCGTCAGTGCTACGATGAAATTTTACATCACATCGTTTATGTCAGTCGAAAAATACTTCTAGATGTACAGAAATGCTCCACATCTGAAATGGAATGTCTTACTATGGTTTTCATGGTTACAATACTCAGCAATACTATGCTGGGAACTCACGTTACTTCACAGACAAACATAAAGGCAGTCCAAGGAGTAATCGTATTGCCAGAAAATCCACACCATCGACAACTTGAAATGCATTATTTCGAAAATAATAATAGATATCCAAACTATGATTGATCCGGTTGATAAACTGCAACAGTTTGATATACCTCACCAGACCACTGCAATATGTCCGAAGACTCTGATTGGGTGCAAGAGACTAAAATATGTAGATGTCTCATTTAACTAAATTGCTAGAAACATTCAAGCTACTGAACCATCTAGACTACTCGAACATCAGAAATAATCACGTACATGGCTGTCCTGATGCAGACATTCATATTTTGGTTTCGTTCCCAACACTAGATCTCAAATCAAATCAGCTACTCGAATCTAAGTAACTGTGATGTATACAGGTTATCGACATTACATGTAGCCGTCTGAGCTACCTGAGCAAATGGTTGACATGACAGGCCTTGAATTGCTTATTCTCGCAAAGAACAAACTCGAAGTATTGCCTGACGGGCGTTCCTGTGTCAATGTTACTCGTTTGATATAAAACACTTTCAAGGCAACAAAAACACCATTGCTGATTTACTGTCAAGATCATCACCCTGCAGTTATTCAAAGCATTCAGCACAACGTATCACAAATTAAAGTCCAACATCCGGTGGAAACTGACATTCATCAACATACAATTCTCTGTGGTGTATGAAGAAAGGGCAATCCTGATGAACTACAATCAAATTTTAGACTTCATTTCAAAACTCTCAGATAACCATAAATGTCAGATATACATCAGTTCTCGTGGATCAATTACCACCATTCCGTCAATTCAATGTTATTTTCAAAATTACAACGTGACTATATGTGTGGCCTTTGGATGAAATGAAAGCAATAAGATTCCGGCCATCATTAGCAAAATTGTTAGCAACGTCTTTCGTTTTGTCAAACAGGAGTCTTCGTCTTTTGTCTTCGGGAGTCTCCGTAGTGAAGTAGTCAGGCCGTTTGACTCGAGCTCAGAAGATTGTGGGTTCGATTCCGGGCCGCGTCCTTCGGTTCACGGGTGAATTTTTTCGGAGGCCCCTGTGGGTCGTCGCTAAAGCTACGGAGTTCGTGCTTTGTGCGATGCTTTCCGCGCTGGGGAAAGAGACCGAGCCATATGGGTAAAATCTAGGTGCAATGAAGTCGACCCTGTCGATTTTTAAGCGACTTTTGCTTTCAAGGCAGAGAATAACAATATCAAATCTTTGCCAAACAATCTATCAATAATGGTACTGGATCGCGTTGCCATGATGTAACGGATATCTGACGCATAGCTTTCTCTACAAGAGTGAACATAGCCCGCAATGGCCTCGCAAGCAGTATTCACAGAGTGAAAAAAAAATATACACAATCTTTTATCTGGATCTTCCTTATAGTAATCTAGAGGACATGTCTGTAGATTTGGTTTAAACCGAAGTATTTACAGAAGAAACTATACTACATAAACGATTATTCCTATTCGAACACTGTGTTTTTTCGTGTGGAACTTATCTACCTCAATTCCAACAACCACGTCAAGATCATAAACTTGGTACATTTACGCATTGGATATTTTGTGATAATTCTTCTCGGATATGTTCATTGATACCTAGTATAATTTTTTTGCTTAAGTATTTAAATTTATTGGATTCATACGCACGCACGCACGCACGCACGCACGCACGCACGCACGCATATATATATATATATATATATATATATATATATATATATATATATATATATATATATATATACGCGCACACACACACACACACACACACACACACACACACACACACATATATATATATATATATATATATATATATATATATATATATATATATATATATATACATATATATATATATATATATATATATATATATATATATATATATATATATATATATATATATATATATATATATATATATATATATATATATATTGTTGTCTTTTCTTTCTTGTCATATGTGATCGTACCTCACTTTATTATATTATAATCTTAGACTTGATATTTCATTTTTTTTCTTCCCGATTTGAACAATTTTTCTCTGATGATTGCATGTGAAAATAATTTTTGTTTGGTCATTACACGCTATGGTGATATTTGTTTTCTTTACTTCTTATTATATTTATTATTACATGTTTGGTATTTATGATTCATAGATATTGCATGCATACTGCATTATTATTTTTCCTTTAACTCGTTAAAGGTCAATACTTGGATCATGATCGTTTATGGTATATTATTAACATTGATGAACATCGACATGCCCAGTAATTGTCATTTAACAACCATTTACTGTAGAGGTATGTTTGCTGTTTGAGTATGAAAGTGTATACGAAAGTTGTAGATTTTAATCATCACATTACCTTGACATATTTGCAGATAATTATATATCTATGTCACTAAGGACAAGAATATGTACTTAAAGATGGCAATTGTGTTGCAGGAAATTGATTACAAGTATTGTGTACGCATACTATAGTCATAGGGGTTAACTGAGGTGTTATACATTACAGTGAGGAGTGGTGATGATTTTTATGAATCTATGGGTGGTTTGCCCATGGGTTTGGAGATATGAGACCGAGACATGAATGTTGGTCTTGCGTAGACTGGAAGGCACCTCGTCTTTGATGATTCCTGGCAACAGCTTAAGGGGCATTATTAAGCTAAACTACTGATATGTGAGTTGGGAGATCGTAGCATGAGCCTGCGTTGCAAGTATGGCCTAAGTCGAGTAATTCCTTATAGCTTAGTCTATATTATACAGATTACACCAGTGTGTTAGAATATGGTTACACATGATCAACCCATATACCACTACTTCTATTAAAAAGGCAATCTTTGTATTGAGTCCCGACTAGTCCATGAGATGGAAGGTCACAACTAATATGACACAACTTTGTATTGCCCGCATACAAGCATTGCATATGGATAACATGTACACTTTATGGATGGGGTACATAATCTTGTAATATGATGACGAGTGTAATATGGATCTGCGACTTAAATACTATATTTGTGTTCAGTAGAGTAACATGACAGTATTTGTCACATTTCTTACATCGGAAAAGTGCCAAATTTGAGAGAGGGGGTGGATGTCACAGCCCATATTACACCCGATGACGTAATCAAATATATCTTACAACTACCTCCCCAATACGTGCTTGGATGTGCGCACTGCTCGATGCATGCGTGGTGCGCACAATTTGTATAGCTATAGAAAGGAAGACTTTGTTGTTGTTATGACAGTTAGAGATTAGGATACCTTTGGGAATGGTCGGTCTGTAGAGCCTTTTGTTAATTACGGGTCAGGTTTGTATATACATGGAATATTTAGTGGGATTAGCGGGTAGTTAGGCTGTGTATGTTTATCGTGAGATAGGGAGTTGGTTCATACTTTATGTTATAGCACGCAGATGATGATTAAACATTAGTTTTAATGTTATAACAACGGTGTTGCTGTTCGATTCCTATGACAACCATTTCGGGGCGGTGAGTGGCATTAGTAATATTACTCTCCGTCATAAGCCATAGGATTATGAAAAGACCCATCTTACCAACGACCTGATCAGGGAGATGCTGACAAAGGAGAACAAGAAACTCAAGATCACCAGTTCCTCCGAAGTCTGAGAGTGTCTGCCTGCACGACGAGGAACCACCAGTCTTCACATCAATAAGCCAGACATGGGACAACGGATACTCACGCAAACCTCAAGTCCTGTATGACATCACTCTGATGTTGAACAACAGGATGTTTTCATCCGACATACAGGACTTCACGCTGGAGATCACAGCCAGCGAACACAAGCAAGCAAGATCACCAGTGAGCAGAGGATCATCGGAAAGAACAACATACCCTCCATAGTCGTCCTTAGTAACATCGGAGGACGGAGTGATCCCTCAATTACATCAGATGGCGCGGGAGAGATCAAGTTCCAGAGCTCTACATACCGAGAATACTGCAGTGCTCTAAGTGCCAGAAGTTTTGGCACACCCGTGCCACCTGCAAGAGTGAGGTGGAGGTATACAGATACTGCTCTGGACCTAATCCATACAGTAGTGCCAGCATGCACAGATCGACAAGGACTTCAGGATTCCTCATACTAAGAGAAAATGCGCCAACTGTCTCGGCAACCACGGCGCCAGGTACCTCGGCTGCCCCTGCAACCAAGACAGCAAGGAAGCCATGAAGATCGCCATCAAAACTAACCTACCCTATAAAGAGACTAGGAGGTAATACAAGGCCACCAATTGACTCACAAAAAGCGACAAAGCGCAACTGGAAGGCCAATTGAAAGACCTGAGATCAAAGCTCAACAACATGGAGGAAGAAAAAAGAAAAGACGCAAGAGACCCAGATAACAACCGCTCAGCGCATCCTGGACGAAACGAAGCAAGTTCAGCAGAAGATTGAGCAGGATGTCGCGCGAATGACTGCTATAAAGGCTGAGACTGAAGAACAGCTATCAAAAATAAAATATGTGAAAGAAAGGACAAAAGATACTCTACAAGACATATTAGCACTGCTCAAGACCCAGACAGCCATACCCGAACCAAAAGATGAAAGAGCACAGACAGAAGAAGAAGCAATAGAGGAGGTACAATATCGCTCCCGACCAAGCTCGAACTGGCGAACCGCCCACAACACACTAAATCAAGGAAGACCAAGACGATGCCCAAACGATCACAATTACTAGAGCATATAGAACGAGAGGTAAAGCTCCCTGAAGGAAACAGCACCATATGACGGGGTGGGTACGCAACAACTGCAAGCCTCAACAAGTGCGCGACTCTGTCCAGGCATGAAAAACCTCATCAAGAAAGTAACGAAAGCAATCAACCCAACTACAAGCTACACCATAAACACCCCTACATAGCCAAGTCGAAAACTCGAAAGCTGAAAGGAGGTACCAACAGTTGAATTGGATTGGATACACACGGAGAAGAGTACGAACCGAGAGAGAGAGAGAGAGAGAGAGAGAGAGAGAGAGAGAGAGAGAGAGAGAGAGAGAGAGAGAGAGAGAGAGAGAGAGAGAGAGAGAAATAATATACACGGAGAGTTTAAGGAGATGGCAGGAGAAAGGAGGGATTGTTGTGAGTTTAAGGAGATGGCTGTATATGGGAGGGCTTGTTGTGAGTTTAAGGAGATGGTATATATAGGAGAGCTTGTTGTGAGTTGAAGGAGATGGCAGGAGATAGGAAGGCTTGTATGTGAGAACTTGTTGTGAGTTTAAGGAGATGGCAGGAGACAGGAAGGCTTGTTGTGAGTTTTAGGAGATGGCTGTATCTAGAAGGACTTGTGAGTTTAAGGAGATCGCTGTATATAGGAGGGCTTGTTCTGAGTTGAAGGAGATGGCAGGAGACAGGACGGCTTGTTGTGAGTTTAAGGAGATGGCAGGAGATAGGAGGGCTTTTTGTGAGTTCAAGGAGATGGCTCTATATAGAAGGGCTTGTTGTGAGTTTAAGGAGATCGCTGTATATTGGAGGGCTTGTTCTGAGTTGAAGGAGATGGCAGGAGACAGGAAGGCTTGTTGTGAGCATAAGGAGATGGGAGATGGGAGGTCTTGTCGTGAGGTGGTTAAGAGCCAATGCACCACTGGTGGATAAGCGGCAGGAGTAGAAGACATTAGAAGAGTCATAGATACTCACAGAATGGCATTCTTTTCTGTTAAATTGTTTTGGCTCTCATTTAGTTTGGACGCATTTAAAACGGGCATAATGACATGGTTTGGGAAATAAAGGCGGCAAGCGTAATGTGGATCACAATGTCCTTCTAGTGCCGACTGCTCTGTACAAATATGAGGGTACAACATATATTGAAAACACCTACAATCATGTAAATGGGTATCGTGCTTAAATTACACGGTTGTGAAGAAATGGTTAGTGATACACAATGTATATAAACGAAATCAAACAGAAATCCTTCGAGTTGGTAGGAACATGTGGATGGAGCAATTGTATTTACGACAGCTTAGCGACTGCTCAATGACATGACAAGACCGTGCTCATCTACGCAGTCAAAGTAAAACCACTCAATATAAGCATGTTCAAAGTAAAACCACTCAATATAAGCATGTTCAAAGTAAAACCACTCAATACAAGCATGTTCAAAGTAAAACCACTCAATATAAGCATGTTTAGAGACTTAACACCCAAGTCTGGAGACTCTAGCACATAGATAGGAACATGGCGCCTGAAACATGCTAGACAAACATACGAGCACAGTCTGGAGTGGGTAAACTCTCCCATCTTGGTTTGTGTGGACGGGTTTCAAAGTGATTGAATAGCCCAGGATGGTCTTTACTTGAATGACAGATACATGTGTGGTTGATACATTTGTGGTGGATTATGTGGGTGGTTATCTGTGGCTGATACATGTATGGATGATACATGTGTGGTTGATACATGTGTGGTGGATATGTGCGTGGTTGATAGTCTGTGGCATATATGGATGATACGTGTGTGGTTGATACATGTGTGGATGATATATGTGTGGTTGATACTTGTGTGGTTGATACATTGTGGTTGATTCATGTGTGGTTGATACATATGGGGTTGATAGATATGTAGTTGATACATGTATAGTTTATACATGTGGTTGATACAGGTGTGGTTGATACATGTCTGGTTGGTACATGTGTGGCAGATACTTGTGTGGTTGATATATGTGTGGTTGAAATATGTGTGCCTGACGTATGTTTGGTTGATACATGCGTGGTTGATACATGTGGGTGGTATATGTTATACATGCGTGGTTGCTACATGTGTGGTTGATACATGTATGGCTGAAACAGTAACCACATATGAACTCACTTATGTGTGGCTGATATATGTGTGGTTGATACATGTGTGGTTGATACATGTGGGTGATACATGTTGATACATGTGTGATTGATACATATATGGTTGAAACAGTAAGCACATATGAACTCACTTATGTGTGGCGCATATATATGTGGTTGATACATGTGTGGTTGATACATGTGGTTGATACATGTTGATACATGTGGGTGATACATGTTGATACATGTGTGATTGGTAATATATGGTTGAAACAGTAAGCACATATTAACTCACTTATGTGTGGCTGATATATGAGTGGTTGATACATCTGTGACTGATACATGTGCGGCTGATACATGTGTGGATGATACATGTGTGGTTGATACATGCATGGTTGACACATGTATGGTTGAAACAGTAAGCACATATAACTCAATTATGTGTGGCTGATATATGTGTGGTTGATACATGTGTGGCTGATACATATGTGGTTGATGCATGTGTGGTTGATTCATGTGTGGTTGATTCATGTGTGGTTGAAATATGTGTGCTTGATATATGTTTGGTCGATGCATGTGGGTGATACATGTTAATACATGTGTGGTTGATACATATATGGTTGATACATATATGGTTGAAACAGTAAACACATATGAACTCACTTATGTGTGGCTGATATATGTGTGGTTGATATATGTGTGGATGATACATGTGGGTGATACATGTTGATACATGTGTGATTGGTAATACATGGTTGAAACAGTAAGCACATATTAACTCACTTATGTGTGGCTGATATATGAGTGGTTGATAAATGTGTGACTGATACATGTGCGGCTGATACATGTATGGTTGATACATGTGTGGTTGATACATGTGTGGTTGATACATGTATGGTTGAAACAGTAAGCACGTATTACTCACTTATATATGTCGCTGACCTAGAAATATTAATGTCTCATTTCTCCTATCTCTCTCCTTTCTTCCTGTTTCATTTTTTTTAATAGACGATTGTTTGAGATTAAAAGCTACGGATTAATATGTGACAAGAATAGCACGGTTAGTGAGGCTATTACCCGACAAGGATTTACAAACCTGCAAGTGTTCCACGTCACTGCATACTTGTCCGACAGAATATAAACATAACAAATGCAGTAAAGTCTTGAGTATTATTCAAGATCAATGCAGTAAAATAAACTACACAGCTAATCTCGTTTTCAGAAACAGCAGACAAGTAATTGTTACACTTTTTGAATTCTCCATGCATAGATTCAATCGACCATGTGACTATCATTACCTCCTGTTTATTCCAATTTCATTACCTTGTCTGAAATATGATCTGTCGAAAATCAAGAATACAAAAATATATTTTGCATTGCCGATAGTATTTTTTTTTAAATCTCAACTTAAACGACTGCTGGTCTAAGTCATATAGAAGCGTGCAAACGTTCCCGGCGCCCAGAACACAGACGGCAGGCACAAGGACCCGCTTGTTAGAGGGGGCTAGTCTCGAAAGTGCGTGCGTCCACAGCTAGATAATTCCACAGGATTGCTGCTACAATCGGCCCCTAGATTTCTTACGGTTTTGGTCAGCGAAATGTAGGGCCAGTACAATGTAGGTAAATCGCATCTATGTATCAACAAAATAGCTATAAAAAATAGTAAATATGGTTCTTATCTATGTGAATGCAATAAGTATTAACTAATTACCGAAGTAATTATTTTTAGGTTTGAACAGACACTTTTGCTTTGGACGCTTACAATCGACACCATTATGTTTTAGTGACGCTGAAGTACTTTTTTCTGATTCAGAAAAGCATAGATTCATCATCAACATCGTCAGCATCATCATCACCACCATCATCATCATCATCATCATCATTATCATCATCATCATCATCATCATCATCATCATCATCTTCACTTCTGTCGTCAAGCGTCGTGGGGAGGAATAATTTGCGCTCCAGCTCTCGGTGGGCGGCACTTGATAGTGTCATTCCGTGTGATTGTACAATGTCTTTGATGTCGTCAATCCATTTTCGTCTTAGACGTCCTCTTGGTCTCGTCGCAGATGATCTTTGATGTAAGGCCAGTGATGGTAGTTGCTGGTGTTGCATTCTAACGACATGGCCAAACCACTTGATCTTCTGTCTTTCAATAAATGTGGCACAAGGTGTTGATCCCACTATCTGTCTGATAACATCATTTCTTACTCGGTCTCGATTTGTTAAGTTGGCAACTCTTCTCATGCATCTCATCTCGCAGGTGTTGATTTTGCGAGAATGTAATTTGGAGTCCAAGTTTGAGATTGGTAGCATAGGATTGGTATGAATATGCTGCTTATTATCTGTCGTTTTGCGGACATGGGAATATTTGGATGTTTCAGTAAGGGTGATAATTGATATGGGTAGCGGGGTAGGGGTATCCCCTATCAAAGGAGAAGTAAGGCGCCTTCTTCCCTCCGCTAGCCTACGGGACACCCTTGGGCAAGGTGGAGTACCCGTTTAGCCCCCCGATCAGGGTTACGTGAAGCCATGCGTGCAGGTGATGGATGAAGATAGTGAGCAGCCGACAGATAGTTGTAGGCTATGGTTTTCACCTTCACGACGGTAGGCAGAGGATCTCTTTTTTTTGAGGAGACAATGGCTACGGTCACTGACTAGTATGGTCACTGCTAGGAAGGAAAGGAATGACAAACTACCTTCTTTATAAATGCCAAGAAAATCATGTTGTGTGGGTAAAAAGACATAGATTATGGTCGTCACTAGGAAGAACGAAATACCACAATGTAATATACAAGTAAATGGGAATATTCTTCAACAAGTGAATAGGTACAATTATCTCGGAACAGTAATAACATCTGATGGGAGATCCTTGAAGAGATTAGAACAAGAATCGCCATGTCTAAGGTAGCCTTTAGCAAGATGAAAAACATACTGACCAATAAAAAGATGTCAATTGAAACGAGAAAAAGAGTGTTGAGGTGCTACATAGAACCTGTACTTTTATATGGATGTGAAGCGTGAACAATGAGCAGTCAAGCTGAAAAACATCTGATGGCTGTAGAAATGTGGTTTCTGAGGAAAATGCAAAGAATACCATGGACAGCCAGAAAGACCAATGAACAGGTTCTTCAAGAAACAAACGAAGATCGTAAACTGATTAGAGACATTAGACGCAGATAGTCACAATTTTTTGGGCATGTTATGAGAAGAAATGAATTGGAGAACTTGGTGACAACTGGTAAGATCGAAGGGAACAGACCATGAGGAAGACCTAGAAGCAAATACCTGGATGGCTTGGCCTCGTGGCATGGTCGAGACAGAAACACGGAGCTGATCCACGACTCTGGTGATTGAGTGAGATGGCACTTGTTTATTTACTTGTATATTACATTGTGGTATTTCGTTCTTCCTAGTGACGACCATAATCTGTGTCTTTTTACAATTTTATTCTAACCCTAGTTGTTCACTGTGTGTAACAACCGCATCTACTAAAGTTTGCAGGTCCTGTTCATTGTCTGCAATAAAGAATGTATCATCTGCATATCTAATGTTATTCATGCATTGTCCCCCAATGTTGATTCCTTCCATATCTTAAATATTTCTGAAAATGCTTTCACTGTAGAGGGAAAACAGATCTGGAGACATTACACATCCCTGTCTCACACCTCTCTTAATAGGCGGATATTGAATTACTTCATTATCAACTCTTATGGCAGCTTGTTGTTTCCAATATATGTTTTTTTACAAGTCTAAGGTCTTTTCCATCAATTTGTAGATCTTCAAGCATCCTTATCATGTTAACATGTCTCACTTTATCGAAAGCCGTTGTGTAGTCAATAAAGCAAAGGTGTGGATCTTTGTTTACTTCTATAGAACGTTCGATTACGGTTCTCAGTCTATACACAGCATTTACTGTACCCTTGCCTTCTACACACCTACATTGTTCTTCTCCTATTTCAGGTTGTATTTACCTCCTAACTCTTTGCATGATAATTCTTAGCAAAATCTTCGTGATGTGACTCATTATACTTATTGTTCGATGTTGATCACATTCCAAGGCTCCGAATTTCTTTGGGATTGCAATAAATACAGCATTACATAACTCCTGAGGTATATTTCCAGTATCATATATTGTATTAAGCAGACTGGTAACTTTATCTATTCCATATTCTTCTAAAGCATTAATCATTTCTGTTGTGACGCTGTCTGAACCGGGAGTCTTGCCAGATTTCATATGGTTAAGAGCATTCTGAACCTCCATCTTCAAAATTGCTGGTCTTTCATTATTATTTTGAACATCAAACTGTTCGTCTCTGTTATCGACATAAAGGTTTTTGACATAATCTGACCATTCATGCAAGATCTGATCTTTTTCTATTACGACTCTTCCATCATTTGTCTTTAGGCAGCCTGCTGATCTACGTGTTCTTTGATTAGTAAGTTCCTGAATTATTTTGTGCATTAGGTTCGCATATTTACTGTTGTGTTGTTTTTCAATTTCTCTGCAATTTTTCTCAAGCCATGTTTCTTTTGCCTCCTTACATAAGGTTCTGACCTTTCTGTGAATTTCTTCATATTTGGCAGGATTATTTTAGTTCTGTTTTCTTGTTTCCATTAGTTGTAAAATTTCTTCAGTCATCCATGTCTTACGGCCCACTTTCTTTACTTTTGGAATATTTTTTTTAAAAAGGATCTCTAGATCAGACAATAAATCAAATGTGTTCTTTACTTCTATGTTAAAATCATCTTGTATTTCTTTGTCAGTGTTCAATTTTCACAAGTCATATTTAGGGTTTCCTGCTGTATACTTGACTTTCTTTAACTTTACCCTCAATGTGCCTGTAATTAATCTGTGATCAGTGTAACAGTCTGCATTTGGAACTGTTTTTACGACCGTTAACGCATTTCGAAACCTTTTGCTAATTAGGATGTAATCTATCTGATTTTTAATCCTGCTGTCTGGACTCCTCCATGACCATAATCTTCTACGATGCTGTTTAAACCAGGTGTTTCCTACAACCATTTCTTGTTCTTTTGCCCATTCTACAAGTCTGTATCCTCTTTCAATTCTCTCTCCCAAACCATGGTTGCCTACATTGCATCCATCACATCCATCCTATTTTTGCGTTGAAATCACCCATTATGATATTTATTTCTGATTTTTTACAGTTCTTCAAAGCAGACACCTTGTCATTATAAAATTCTTCTATACTTTCTTCACTGCATTCACTTGTTGGGGCATATACTTGAATGGCATTTATTTACTGATATATATAGCATATTGCCGTCTTGACAGACGATAGTTTGTTACATTGTGCTTCAAAAAAGCTTAATAACTACAATCGATGGCGGTGGCGAATGTGACTGATAAGGCCAATTCGCGCTGTAAATGTTCGTCCACAGTGGACACATGGTCATTTTCACCATCTCGCTCGGTGAGTGACTTATCTGCAATAATTTTCTCCTTTTGTCTTTATTCCATTTCTGATATTTGCCCTCCATGCAAAACGGTCAGCGGCGACTTGCTCCCAGTGTGCATTATTAATGCCTGTATCAATCATGTCCTGCTTACACACATCTTTGCATCGCAGTAGAAGCCGCCTCTGAGATCTCCTACCCATTTGTAATTCACCAAAAAAGATGTCCTTTGATATTCTTCCATCATCCATCGTCCTAACGTGTTCTATCCATCTAAGTCTACGAAGATTGAGCAAGGAATATACGGTCACACAACCTGATCTTTCCAATACTTCAGTATTTGTGATTTTGTATTGCCACTTAATACCAAGTATTCTTCGCAGAAATGAAAGCTGTTTAAACGTTTCTCTTGGTGTAAGTTGTCCAGGTTACACTGCCATAAAGAAGAGTACTAAGGACACAGGCTTGATAGACAAGGACTCTTGTTTTGGAAGTAAGGTTCCTGTTCTCCCAGACTCTTTTTCTTAACTGGTACATTGTTGTTGTTGCCTTACCAATCCTGATGTTGATTTCCTTCCTGATCTACAATTGAGTGGAACTGCGGAGCAGTCAGACTTGTGCAAAAGTCATAATCAAACTGAGCCGGGAGTGCAGGGAGTGGCCAGCAGGGGCCAAGGAAGTGGAAATCCAGCAACTATTTCAGAATAATGCTCGCGCGTGTGATGTGATTATGTACACAAATGGTTCGGTGTTGAGAGACAGGAGAGTGCCTGGGGGTTCTTAGCAAAAGCTAATGGTCACCGTGTGGTGCAGGAGAGCTTGGCATATGATACCACAACATCTAGCTTAAGAATGGAGGTGGAGGCGATCAGTGCAGCCTTCTGCTGGATGGAGAATACGATACACACACACACACACACACATCGTGATTGTAACTGACTCAGAAAGCATGCTGAGTATGGTGAGGACAGGCAAGCTTCGTGCAGAGTGGCTTGCTTCGCTTCGGAAGTCACGGGTGACAAGCATCGTCTGGATCATTTCTCCGGGGCATGCTGGTGTGCTGGGGAATGAACAGGCGGACAGATTGGCTGGCTCTGCAAAACTTGGTGGAGTATTGATGCATGATAAGGAAGACGTGGTTGTGGCCTTGTGGGAGCATTTGTACACCTCGGAGGAGCAAATGAATCACAATGGTCTGGCAAGAATGCGACAGCGAGGGGGTGACGAGGGGATCTGGCCGACGATCGAAGCTCAGAGTAAAGGCGAGACGGGCATATAATCAGATTGCTACTGGTACTATTAGTGTTGGAACTCTTCGCTGGCTGCTGAGGATGGGGACGGAGTGCTTATGAGAATGCCCCGAATGCTGTGATGTCGGTTCCTAAATCAATCAATCAATCAATCAATCAAAATCTTCGCATTCAATTGCTCCTGGTCTTTTTGGTATTGCTATAAATACAGATTTCAGCATATCGCTTGGTATATATCCACTGCTATAAGTATCATTCAACATTTTGGTTAAAATATCTACTCCAAATTCTCCCATTACTTCTAATTCTTCTATTGTGATTCCATCTGGCCCAGCTGATTTTTCTTTCTTCATATGCTTGATAGCGTCATCAACTTCTTCTTTTAGAATAGGTGGACCTTCTAAGTTACTTTCTTCTATTAATTCTGCCCTTTCTCCATCATATAAGTCTCTTATACACTCATTTCACCTCGTCATTATAGCATCTTTCTCCAATAATATATTTCCTGTTATTTGATTTTAAACAACCTGTATTTATTCTTATATTACTTCCTGTAATCTCATTGATTTGTTTGTGCATATTTTTTGTATCTTTAATAGAATTTAATTCAATTTTCTTGCATTCTTCATTTAACCAACTTTCTAATCACACAATTAGTTCTCTTTCTTTATTTATCGTATTATATGAATGCTTATCATTTTTACTCTGTTTTCTTTTGAATATCAACTTTAATATTTCTTCAGTCATCCATTTTTTCTTAGCTTTTTCGCTTCTCTCCGGTAATATTTCTTTGCTCGTTTGATGAATGGAATCACTTAACATTTCCCATTGTTCGTTTATATTCTGTATTTTAATTGTAGGTTTTGTTATTAGTGATTCAACCTGATCCAAGATTTTGATTTGTGGATAAACAACTTTTCCACTGCGCATATCAAACTACCATTCATGATTCAAGTTTTCACCTAGGTATGTCTAATCTTTGTACTCAGTTCCATTTGCTACAGACCTTACCTATGCCATCTTAAGACGTTAAGAAGTAAAGTCTCGTACAAGCGAGCAAGAAATAAATTCCTGTCTCCGTGCTCAAAGATTATCTTGAACTTACAACGTCATGACTGTTATATAATCATAAGGACAACAGTTTTTATTTTCGCATGCAAAAACTAGAACACTATATACAACAATAAGAAAGAGACAAACAGCTTTCTTTGGTCATGTAATGAGAAGAGAGGCATTGAAGAACATCGTGACACCTGGAGAGATCGAGGGGAAGATAGGCAGAGGCAGACCAAGAGAAATTATGCTGGATGGATTGAGGCGGTGAAGAACATCGTGACACCTGGAGAGATCGAGGGGAAGAAAGGCAGAGGCAGACCAAGAGAAATTATGCTGGATGGATTGAGGCGGTGGCACGGAGGAATATCAGCAGCAGAGATGATCCAGAAAACCAAAGACCGAGATCTGTGGAGAGTCATGAACGCCTACGCCAGCTGGCAGGGCACTTGATGATGATGATGATGATGATGATGATGATGATGATGATGATGATGATGATGATGATGATGATGATGATGATGATGATGATGATGATGATGATGATGATGCAAAGAATGCCAGTTTGTCATTATAAAATGTTTATAAACAACAACAAAATATATGATGTAATTATTTTTCAAAACCAATTAAAAGTGATTCAATTTTATTAAGAAACCAATCATGGTTAATCAACAGCAATAATCATGAGATAATATAATATTATTCATGTTTATTAGTTACTCATCAGCCTCCTTTACACTCAATTAACTCTCTAATCGCGTATGTTATTAGTGAACACACTGTTTTATTATAAGTGTTTCTTTCTTTCTTTATTATGAGTCATAACTTCAGATAGTGTTCACACATTTTGCTTTTGTTTTCCAGCTATGAAGTTATGCCGCATATGTTCTCATAGCTAGAAACAACCAAAGTGTCATGTCCGTGTACATCAAAATATACCATCAACTTGCCACTATACCTCCCCCAATTAGGCTAAATTTCTATTAGACGAAATTGTCCTCCCTTGGTGAGTTCAAGTTGAATGTAAAGAATCGGGTCATTGTCATCAAACTCCCCGTGGGATTATCAACTTAATTTAACTCTGAATCTCACCGTTGTGTGTGTGTGGTGTGTGTGTGTGTGTGTGTGTGTGTGTGTGAGCAAGAGGGAGAGAAAGAGAGAGAGAGAGAGAGAGAGAGAGAGAGAGAGAGAGAGAGAGAGAGAGAGAGAGAGAGAGAGAGAGAGAGAGAGAGAGAGCATGTATGAATGTATGAGTGAATGTGTGTATATGACTACTAGTGAGAATGTGAGATTCCGGGAGTATGCATGGGTGTGGGATGGTGTATGTATGACTGTGTGAGTATCCGTGTAAATGAGGTGCGTATGTTTGTATATGTGTGTTAGGGAGCGTATATGTGCATCTAGTAAGTCTGCATGCATGGATGTGTGTGTATGTATGTATGTGCGAGGGCGTGTCTTTGTGTCTGTGTGGGTGTCTATGTGTGGCTTCGTGTCTGTGACTGTGCGTGTGTGGATGTGTCTCTGTATGTGGGTAGGTGCGTGTAGTGTGTGTGTGTGTGTGTGTGTGTTTGTGTGTGTGTGTGTGTGTGTGTGTGTGTGTGTTTAACATATTTAATAAAAATTAAAATGGTAGAAAACAAAAAAACAATCAAAAAAAAAACAAAAAACAACATCACATTCAAGGTTATCACTTAACATTTATCGCAGCTGCTGTGCATTTTCGTGAGCCTGAATTATTTCATCCGCATAATGCACGTTGCTGACACGAAGTCCACCAACTGATATTCCTGGCATGTCATGTATAGATTTCACTATACTTGTGTACAAATTGTGATATTACACATCCCTGTCTAACACATTGTTCAATGCTTTGAAATATTCACAACTGGTTGTCAATTCTTATGGCTGCTTTCCCTTGCCAAAACATGTTCTTTTATTATTGTTTGAAATTATTATTATTCTCAGATCTTTACCATTAATTCACCAATATTATAAATATTTCTTCATATTTCACCTTATCAAATTCTTTGGTGTAGTCAATGAAGCAAACATATATATCTAAATTCAATTCAATGGTTATTGTTGTTAATGTTGTAAAGATATATATGCAATGAATGAATCATTAAAACAAATCGAGAAGCAGACTGTAAGCTTTTCTAAACGAGAATTACAAGTTACAAAATGGACGTTGCGGCCAAAGCCTTCTTCAGCACAGGAAATACAATCACTAACCGACACGACTTCATGACAAGCACTACATGAAAATATACGATGTATATCAAGATGTTTATGGCGTTGTTTGTGCCACACTGCTCGTCACCAGTTTATGGTTTTATTTTATTTCTTACTAGCTGACCCGGCCCGGCTTCGCCCAGTCCCTGGTGGGGAGCATCTCATTTAATTCATATAAGTAGTCATATAAGTTCTCGTTCCCGTTACCGACTGTCTGTCTGTCTGTCTGTCTGTCTGTCTGTCTGTCTGTCTGTCTGTCTGTCTGTCTGTCTGTCTGTCTGTCTGTCTGTCTGTCTGTCTGTCTGTCTGTCTTTCTGTCTGTCTGTCTGTCTGACCCGGCCCGGCATCGCCCAACTCCTGGTGTGGAGCATCTCATTTAATTCATATAAGTAGTCATATAAGCTCCCGTTCCCGTTCCCGACTATCTATCTGTCTGTCTGTCTGTCTATATGTCTGTCTGTCTGTCTGTCTGATCCGGCCCGGCTTCGCCCAGCCCCTGATGGCGAGCATCTCATTTAATTCATATAAGTAGTCATATAAGTTCCCGTTCCCGACTCTCTGTCTGTCTGTCTGTCTGTCTGTCTGTCTGTCTGTCTGTCTGTCTGTCTGTCTGTCTGTCTGTCTGTCTGTCTGTCCGTCCCTCCCTCTCTGTCTGTCTGTCTGTCTGTCTGCCTGTCTGTCTAATCATTTATTGGTTGCAGTTAGAACAACCTTAGATAAACGAAGACCAACTTACAAAAAGCATTAGAAAGAGCACTTGAAAGGTCTTTACATCTTCCCCAACAATTAACTTGGGTAAATGGAGCAGCGGCAGCAGCATCAGCAGAAGAAGGAAAAGGAGGAGTAGGAGCTGGGAGGAGGAAGAGGGAGGTGGAGGAGGGAGGAGTTAGGAGGGAGGAAGAGATAGGCGGAGAGAGGAGGAGGAGGGAGGAGGAAGGAGGAGGAGGAGTAGGGAGGAATAGGAGGGAGGAGGAGGATTAGGAGGAGGAGAGAGGAGGTAGGAGAAGGGAGGAGGAGGGAGGAGGAAGGAGGAGGCAGGAGGAGGAGGCAGGAGGAGCGAGGAGGAGGAGGAGGGTAGGAGGAGGAAGAGGGAGGGGGAGGAGGAGGGAGGAGGAAGGAGAAGGAGGGAGGAGAAGAACGCAGGGGGAGGAGGAGGAGGGAGATGGAGGAGGAGGAGGAGGAGGAGAGAGGAGGAGGAGGGAGGAGGCGGAGGGAGGAGGTGGAGGGAGGAGGCGGAGGGAGGAGGAGGGAGGAGGAAGAGGGAGAAGGATGAGGGAGGAGAAGGAGGGGAAGGATGAGGAGGGAGGAGGAGGAAGAGGGATGAGGAGGAGGAGGGAGGTGGAGAGAGGAGGAGGTAGGAGGAGGAGGAGGGATGAGGGGGAGGACGTAGGAGGAGGAGGGAGGAGGAGGGAGTAGGAGGAGAGAGGAGGAGAATGGAGGAGGAAGGAAGAGGAGTGATTAGGAGGAGGGAGGAGGAAGAGGGAGAAGGAGGACGGAGAAGGAGGAGGAGGGAGGAGGAGGAGGAGGTAGGAGGAGGAGGAAGAGGGAGGAGGAGGAGGGATGTGGAGGGAGGAGGAGGGAGGAGGTAGAGGTAGGAGGAGGGAAGAGGAGAGAGGATGAGGAGGGAGGAGGAGAAGGGAGGAGGAGAGGGAGGAGGAGGGGGAGGAGGTAGGAGGGGGAGGGAGGAGAAGGGGGAGGAGGGATAAGGGGGAGGACGTAGAATTAGAAGGAGGGAGGAGGAGGGATTGGGAGGAGAGAGGAGGAGAAGGGAGGAGGAAGGAAGGGGAGTGATTAGGAGGAGGGAGGAGGGCGAGGAGGTAGGAGGAAGAGGGAGGAGGAGGGAGGAAGGAGGAGGAGGAGAAAGAGGGAGGAGGAGGAGGGAGAGGGAGGAGGGGAGAGGAAGAGGAAGAGGGTAGGAGGAGGAGGAGGGGAGAGGAGGAGGAGGATTTTAACGCATATGCCTGTAGACAACTGCAGCGAAAAGGTGGGTCTGTCTATCTATCTGACCCGGCGTGGCTTTGCCCAGCTCCTGGAGGGTAGCGTCTCATTAAATTCATACAACAAAAAAAGTAACTTAAAAGAATGTCCTTCCACACACCATCCATTATTTTTAATGAAAACTCTTTCTAATCACCTGCATGACTACAGTAACTTCTTAAGCATAAAAAGATGAGTTACAATGTTATGCATTGTGCATTATTTTTATGAAAACTTTGAAAATGCCTTACAGATTGTATCATTATTTATTACAACTCATATGCCGGTACATAACTATGGACAAAGAGTTTATAAATCTTTGAAAACGATGCCACAATATGACTATAAGTTATACAGAAAAGTTATGCCCCTTGAAATAACTTTTACAGAGTTAAGTCCCCTGAGATATATTAAATTATAATGAAAAGTGAAAAATGAAATAATATTGGGTAAGCAGCCGATTTCACACTAAAAAAATATGACAGTGGGCTGCACTGGAATGAAAGGAAGACGTGTAGAAAATTTCATCTCAATCGGATGGGCCGTTCGCGAGCGCACAAAGGACATACGGACATACAGACAGACAGACAGACAGACAGACAGACAGACAGACAGACAGACAGACAGACAGACAGACGGAGATCGCAATTTATATATAAGATTCTTCTCATTATAATTCTCATCAGATGTTTTGTCACATGACCCAACAAAACTAACTATATATATATATATATATCTACCTCGTTGTCATCTGCAAACCACTACCCCGCAAATGGTCTTTTAAGGGTCCAAACAAGTGAAAGTCGTATGGCGCCACGTCTTGGACCGCATACTGGAAGCTTAAATACCCACAGTTTCAGAGCATTTAATGTATCCACTGTATGCGCAGTCGTAAGAGGGCGGATGTTATGGTGCAGCAACATTACTATTTTCGATAGAAGTCCCCGGCGCTTCGATTGTAAGGTGGGGTTAATTTGGTTCACTAACATGTCACCCTATTGAACACTGGTTACAGTTTCATCCCTTTCCTGGAAATGCAACAGTGTGTCCCTAAAGATTGTCATCATTACATCCCCAGCGGATTCCTGCGTCTTGATGTGTGTTTTTTCCCCACAGAAAACGACGGATGTTTACACTGCATCGACTGCCTCTTATAATCATGTTCGTAATGATCACCTAGGACTCCTCTCCTGTCACAATTTGATAGAGAAAAGCGACTCTTTCTCTGAAGGGCTTCGACAGTGCAAGTCGACAGGTGGACAGCCATTTTGTAATCGCTATTGCACATGCGCAAAACTGCGACTCTACATGGAGTTTTGTTTAAGACCCAGAACCTGTCCTGAAATAAGATTTTTTGTTGTCCATTCTCTTCCCTGCACTTTATACTAAAATTCATGTTATTTCAATGACTTTCTTGTGTGTGTGTGGGTGGGTGGGTGCGTGGGTGGGTGTGGGTGGGTGGGTGGGTGCGTGTGTGTGTGCGTGCGTCCGTGTGTTGTGTGTGTGTGTGTGTGTGTGTGTGTGTGTGTGTGTGTGTGTGTGTGTGTGTCGTGTGTGTGTGTCTGCAATATAATGCATGTGAATTTAAATAATGTGTGATTTCTGATGTGTAAATCTTACCCGTGAATGATTATTATTATTGTATAAGGGGGCTGAGTGGTCTCGAGGTATGGTATCAGCCTCGAGTGCTGGAGGTCCCGGGTTCAGGCACCGGTGAGGACCGGGATGTTTTTCACGAGGACTTCTAGTTATTAAATTCCCCCTGGTCTCTGGGTAGTGAGATCGGATGCCCGTGTGTATTGTTGCCCACGTAAAAAAAATCCCTTAGTAGTTGGATATCGAAAAAGAGTAGCCATAACGGCACTTCTTCTTCTTCTTCTTCTTCTTCTTCTTCAGCTTTCCGAGCCATTGAGGTTCTTTGCTGCAAATACAATCCGTCTCCATTCGTCTGTCTGGTGGACCTTCTCTTGCCAGTCGTTGATTCCAAGTGCTTGTAGGTCTGTACATGTATTATCTCTCCACCGTCTTCTTGGTCTACCTCTGGGTCTACGGTCATTTATTTCCTGAGTGTAAGCGAGTTTTGTTTCCCTATTATCTTCCATTCTTTCTATATGCCCCAGCCATTGTAGTCTATTAGCCTTCATGATACCAGTGATTAGCGGGGACTTAAACAGATCATAAATGTCTTTGTTACTTCTTCTTTTCCACTCTCCACTTTGTGTATCCCTAATGGGTCCAAAAGATGCGTCTTCGGGCAAAATTCGAATTAAAAATCTACCCAAAGTATTTCAGAATCCTCGCCGGTGCTACGGAGTTCGTGCACTGAGTTGAGTTTCTCCGGACTAAAACTTGAGTTAGGAGAACAGGGCTCTTATGGGTTACATCCGTGTGCTGTGATGTTGATCCGTCGACTAAAACTAAAAACTAAAAACTGATTATTATTATTGATGTTATTGTGTTTGTTTATCTTGCTGTCGCTATTGTTGTTATTGTTGTTAGTCTGATATAGCTGGAATGTGTGTGTACATGTGTGTATGTGTGTGCGTGTGTGAGTGTGTGTGTTTCTGCAACATAAAGCATGTGACTTGTAAATATGGCGTGATTCCTGATGGATAAATCTTACCTGTAAATTATTATTATTATGATTATTATTATTATGATTATTATTATTATTGACGATAATAATGTTGTTGTTGTTGTTGTTGTTGTTTGTGTTGTTGTTGTTGTTGTTGCTGCTGCTGCTGCTGTTGTTGGTGTTGTTTTGTGAACCTGATATAGCTGGAATGTCCTCGTAACATACTCAGCATTTAGTTTGGTTACATTGTTCATAAACGGGTTTACTTGAACACAGCTTGAGGTTATATAATCACCATGATAGATGGTCACCACACACCACCTTGAGGTTATGTAATCACCATGATAGATGGTCACCACACACCACCTAGAGGTTATGTAATCACCAATTAGATGGTCACCACACACCACCTAGAGGTTATGTAATCACCATGATAGATGGTCACCACACACCACCAAGAGGTTATGTAATCACCATGATAGATGGTCACCACACACCACCAAGAGGTTATGTAATCACCATGATAGATGGTCACCACACACCACCAAGAGGATATGTAATCACCATGATAGATGGTCACCACACACCACCAAGAGGTTATGTAATCACCATGATAGATGGTCACCACACACCACCAAGAGGTTATGTAATCACCATGATAGATGGTCACCACACACCACCAAGAGGTTATGTAATCACCATGATAGATGGTCACCACACACCACCAAGAGGTTATGTAATCACCATGATAGATGGTCACCACAAACCACCTAGAGGTTATGTAATCACCATGACAGATGGTCACCACACACCACCTAAAGCAGTGTTCTCAAACTTGTATGGCCCATGCACCCTTTCACCATATGTCAGTGTCATTTCACCCATTTCCAGCGAACGAAGAGTCAC
>JACEFZ010003691.1:0-18213 GCA_014155875.1 Cepaea nemoralis | reverse complement strand
ACTTTCTTGGGCATCTTGGCCTAGTTGTTTTTCCCGACATCACTGCATTCGGGGCATTCCCATAGGCGCTAGGTCCCCATCCTCAGCAGCCAGCGAAGAGTTCCAACACCAATAGTACCAGTAGCAATTTGATTATATGTCCGCGTCGCCTTTCCTCTGAGCGTCGCTCTCCGTCTGGGCGCATGGACCTCAGAGCAACATATGTTAACCCCGGGACTGCCACAGGGATCTGCAGTCTCACCGGTGCTCTTTAATGTGTATACGAGCAAGATTGCAAACCTAGAAGCACCAGGGGTTGGAAGAATACTAACATCTGCAGATGATATTCTTGCATATAGGCAGGGGAAAGACAGGGAGCAAACAGCCCAGGAGTTACAGGCGACAGTAGATAAAGTGATTGACTGGTGCACAGACATGAGTGCTGTCATCCAACCGGAAAAGGCAGCTGTTTTGTGGTGCTCTCTGGACAACAGGATTGTAAGAGCTGATGTCCCAAGCCTCGCGATAGATGGTGGTAGAAATGTCAGCAGAGAACAAACTGAAGTATCTGGGGATCACATTTGACAGGAGCCTATCCTTCAAGGACCATGTGGAGACGGTCGTGACAAGATCTCAAAAGGGACTCAATGCACTTAATACTATGGCTGCAATGGACACAGAACAGAGAATGCTTTTCACACTATACCAGCACTTGATCCTCTCAGTAATTGATTATGGATTAGGTCTGCTCACTGTCTCAGAGAGTCAGCTGGTGAAGTTAGAGCGCATACAGAACGAAGCTATGCAGATCATTCTGGGATGCACCAGAGACACCCCAGTAGTGTGTATGCGTTACATCCTTGGTCTGCCGACTGTTGCTGGTAGGCTCAAGGTGATGCAGGCGAAGGCATACCTCAGAGTAGCTGCAGACACAGACCACCCACTGCATGAGGCGCTGGACGCAGTTAAGGGTCAGCGACTGATAAGAGGGAAATCATGGATGGCTCAGGCGGAGGATACGATCAGACAGGTGTGCCCCTTGGAGAACATTAGGCGTGGAGAGGAGTGGGTCAGAGTGCCAGCGGAGCAGTCAGACTTGTGCAGAGTTATAATCACATTAAGCCGGGAGTGCAGGGAGTGGCCAGCAGGGGCCACGGAAGTGGAAATCCAGCAACTAATTCAGGACAATGCTCACTCGAGTGATGTGATTATCTACACAGATGGTTCGGTGTCAAGAGGTGAGAGAAGTGGCTGGGGTTCATAGCCAAAGCTAATGGTCGATGTTTGGGGCAGGAGAGCTAGGCATATGATACCACAACATCCAGCTTAAGAATGGAAGTAGAGGCAGCCACTGCGGCTATCCGCTGGATGGAGAATACGACACACACACACATCGTGATTGTAACTGACTCAGAAAGCATGCTGACGAGGATGAGGACGGGCAGACTTCGTGCGGAGTGGCTTGCTTCGCTTCGGAGGTCACGGGTGACAAGCATCGCCTGGATCTTTTCTCCGGGGCATGCCGGTGTGCTGGGAAATGAACAGGCGGACAGATTGGCTGGCTCTGCAGAACTTGGTGGAGTATTGATACATGACAAGGCAGACGTGGTTGCGGCCTTGTGAGAGCACGTGCACACCTCGGAGGAGCAAATGGATTACCATGGTCTGGCAAGAATGAGACAACGAGGAGTGACGAAGGGATCTGGCCGACGCTCAACGCTCAAAGGAAAGGCGAGACGGACTTATAATCAGATTGCTAATGGTACTATTAGTGTTGGAACTCTTCGCTGGCTGCTGAGGATGGGGACGGAGCACTTATGGGAATGCCCCGAATGCTGTGATGTCGATTCCTAAATCAATCAATCAATCAATCAATTAATCTTTGTAGACTTTTAGCTTTATTTGCAGGCTTATTCCAATTCTGTCCCATACATTCTTGTACAGTCTGCCAAAGGCCGCGCTGGCCTTGGAGATTCTTGCATGCACTTCATCATCAATTGTGGCAGTTTGTGACACAGTGCTGCCATATTAGGTGAATTTGTCCACAACACTTAGTCTATGATCATTCACTTTGATATTCGGCACAGTGTGATTATTCCCTGGAGCTGGCTGGTACATAACCACAGTCTTCTCCAGGTTGGTATTGAGCCCAAAGTTGGCACAGGCATATGAGAAAGCTGAAACATTGTGTTGCATGTCTGCCTCTGAGTTGGCATATAGAGCGCAATCATCAGCAAACAGCAGTTCTCTGACGGTGTCGCTGTTAGTTTTGGTTTTGGCTTTCAGCCTTCTGAGATTGAACAACTTTCCATCCATGCGGTAGTTGATGTTTATTCCAATGTCATTGTTCTCGAAGGCATTCGTCAGCATAGCTAAAAACATGAGGCTGAACAGTGTTGGTGCCAGGACACATCCTTGCTTCACTCCATTGGTGACAGGAAAGGGCTCAGACATTTCACCTTTTTCCTGTACTCTTGCCTGCATACCATCATCAAATAGCCGCACTATTTGGACAAACTTTTGTGGACAGCCATATTTCGCCATAATCTTCCACAGTCATTCTCTGCTGACTGTATCAAAAGCCTTGGAAAGGTAAATGAAAGTGGAGAACATTTTAGAGTTCTTTTCCTGACATTATCTATTGCAGCTGCCTTGCAGCGAAAATCATGTCAACAGTTCCTCGTTCTTTTCTGAAGCCACATTGACTCTCTGGAAGAAGACCTTCATCGAGATGGGCCGTGAGGCGATTGAGAAGAATTCTGGCGAGTATCTTCCCTGCGGTTGAGAGCAAGGAGAAGCCTCGGTGGTTATCACAGTATTGGCTGTTTCCTTTACGTTTGTAAAGGTGGACTATTGACGCGTCCTTGAAATTTTGTGGCATGGTCTCGTTCAACCATATGTGTGTAAAGACTTGGTGAAGTTGCTCTATTAGAACCGTCGACCTGCATTGTATATCTCTGCCGGGATGGAGTCAGGATCATGTGCCTTACCACTGGAAAGTTGCTGGATGGCTTTGTTTACTGCCACTATGGTTGGCAGGTCAATAAGTGTATCATTAATGGGAACTTGAGGAACGCAGTTGATGATTTCATTATCGAAGAAGGAAGTTGCATTTAAGATGTTGTTGATATGCTTTGTCCAGCGTTAATATAATATACAAGTAAATGGGAATATTCTTCAACAAGTGAATCGGTACAATTATCTCGGAACAGTCATAACATCTGATGGGAGGTGCCTTGAAGAGATTTGAAAAAGAATTGCCATGGCGAAAGTATAACACAGGAAATAAATTGAGGAACCTGTTGAGGCCGCAGAGACAGTTACATAAATAAACACACATAGTGTTGTTTGGCGCTCACAGAAGGAGAAGAAGGAAGTAGGGACTAGAGGACGCACTAGACAACATACAATTTGAAAGCTATAGTTACCGACAGGGATTAGAACCTGTCACTTTCAAATGGCGGCAGCGCTTCGCTGTAGGAACAAGTGTACTTCGAGGCAAGACCAACTAGACACTCCAAAAAAAGTGTCTTCATTATAAATGTCTATCATACATATGAACCTACAACTATGGAATACGGACATAATTCGTATCAAACCATAGAGATAGCACAATAGGTCTCATAATTTATATTAAACCAGAATAGGTCATATAACGTGTGTGTGTGTGTGTGTGTGTGTGTGTGTGTGTGTGTATGTATATATATATATATATATATATATATATATATATATAATATGTGTGTGTGTGTGTGTGTGTGTGTGTGTGCGTGCATGCGCGTGTGTGTGTGTGTGTGTGTGTGTGTGTGTGTGTGTGTGTGTGCATTCATTCGTTATGTGTCAAGCCGATAAGCGAGGGCGGTCATGTTCTGCCATCTCACTCGATCACCAGAGTCATGGATCAGCTCCGTGTTTCTGTCTCGACCATGCCATGTGGCCAAGCCATCCAGATTGTATGTTCAGTTCTTGCACCAGAATGAAAAAAACGGCACATTCCTTCTTCTTCTTCTTTCGTTCGCTTGAAATATGTCTATAACTGCAATGCGGTCTCTTGTATGAATTGAACTGTCTTTTTCAGTTCACACAGTGGTCCATAGAGTTTATCTTCCACTGTCGTCTCTCTAGGCCAGAAGGTTTGCCTAGATATGTTATATTTTGGGCAGTCTTGGAGTATGTGCTCTGCTGTCTGCGACGCCAATCCACATGTGCACATGGCTGTTTCACCAATCTTGAATTTTGTATACATGTGGTTGCGTAATCTATTGTGCCCTGTTCTGAGGCGCAGAATAATGACTTGTTCTGGTCTATCCATAACGTGGTAGTCATCTTGAGCAGGTTTTGGTGGCTTTCTGACTGATTTGATCATTCTTTTCTTTTGGTGGTATGTAACGGGCACATCAGGCTGTTCTTCTTTGGCTCCTTCCTTAGTCAATTTATCAGCTCTGTCGTTTCCGGGTACTCCACAGTGGGATGGTATCCACTGTATGGTGACCTTATGCTGACTGCTAAGTTCAGAAAGTAGTGTCCTTAGTACTGGCAATTTCCCAGACAGGAGCGCCTCGAGTACTGATTTTGCATCTGTCAGTAGCACCACAGGTTGTGTACCATTGCTGGTATTTAGTAATTTCTCTGTTGCTATCTTGATTGCCTCAATTTCAGCATCGTAGTTATGGCAGTACTTTCCTGTCGGTACTCTAGCTGTGTCCCTGGTATTATTTGGGTATTCTATGTACACTCCCGCTCCTCCATTTCGAACAGCATTTTGTGCTGACCCATCTGTGTAGACTCGGATCCATAGGTCCTGTGGGTATTCTTCATCAAGGAAGCTGAGAGTGGCTGTTCTGCGCTGCACACTGTTCTGTTCTTCCTTGTCAAATATTCCTCTCACTTTTGTCTGGATTTGTAATGATAGTCTATGCTCATCTTTCCATGGAGTTCGCTCTGGAATAGTTGTTAGGGGGATACCAACTGTGGGCAGATCGATGGTTTCTCTGCAGAGTCGTTTGGCCTGGTGGATAAAACTACTTCTTTTCAACCGCCCCATAGCTAGGTTTTCAAATCTGTTCTTCATAGGGTGGCCTGGCAAGCTGAGGAACTTTTCTGCTTGTATTAGCGTTATCGTATCTCTGCGCTCACTCAGTGCTTGTGTCCTCCCCAGCTTCTCCATTTCCACTATAGGGGTTGATCTCATCCCTCCTGTGGTGACTCTAAGTGCTTGATTTTGCACTTTGTCCAGCTCTTGTAGTGTGGTTTTTGATGCCGAACACCACGCAGTTGACCTGTATTCCAGGTGTGGTCGTATGCTCTGTTGATAAACTTTGCTAAGTATTTTCCCACTGGCTCCCCATGTGGTTCCACTTAGCTTTCTCAGGATGGCTATTTTCCTTCTGGCTTTTGCTACTGCTTTGTTGATGTGCTTTATCCATGTCAGCCTGCCATCAAATGTTACTCCAAGGTATGTTGGTTCTTTATCTTCTCTTAGGGGTGTTCCATTTATCTGGATGGTTCCTGCCTTTTGTTTTGGAGAGAGAGGTAAATAGGGTGGTGCTGCACTTGTCAGTGTTTATGCTGACACACCATCTATTTGCTCATGCAACAAATGTATCTACAGCTCTTTGTAGTAATCTGGTGGCCACTGATGCATGTTCATTTGTGCTCCATAGAACCAGGTCATCGGCGTACATTACTGCTTTAATTCCATGCGGTAGATTAGCAACTAGATCATTGATGAAGATTAGAAAGAGTGTGGGGGACAAGACTCCGCCCTGGGGAACACCGTGACGCAGTAGTACTTTCTTGCTCTTTAGTCCGTCTATCTGTACTCGGGCTCTTCTGTTGTGCAAGTATGCTTTCACCCATTTGTACATTCTTCCATTGACTTTGCAGTTTCTCAGTTTATTCATCAGACCTTCTTTCCAGACTTTGTCAAAGGCTTTCTTCAGATCTATCCATGCCGCAAGCACCAGCTTCTTCTCTTGGAATGCATCCTCAATTTCTTGAGAGAGGTAGGTTGTCTGATCTTCCGTAGAGTAGCACTGCCTAAAGCCAGCCTGCTGTGGCACAAGGATATTTTCACTTTCAATGTACCACTGCAGTCTGTGATTGATGATGCGCTCCAGTGTTTTGCAGAGACAGCTGGTGAGGCTAATTGGCCTGTAGCTAGAGGCAATGGAACTATCTTTCCCTGATTTTAGGAGGGGTATCATGATTGCTTCTCTCCAGGCTTGTGGAACACTGCCTAAGGTCAAACTGTTATTGAAGATCTGCAACAGCTTTGCTTTTGCCTCTGTTCCTAGGTTCCTGATCATTTCATTTATATCATTGGACACACGAACGAGCTGCAATGACATGGTGATACATTAATTCAAGAAGTATGCATAGTAAGGTGGAGAGAGGAAGGTTTCGTGTGGAATGGCTCACCTCGCTTCAGAGGCCACAGACTGTTAGAATTGTGTGGATGTTTTGCCCTGGGGAGAATTTTAGGGTTTCTATGGGGAGATTAAGATTATTTCAAGATCGTGTTAATACAAGAACCGATTACTTGATATTGTTTTTCTCTCCATATTTTACGGTTCTGTATTTCTCGCCCTTCTGAAATTCGTTTTTATAACGTCCTCTAACAAGTACTGGAGAGTTTTGGTCATAGACCATAACTTTAGGAAGGGAAAATCCCAACTGCACCTCCCCGTGGTAGAGGATGGAAACACAACACGGTGTGGCTAACACAGCTCTGGGGACCGAGTATCCACCGGAATAAGTGGACAACTCTGCAGCTGAGCAGAGCAGGGCACTCACTTGTCCTTACAGTCGGAAATGGCTGTTAAAGGTAGAGGTAAAAGACCACCATGTGAATGTGGAAGGCAAGGGGAAACCACCACATTATCTTCCCAAGACTTCATGGCAAAACACATATCAGAGTTAGTGAACGACGTTAATGGCTGTCTTAGGACATCCTCGTCCGGTAGGGACAGTCATGAGCCACAGGTGACACCAGACCGTCATCCAGCTACTGATGGCAAAATCATAAATAAAATAAATAAATTTAGAGTAGGAACATGGAATGTTAGGACATTAAATGAGCTAGGAAAGTTGAACAATGTTCTAAGAGAAATGGATAGCATGAATATGAATATACTAGGCGTTAGTGAGATGAGATGGAAGGGATCGGGCAAAATTATAGCTGACAACCACACAATAATTTATTCTGGAGGGGATACACATGAAAAAGGTGTAGGAATAATACTTGACGAAGAAACAGCCAAGTCACTTAATGGATACTGGTGTATTTCAGATAGAGTTATTTTGGTCAAAATCAAAGGCAAACCAATAGATATAAATATTATACAAGTATATGCACCAACAACAAGCAGTAGTGATGAAGAAATACAACACTTTTACGACGAAATAGAAATGGCGATGGCTCAAATTGGATCACAGGAAATAAAAATAATACTTGGAGATTTTAATACAAAAGTAGGAAAGGGGAAAATGGAGGATGTAGTGGGGAATTATGGTTTAGGTTTAGTTTAGTTTAGTTTAGTCGATGGATCAACATCACGGCTCACGGGTGTAACCCATAAGTGCTCCGTTCTCCTCCTAACTCAAACCTGAGTCTGGAGAAACTCAGCTCAGTGCACGAACTCCGTAGCACCGCTGAGGATCCTAAAATACTTTGGGTAGATTTTTAACTCGAAATTTTGCCCGGGCAGCGCCGTTAGGCTACTCTTTTTCGATTTCCAACTGCCAAGGGATATTTTTACGTGCGCAACAATACACACGGGCGTCCGATCTCACTACCCAGAGACCAGGGGAAATTTATTACTAGAAGTCCACGAGAAAAAATCCCGGTATCATTAGGTACAAGAAATGAAAGAGGGGAAAAGCTAATAGAATGGGCAAATATCAATGATATGATAATTGGAAACAGTGGTTTAAACACCATAAAAGACGACTATACACATGGAAAAGCCCTGATCAGAAAATACGCAACCAAATTGACTACATACTAATTAATAAAAGATTTAGAAATGCTCTAATTAATGTAAAAACATTGCCTGGCGCCGACTGTAATAGTGATCATGTACCACTATGTGGACAAATATAAGTAACATTAAAGAGAGGGAAACAAATGGTTAGGAACATGAGATTTAATAAAGATGTTCTAAAAGTAAATAAAGAAATTCAAGAACAATACATAGTAACTGTGAAAAATAGGTACAATGCAATAGCTGAAATACAGAGTATAAATGAACAATGGGAAATGTTAAGGGACTCCATTCATCAAACTAGCAAAGAAATATTACCGGAGAGAAGTCAAATAGCTAAGAAAAAAATGGATGAATGAAGAAATCTTAATGCTGATGGACAAAAGAAAACAGAATAAAAATGACAAACAAGAATACACTAAGATAAATAAAGAAATAAAAGATAAATGTGGGAAGGCAAAAGAAAGTTGGTTAAATGAGCAATGCAAAAAAAATTAAATTAAATGCCATTAAAGATACAAAAAATATGCACAGAGAAATCAGTGAGCTCACGGCAAGAAAAATAAGAATAAATACAGGGTGTTTGAAATCAAAAACAGGAAAGATATTATTGGAGGAAGATGATATAATGAAGAGGTGGAATGAGTATATAAAAGAATTATATGATGGGGAAAGGGAAGAATTAACAGAAGAAAGTAACTTAGAAGGTCCACCTATTCTAAAAGAAGAAGTCGCTGACGCTATGAAATATATGAAGAAAGGAAAAACAGCTGGACCAGATGAAATCACAATAGAAGAATTAGAAGTATTGGGAGAATTTGGAGTAGATATATTAACCAAAATGTTAAATGATATTTACAGCAGTGGATATCTACCCAGTGATATGCTGAAATCTGTATTTATAGCTATACCAAAAAGACCAGGAGCAATTGAATGTGAAGATTTTCGCACAATTAACCTCATAAACCATATCACTAAGCTTCTGCTCAGAATCATAATGAGAAGAACCAGAAAGAAAATAAAAATGGAAATTAGTGAAGAACAGTATGGATTTGTGGAGGGAAAGGGCACAAACAATGCAATATATACATTACGGACACTAATAGAAAGGTCAATAGAGAAACAGAAAGACATATATTTATGCTTCATAGATTATACTAAGGCATTTGATAAAGTAAAACATGATGAGCTGATTAAAATGTTGGAAGATATCAACATTGATGGGAAAGATTTAAGAATAATAAAGAATATTTACTGGAACCAAGTAGCAGCAATTAAAATTGGAAATAAAGAGGGTAGTTACGAACAGATAAAGCTAGGAGTACGACAGGGATGTGTCTTGTCACCAGATCTCTTCTCCCTATATAGCGAAGTAATAATGAGAGAGATCAAAGAGATGCCAGGAATACTAGTTGGAGGTTATAATATAAATAATATACGCTATGCAGATGACACAGTATTGGTGGCAGATAAATCAACAGACCTACAACAATTGTTGGACACTGTAGTAACAGAGAGTGCAAGGAAAGGACTCTCCTTGAATATCAAGAAAACAGTAACAATGGTGATATCAAAGAAAATGGTGACACCAAAATGTGACATAGAAATAGAAGGAAAATTCTTAACCAAGTGGATAATTTTAGATACCTAGGGACATTTATAACATCAGATGGAAGATGTACAACAGAGATTACGAGCAGAATAGGGCAGACAAAGGCCGCATTTCAGAAAATGAAGAATATCTTGTGCAATAGGTCACTATCACTGAGTGTAAGAAAGAGAGTGCTGAAATGCTATGTAGAACCAGTTTTGCTGTATGGCAGTGAATCTTGGAATGTAAATGAACAAATTAAGAAGAAATTAGAAGCAACAGAGATGTGGTTCCTGAGACGAATGTTGAGAATTCCTTGGACTGCCAGAGTAACTAACGACGACTGCCTGAAACAGGCTAATGAAACTAGAACACTATATACAACAATAAGAAAGAGACAAACAGCTTTCTTTGGTCATGTAATGAGAAGAGAGGCATTGGAGAACATCGTGACAACTGGAAAGATCGAGGGGAAGAGAGGCAGAGGCAGACCAAGAGAAATGATGCTGGATGGATTGAGACAGTGGCACGGAGGAATATCAGCAGCAGAGTTGATCTAGAAAACCAAAGACCGAGATCTGTGGAGAGCCATGAACGCATACGCCAGCTGGCAGAGCACTTGATGATGATGAACGTAAGTAGACCCGCAAATCATGTTTTATGTAGACATCTACTATGGTCTGGCAAGAATGAGACAACGAGGAGTGACGAAGGGATCTGGCCTACGCTCAACGCTCAGAGGAAAGGCGAGACGGACTTATAATCAGATTGCTACTGGTACTATTAGTGTTGGAACTCTTCGCTGGCTGCTGAGGATGGGGACGGAGCACTTATGGGAATGCCCCGAATGCTGTGATGTCGATTCCTAAATCAATCAATCAATCAATCTAGACTTGCTCTAGTATGTGTTATTAAATTTAACTTCCAATTTTACATATACTGTGTAGAGAGCCGTGGTGGTGGTGGTGGAAGGGGGGGGGGGGGGATGTATAGAGAGGAAATACGAAAGGGGGCATGATATTTCGAACATATCGTAGAACAAAAACACGATTGAACACCATTGATTAATGATAAATTGTAGGCCGATTACAGGCCTGTGAAATTTTTTTTTTTTAAACGTTTATTTCATACAAAGCAATGTATATTTACAAGGTGCAATGCGTGTTTCTTTGTTTGTGTATATTACAGAGCGTTGCCGTTTGTTAGTTTTATGTCATATGCGTTAATGAAACAAAAACATACATATACAGTTATGATAATGACTGTACGCTTTCAGTCATCCCATTCTAACGTGACTGATGGTAATAGTGATGATAATGGTGATGATAATGATGATGATAATGGTGATGGTAATGGTGATGATAATGGTGATGATAATGACGGAGACAACAACGACTATGATGTGGTGATGATTCCTTCCCCTCGTTCATTCTAAACCCATCACTCTCACACGCTTATAAACCTTCAACACACCACGCGTTCTCTTCCACACCGACAATATATACATTAAATGAAATGTTGGTGTCAAGGTCGAAACGGTAAAAGCCGCCCCACGCTTTACCCTGCAGGCAGTCTCATGCAAGCTTAGTTTCCTGTAAGTGAATTCAATATTATTGCTGAATGACAGCCCTCGACTTAATCGCAAGTGCCCAGGATTTGCTTGTGGTGGGCTGGGTTGAGACCAGGAACGCGGTCAACAAGGAGGGAGGGAGAGAGAGGGAGCTGGGGAGGGGGAGAGGAGGGGGGAGGGATAAGAGAGAGCGCGTAAACAGATTGGAATTTGTTAAGTTGTCCATTTGCGAATTCAGCGTATACATTAATATCCCATTTATTATGTACAAAAACAGGCTTTTACATTGCGAATACAGCGTATAGTCATTCATGTTTGGGGTGGGGGGGGGGGGGCGCGGGGGGAGAAAGAAAGAGAGAGAGAGAGAGAGAGAGAGAGAGAGAGTAAAGAGGATGGAATTTATTAGGTTCACTAAATAGTTTACCTGAGCTGTTCCGACCGAGGTCAACCTTCGGTCGACAAGACCACTGACTCACAAAGGCCACCGTCCCATTGTACTGTCTAGGTTGGGCTCCAGGACTCAGTAACAAAGAAGGGACATTTATTCAGTTATTTGGCGCTTTGTTCCTCAATGATTGGGCTTAGTGGTACACATGCGGAGTATAGAAATATACTGTGAGAGTGTGTGTTTGAACATGTATGTTATGTAGTGTGAAACTTGATGGGGGTGGCTCTTGTTTATTAATCTGCGAATAGCTGGGCGATTTTTTTTTGAAAAATCTTTGCTTGTGTGTGTGGTTGTTTTGTTTGGTGATTGTGGGTGGCCGAGTTTCTACTCGACCATTTTACGTTTCTATACTCCGCCAGTGCAACAAGAAGTTTAGTGTGTTTGTCTTTTGTGGTTGTGGGTATTGTATTTTTTAAAAAAATGGCCTTATAAGCGTCAGTTTTCTTGTTTGTGTGTGTTTCTATTAATTGTTGCAGTGCAATCTTAGTGGCTGTGATTGCTAGGCATTCATAGAAGAGATGGTCCTCTGTTTCCTGAATATTTTGTCTACATAATTTGCATGGGGCTATTTGCTTAGATGTTTGTGCAGCTCTCTCTGTTGTCGGGGTCATATTATAAATTAGCCTGTATGTTATTTCTTTGGATTTTTATGTGATATGTTTGTTGTGTAAGTTGGTGAAGGTGCAGCTGTATTCGCTAAGAAGACTGTGTTGCTTAGAAAGGACAGTATTCATAGATGTGACTTAGACTACTTAACTTTGATAGAGATTACCATCGAGACCATCTCTCATTTAACATCAGCACCATACATCCTGATATGTATTAATCATGTGACTATCCGCCGCTCGCCGAGCTATTGTAAATTAAGCTCAGAATAAACTTGTATTATACTTGTAAAAAAAAAAAGGTGCAGCTGTAGTCTTTCATGTGATATTTGTATCCTCTTTTGATTCTCAGGTGTAGTGGTGGGGCTTGTTCTTGTACTAAATATTTGTATATCTGCTTGGTTGTCTGTTGTATTAAGTGTTCATTACCTTGAATTGTTTGCATACATGTTCTGTAGAAGTGCGGTAGTGTGCCGTAATAGTGCGGTGTTGTTTTGTCTATTTTCTTAATTCTGTGTAATCTAATTGCAATATAGTATAATGCTAGCGAGTGTTGATCTGGATGATTGATGATGCGTCCTATGTGGTTGATTCTTAATGCTTGTATTTTTGTGTTAAGGGTCCTGTAGTGAAATCCCCCTCTAGTCTTCTCTTGTATTAAAGTCTTGTGCTTTATACTGTGGATTGTGTTTTTAAAGATGAATTGTCTGATGTGTTTGTTTATGTCTGTGATTGTTTGTTTTGGGGGGTCTAACACTGTGGCTAAATATAGTATTTTAGGAAAGATGAAGGTGTTTACAATAGTGCTTCGTACAAAAATTGTTGATTGTCTTGTATTTGAACCTATGTAGTATATCTATAATTGTTTTGTCAGTGATTGCTATGCTCCTGTGTGTGTTTTTCTGGGATTTGATGGAAAAGTGATCCCATAAATCTTCATGTTATCTGTGACTGTTAGATCCGGGGGGAAATCTGCTTTATTCTTCCACTTCCCCAGACCCATTATTTTAGACTTCTGTATGTTTATTTTTGGCCCCACTTCCTTCACCAAACTGTCTGAAGGTGTGAAGTATGTTCGTTATGGAAGTGTTGGTTGTAGGAAGAAAGCGGTGTAATCTGCATAAGCAATTAATTTCCGCTCTCCAGACCCTTGTATAAATGTACCTTAATGTTAGTGTCCTGCCTAATTGCTTATAAGAGTGGTTCTAGTGTTAGTACATATAGGACTGGTGATAATGGACACCCTTGTCCTGACAGATCTATTGATTCTAAACTGCCAGTGAGTGAATGATTCACCAGTACCTTACTTTCAGGATTTTTATACAATATTTCTATCCACTGTCTATAATACTGTCCTATGTTACAGTGTGCTAGTGTTTTATGTAAGTATGAGTGTGAGATTCTGTCAAAGGCCTTCTCCTGGTCTAAAGATAAGAGAGAGGATTGACAGTCTTTCTGGTGGGTGTATGTAATGAAATCCCTAATGAAGTGTGTATGTTGGTGTATGTTTCTGTGTTTGAATACTGCACTGTTGGTCTGGGTGAATGAGTGATGGCATGAAGTTTTTAATTTGTTTGCAAGTGATTTTGCTAGAATTTTGTAGTCTGTGTTTAATAAGGAGATGGGTCTATAGTTTTTCAGCTGTGTTTTGTCTGTGTTGTCTTTAGGTATGAGTGTTATATATGACATGTTGCAAGTGTTTGGGAGTTCTTGTTTATGAAAAGCTTCTTGGTAGACTTTTAGAAGGAAATTGCCTAGGATAGGTAAAGAAGTGTTGGTAGAATTCTACTGTGAGTCCATCTGGTCCTGGTGTTTTGTCTTTTTGCATTTGATTGAGTGCATGTGTTATGTCTGCTAATGTAAGCTCTGTGTCTAGTGTGTCTTATCTATGTCTGACAATTTTTTTGTGTATTTTAGGAATCTATTTTGTGTTTGTGTGTTGGTGGTTCTGCTGTATATAGGTCAGTGTAGTACTGTTGGAATGTTTCTAGTATATGTACTGTCTCTGTTTGTGTGTTTCCTTGCATGTCTGTTATTGCTCCTATTTGTCTGTTGCGTTGAATGTTTTGTTCTAATGCAAGGTGCTGTCTATTGGGACTTTCTTCTGATATGTTAGTAAGTTTAGTTCGAAGGAGTGCACCGCGGAATGTGTGTTGCTGGTGTTGTTCTAATTGTGATTCTAGTGTGTTTAGGTGTGGTGCATTCCTGTCAGTCTGTTTTGTGAGTTGTATTGATCAATAAACATTTTATAATATATTTAATAAATGCTGCAATTATTTAAATTATATAATACTTCTATTTTAATGTTAGTAATGTCCCTTGAATCTTTTATTTTATTATGTCCCTTGATATATTCATATGTTCTTTTCGACTTTTTTAATTACATGTCTTCCTTTTAATGTGGTTTTATTTTATTGATTGTTTTTTAATATAAGAAAGCTCTCTTTATTCCATATCAATTTTGTATGTTCAGTTCGCGCACCAGAATGGAAAAACTCCACATTCCCGAAAAGAACAGTTCTTCACGTCAGTTTTCATTTATTTCCCCGCATATTCTTTACAAGACATCGCTGTCAACACCGGCATTTTACCGCTGTCGTTGATTTCTTGGCAAGATTACGCTCAGTAGTTTGCCATTGCTTTCTGAGCGGCCGGCTCACTTATCCCGTAAGTTATCAAAGCGGCCAGAACCGCTTCCTATTCTCGCGCGCTGCGTTACCCTACGTGGATAAACGGGATTACGGAGGAAGTCGTTTAAATACTGGGCCAGGGACCGGCAGTTTTAATATATGTACGCAAAATACATGATATCTCTTGTGGTGGACATAGCGCAATCATTGGACAAAGAATGAGCTGTTATCTTATATCTATGGGACAAATTCTATCTGGCAAAATCTCAACCGAAATTAACAAGACACGAAACAAAGCAGTTTAATTACAAAACTTGGTGTTGTAGCAACTTCACCAGATTGCAGAATCAGCTGTTACAGAAATGAAGAAAGCTAATCAGATAAGTTATGCAGGTGTGATTTCTTGATGAGCCCATATCTCTACACAATCTGTTGCTCCTGCATCAATTGCACTGTTTCATTTTCAGATACCGCCACGGGCAACTGCACCGGCATACGCACTGGATAGTTCTTCTCACATACGAAATTCAGTATGACTAATGATTCCGCACAGTTTATAGATGTCCTATCCAATAATTTAAATGTACTTTAAATTTACGTGAATATACGTACTACGTGATCTATAATGTAATGGAAACTAACACAGTATAGAAACATTTCGCAATCACCGAAGAAGAAAAGTGGAGATGAATTTAAATGTTACAGACAATTTTTTGAAAACACCGTGCATAACTAAAGAAGATAAATGCTGAATCTTATCAGGTATGACCATTCGAGAAAATCAGCTCATAAGCAGCACGATGTCTGGGAAGCTGAAATACGTTTGCCATATTCGACGTCACAGCGGATCAGAAAGAATGGTAGCTGAAGGTATGGCTGCTGCACGAGAAGTTAAACCTGGGTCAACACACTGGTGGACACGGAACATTATAAACACAGTGGACATGCAAATACACGAGGCAGGGGAACTGGCACATGTTCCGGAGTCTCCGTGAAGGGCCGTAATGTGAGCGATATTCCGTAAAGGACCTGCTACGAGATTGTGATGTATTAATTAGTCATTAGTCATTAGTCGCGGTTCCAACTTCACGGCAACAGGTCGTCCCCATTATGTACCGTTCTTGTGCCAGTGAATATCACACAAAATGCTCCTCCCTGTCCAATGTGAAAAGTGGAACAGACAGGAGTCTCGACAAACAAACAGCCCGCACAGGTACATTGTGCATAATGCCGCCGCTAGAATGCCAACACAAAAGTCCTCCACGAAAACTACAGTTCATCGTTGATGGAAGCGGCAGTCAATAGAAAACCATTATTAGCCACACATTACTGCATAAGGCAAACCAATCGGTTCTTCGGAAAAGCCGGCCGCCATTATTAAGAACATGCAGTTCACGCTAAGAACAACCGCGGACAGATGTAAAAGCATTTCACTGTGCATAATGCCACCGTCAAAATGCCAACACAAAAGTCCTCCACGAAAAATACAGATCATCGTCGATTGAAGAGGCAGTCACTAGATAACCAGTAGTATTAACGTCCTTAAAGATATGTCGAGAAGAGAGGACTTTGACGTCAGTGAATCCACATCGATGCCCAGGATGAACGACTTGGGATTAAGTATTGGCACGGCCAGACACGAGAGGTACATCGGGAAAACGAGGTGTCTCGTCAACCAACACAGAACTGGCACTATTAGCCACCGAACGCTGATACATATGCTGGGGGGAGGATCTGAACACCTATGGACCTATCCGGAGTGCAATGAAGACACCCCAACTGATAACTGAACTGAATTGAACTGAACTGCAGAAGGCAAACCAATCAATTCTGCGACAAAGCCGGCCGTCATTGTTCCGAACATGCAGTTCACGCTACAAACAACAGCGGACAGATGTAAAAGCATTTCACACGAAATTCAGAGTTCACAGTGTCGCGCCATGCCATCAACTCAGTAACAAGGAGACGGAACTATGTACTTCTAATCCAACATGAGGAAACTGCGAATGCAAACGGTAGCCACAAGCATAAACACTGCAGAGGCCTTAACTGTTTTAATGCCTGTATTCCATGTTGGGGACGAGAAGCTTCAACAAGTGTAATGTATTAATTCAAGGAGTATGCTTAATAAGGTGGGGAAAGAAATGTGTGAAATGGCTGTCCTCGCTTCAGAGGTGACATATTGTAAGAATTGTATGGATATTTTGCCCTGGTCATGCGGGTATGCGACGGGAATGAACATGCTGATAGACTGGCAGGGAATGCACCCTTGGTGGTAGATTACATATGGACAAGGGTGAGCACCTGTGGGACCAGGTGGAGAAGGTAGGGGAACAGATTGAGAACCCGTATGTGGAAAGAATGAGATTGCGGGGGATCGGCAGGGGTTCTGGAAGAATCTCAAAACTGATAGGGAAGGCCAAGAGAACTTTTAATCAGATAGCAATGGGAAAGATTAGTAGCATGACTCTTCGCTGGCTGTCGAACGAGAGGACGGAACGCGTATAGAAATGTCCTGAGTGCATTGATGTCAGTTCTTAATTCAACTCAGCCCAACTCAACTGGTGATGTATTATAGAAACGAATCAATCACCGATAAGTAAATGCTGTCCTATAGCCTGATACAGAAAAGCTGGTAGCCAAGTTCTTATTAGTTAGTTATTTAGTTAGTCGACAGATCATCCTCATTGCACATCGAACCATTCAGTCCATAAGTGCTCGGATCCCCTCCTCAGCAAATCCCGCAACGTGTAGCGGCTAACGACGCCAGTTCTGTGTTGGTTTATCAATCTTCTTTGGCTTCCTGCGTAGTGTTCTTGTTTGGCCACCCCTCTTTTAATTTGCTGCTCTCGCAGTCTGGCCATTGTTGTAGATTCACAGTCATCACTTGGTTCTCGCAAAAGTCTTACTTCTCGTAGAGCATTCAGAATGTCGGCCTGGTCCATGGCGCGTCCGCCCTCCACAGTAGCCTCACCTGCGAGCTTGTCAGCCCGCTCATTTCCTTGTACTCCCGCATGCCCTGGCACGAAGATGAAACTAATCTTTGCCAGCCGAGACCGCTCCAGAGGCAGCAACCATTCTCTTTGGATCGACCCCTCCTCTATCCTCTTGATCATGTTCATTGAGTCGCTAAGGAAACAAGCCCTAGTGAATGTCTGTGTCTCGAGCCATGTTATTGCTTTACTTACTGCCATGACTTCCATGGTCAGGCTACTTGTGGTTTCAGTGAAAGCACCAGAGTCCTCCTTCACAATTCTCCCGCCGGCCCGAGCTGTAAAGGCCCATGAGCTTCTCACATGTCGGACGACCGACCCATCTGTGTAGCTGACAGCATCACCGTCTAGCGAATTCTCGAAAATCAAACGCTTGTACTTCAGCCTCAACAGCAGCCCGGATTTTTTTGTT
>JACEFZ010003690.1:15000-17411 GCA_014155875.1 Cepaea nemoralis | reverse complement strand
AAAAAACCCAAATTCCCCCCTTCAATTTTTTTTTTGGGATAAATTTTCTTTGGCGGGATGGTTTGTTTCATGTTGCAAACAATATACGCTTGAGCCGGCCGTCGAAGATCTGTCTGTGAATTGACGTCCTTTCCGAAACATTCGTGCCCAGTCTGTCACTGTTGTCTTCGACACACATTTGTTACCGTACGCTGCCTGCATTCTTCGATAAATGTCCACTGGTCGCCATCCTTCAAATGAAAGAAAATGATTCACCGCTCTATATACTTCTTTGGACGGATTTTGGATCAACCCGGTCATTTTATCAACAGTCAGAAACAGAACCTATGCATCATGGGACGATAAGCACGTGCTCTTTTATTCATTCGTCAGTACTTATCACATGACTATGACATGATCCTGTTCAACGTACGCAATTACGCGCTGTGCGGCACGAACGGATTTCAAATGAACGCTCCTAATACATATATTTCTAGATAATTTACACCATGCATTCCTCCAAGTAGGCTATACTCATGTGTTATATTAACACATCAAACTAGGTCCATTCGATTCGATTATACCATTACCCTACCCCGTTCAAGCTCATAAGAGAAGTTATATTAGGGTCCACCACTGGCTCAGATTAATAATCCTGTGACCGAATCAGCCACAAACAGGATAGTAATGGGAAGGTGATTGTTATCCGAAGAGGGTAATGATCTTCATATACAAGGCCCAATCCATTTAAGTCCATTTGTACTGAATCTTGAAATATCTGCATTCTAATATAACTCTCCTACGATGAGAGGTTTTAATACTGGTCTTGTGTACCCCTCAATTTCTAACCTTGTAGCGGGACAAGGGTATCCAGCAACAGTCTTGTGGAAATTGTGTTTCTGTACCGGGTAGAGAAGAAGGTGGCTACACCGACATCACTCTGATTTATTCCAGACATGTTTGGACCTCACACGACCTGGGCGCATTAGATTTAAGAAAGGGGGTTTTATAGGATTGAGAGGTGTGAAGATCTACTTCAGTGTTCCAGGTTTGTATTCCGTATGGCTCGGTCTATTTTCGCACAACGTTCTGCCGAAAGCGTCGCACAGCCCACGAACTCCGTAGCTCCTGGACTCTCGAGACAATTCCACTCTTGAACTGAATGATTGTGTCTGTAAAAGAACCCTGAAGCTACGTGGTTAAATTTCCACATAGGGCTGGCTGGGAAATGTTTCTTACAAGAAAGATATGTCTCTCAGATCTCTTCGTTAGTCGGAGTTGAGTCAAGACTCGTCATTACAGCACTCAGGACATTCCCTCTGTCCTGGCAAAATTGTCACAGCAAGAAATGCTAGCAAGTGCAAGTCGGACACGCTGTCATGTGAGTTAGAGAGGTGCATAACTGTAAACAGGCAGCACCGGTGGTGCAGTAGCTAAGGCGCTAGACTGCCTGTCCAGGGGGCATATGTTCAAAACCTCATTGAGGCGAAGTTTTTTTTGTATTTGTAAATTAAAATGGGTCCAAGGTGGAGTCAGTCAGTCTTAAATGTTAAGTTAGTTGCATGTCCTTTACATGACGTTGCAGTCAACACCAGCATTCTGTTGTGATCTCTTGGCAAGTTTACGTTCAGGAGTTTGCTATTGCTTTCTGAACGACCGACACCCATACCATTTCGTAGAAAACCAACTTAATTAACGCGGTCTGCTGCCAAATCGCGCACAGCAGTCTTAAATGGGTTATCAGGAAATATGGGAAGTAAAGAAAGTCGATGTGATATTGACCACATCATCCACTGAACGCCGTTTGGTCTATAAAACACTGGGGTTCGCACCATATACCCAATACGCGGGGAAAAGGGCACTGTATGTTATTATTTTTTTTTTTAAATATAATTGCACAACTGGGTATGACGCACTCGCCTCGAAAGAGAAACCAAACAGAAGAAGAAGAAGCCATTGTAAGGGAGGCTACAAAAGTATCAGACGGATAAGGCTCAGACAGGGATCACGAGTAGAAACATTGTGAAAACCGCTGGTCAGTAACATAGCCCTCAATGGAAATTCTTACTATTTGTTAATTTCTGCTTCTTATATATAGTTCATGCCGTGCAGCGTTGGTGATTATGTCTATGTATAGTTGTCTTTCTCTTGTGCTGCCACCAGTCATTGCAGATACTAATGGTCTGGCAAGAATGAGGCAGCGTGGAGTGACGAGGGGTTCTGGCCGAAGCTCGACGCTTAGAGGAAAGGCGAGACGGACATATAATCAAACTGCTACTGGCACTATTGGTGTTGGAACTCTTTGCTGGCTGCTGAGGATGGGGATGGGGCGCTTATGGGAATGCCCCGAATGCTGTGATGTCGGTTCTTAAATCAATCAATCAATCAGATACTAATGAGTAATGTTCTTTCATTCTGTGACGTCAGACTGT
>JACEFZ010003690.1:0-10000 GCA_014155875.1 Cepaea nemoralis | reverse complement strand
TAAAATGTAAACTTGAAACTTTGCAAAACCCTTTGGAGGAAAGCGTTGACCAAACTTGGTTGAACATCAAGAATACAATTCAATCTACCGCAGAAGAATGTCTCGGTGTGTCAACCACGCATAGAAAGAACAGATGGTTCAATCAAAAATGTGAAGAAGCAGTCACTAAGAAGAAGAATGCCAGACATGTATGGTTAAATGACATCAATAACATCCAAAAGGAAGAGCATTATAGAAATGAATGTAAAGAGGCTACAAAAATAGTCAGACAGCAGAAGCGAGAATATATGAGTAATATAATCAAAGATATGGAAACTAATCACCAGAAAAATGAATCCAGAAAGTTTTTTAAAGTACTGAAGTCAATGAAACGAGGGCACCAACAAAACACATATGGTTTAAAAGACAAAAATGGGAATATGATAAATACCAATGAAGAAATGTGCAACACATGGAAAGAATATTTTATTGAATTACTAAATTGTGAAGCTCCAAGTAACATTTTCCCACAGGAAGAGGTTCTAACATGCGAACCACAAATTGAAGAACCTACATTTGAAGAAATCCTATATGTAATCACACGACTTAAAAACAATAAGGCAACTGGGACTGATGGAATTGCTGCTGAATTTATAAAGGCAGGTGGCCATGCATTACATCTAAAGCTATACGAACTAATAATAAAAATCTGGAGGACAGAAGAATTACCCCATGACTGGAAAGAGTCATTATTGATACCTATCTTTAAGAAAGGAGACAAGTTCCAATGTGGAAATTATAGAGGAATATCACTACTGTCCACAAGCTATAAGATACTATCCGCAGTATTACTAAATAGACTAAAACCATATTCAGAAGACATATTAGGTGACTACCAGGCGGGTTTTAGACAAAACAGATCAACAATAGATCAGATATTTATCTTACGACAAATAGCCGAGAAACATTGGGAATATAAAAGAGATCTCCATAACATTTTTGTGGATTTTAAAAAGGCTTATGATAGTGTCCATAGGAATAGTCTATGGAATGTTATGCAGGAATTTGGAATACCAAGGAAGTTAATTAACATGACCAAACTATGCATGGAAGATACTTATAATATAGTAACATATAAAGGCAGGAAATCAGACCCCTTCCAAATAACATCTGGCTTGAAACAGGGTGATGCACTATCGCCGCTACTCTTCAATCTGGCTCTAGAGAAAGTTGTAAGGAAGGTAAAGGAGGAATGTGATATTGGAGGAACATCCAAGCTGCTTGGTTATGCAGATGATATAGATATTATAGGGCAAAGTGAACAAAAGACATTAGAAATATTGACTCACTTAAAGGAAAAAGCCCAACAGATGGGGCTGGTTATCAACCAAGATAAGACAGAATATATGGTAATTTCAAGAGACGGAATGGCTAAAAACTCTGGCCACATACAAATAGATAATATGACCATTAAAAGAACGGAAACATACAAATACCTGGGTACAATCTTCAACTGCTCCAACATCATAAGGGAAGAAATACAAACTAGAATCAACTCTGGAAATAAGATATACTATGCACTACAACATCTACTAAAATCAAAGGCGCTATCTCGTAACACCAAAATCACAATATACAAAACACTGATCAGACCAGTTGTGCTGTATGGCTCTGAAACCTGGAGTACAACGAAAGGAGACGAAGCCTTGTTACAAACCTTTGAGAACAAAATTTTAAGACGCATCTTTGGACCCATTAGGGATACACAAAGTGGAGAGTGGAAAAGAAGAAGTAACAAAGACATTTATGATTTGTTTAAGTCCCCGCTAATCACTGGTATCATGAAGGCTAATAGACTACAATGGCTGGGGCATATAGAAAGAATGGAAGATAATAGGGAAACAAAACTCGCTTACACTCAGGAAATAAATGACCGTAGACCCCGAGGTAGACCAAGAAGGCGGTGGAGAGATAATATACATACAGACCTACAAGCACTTGGAATCAACGACTGGCAAGAGAAGGTCCACCAGAGAGACGAATGGAGACAGATTGTATTTGCAGCAAAGAACCTCAATGGCTCGGAATGCTGAAGAAGAAGAAGATCAAGGATGATGGGAAAACTGTAAAAAACTGTCATTTACTGCCAATGTAGTACCTTGTGGTGTATGGCAGAGGGGTCTTTGAGCCTGGGGAATTAAGGCCGCCTGGCTAGTGCAGTCACTGTGCAGGTTAGGATTTTCTTTTTGCCCCCGACAGAAAAACAATCCCACGCCTTTCCGAGGGATCGAACACGGGTCTCCCGAAGGAGAGTCCGGCGTTGTAGCCACTCGGCCAGCTGCTCCTCGATGGGAAAACGTGAGTGTAAATATCAAGTATGTTTGGAAAGTGTAAGTGTAAATATCAAGGATGTTGGGAAGTGTAAGTGTAAATTGTAATTGTGTAAGTGTAAACATGAAGGCTGTTGGGAAAGAGTGAGTGTAAACATGAAGGCTGTTGGGAAAGTGTAAGTGTAAACATCAAGTATGTTTGGAAAGTGTAAGTGTAAATATCAAGTATGTTTGGAAAGTGTAAGTGTAAATATCAAGTATGTTTGGAAAGTGTAAGTGTAAATATCAAGGATGTTGGGAAAGAGTGAGTGTAAACATGGAGGATGTTGGGAAAGTGTAAGTGTAAACATCAAGTATGTTTGGAAAGTGTAAGTGTAAATATCAAGTATGTTTGGAAAGTGTAAGTGTAAATATCAAGGATGTTGGGAAATAGTGAGTGTAAACATCAAGGATGTTATGAAAACATGAGTGTAAATATCAAGGATGTTGGGACATGTTGAGTGTAAATATCAAGGATGTTGGAAAATGTTGAGTGTAAATATCCAGGATGTTGGGAAATGTTGAGTGTAAATATCAAGGATGTTGGGAAATGTTGAGTGTAAATATCAAGGATGTTATTAAAACATGAGTGTAAATATCAAGGATGTTGGGAAATGTTGAGTGTAAATATCAACGATGTTGGGAAATGTTGAGTGTAAATATCAAGGATGTTGGGAAAACATGAGTGTAAATATCAAAGATGTTGGGAAATGTTGAGTGTAAATATCCAGGATGTTGGGAAATGTTGAGTGTAAATATCAAGGATGTTGGGAAAACAGGAGTGTAAATATCCAGAATGTTGGGAAATATTGAGTGTAAATATCAGGGATGTTGGGAAAACATGAGTGTAAATATCAAGGATGTTGGGAAAACATGAGTGTAAATATCAAGGATGTTGGGAAAACATGAGTGTAAATATCAAGGATGTTGAGAAAACATGAGTGTAAATATCAAGGATGTTGGAAAAAATGAGTGTAAATATCCAGGGGGCTGAGGAAATAATGAGTGTGAATATCCAGGATGTTGGGAAATGTTGAGTGTAAATATCAAGGATGTTGGAAAAACATGAGTGTAAATATCAAGGATGTTGGGAAAACATGAGTGTAACTATCAAGGATGTTGGGAAAACATGAGTGTAAATATCAAGGATGTTGGGAAAACATGAGTGTAAATATCAAAGATGTTGGGAAATGTTTAGTGTAAATATCAATGATGTTGGGAAATGTTTAGTGTAAATATCAATGATGTTGGGAAACCATGAGTGTAAATATCAAGGGTACTGAGGAAATAATGAGTGTAAATATCAAGGATGTTGGGAAAACATGAGTGTAAATATCAAGGATGTTGGGAAAACATGAGTGTAAATATCAAGGATGTTGGGAAAACATGAGTGTAAATATCAAGGATGTTGGGAAAACATGAGTGTAAATATCAAGGATGTTGGGAAAACATGAGTGTAAATATCAAGGATGGAATCTAAGACTGGAACTGATGTAAAGAGTACAGGTGTTTTGTGACGGTTACATGGCAGGACAATGAGAACGGTTAGTGATGCTATTAAGTATGACGATTCATCTGCACACACACACACACACACACACAAATCACGTGATGGGGTAAATTGAAAAAAGTAACCATTCAATAAAAGTATGGAAACAGCGGTAGAATAGTAACTAGCAATCTTGCATTCGATACAGATGGTCATCAGTGGCGTTGATAAGGGTTGTATGGGCCGCAATCGCCCTATTTTTGCCTTATTAGTTAAAAGTGGCGCTACCTCTGAAGTCGGAGTGGGTTCGCCTGATGGCGAGGGACATTGTTAATAGAGAAAGCTAACCCACACGCAACATTCATTTCATCACTACTATAAATAGTGTGTATGGCTTACGTTTGAGTTCAAAACGAGCGAGCGCAAATGCAAAAACGTCACACCACGGAATATTACCGCTCAGTGAGAAATCCTATCAACGGTGGGATCGAAACATGATTACCGACACATCTCACGTTTCACATTGAGGCAGTAAGGCGATCGTCAATATAATGTGTGAATATTCTAAATAGGCAATGATATCTGATGGCGGCTAAGTGTCTAAACATAGCGCAACAGAAAGGCACCACATTCAAAAGGCGCAAAATGTGTGTGGGAATGATCCTGGGAAACGTTCAATATCGGAGCTTTCATGATTAACAGATCGAGCGCCCCTTTCTCAACCCTAGGACATGTCAACAACAGGAACTGGGAAAGTAATAATGGACCGAGATTAGGTTAAGGATAAAATGACTTCAGAAATTATACTCTGAGAAACCAAGTTTGAAAAACGGTCAGTACCTCGCAAGAGTACAACTTTAGACGTTAACATGGATACAAGGTGTGAACTCAGCGTGGTCCTGCAGCCAGTTGCGATAAGGATCAGCTAGTCTCTCTCAGGAGGGGCGAAACGTGAAAAATAGTTGCCAGTGGATGACCTGCAGACTACACAAGTCAACCTCACCTCCCCGTGGTGTAGACCGAGAAATCATGACCGCTAGGTCATGGGTAAAGGGGCTCTGGCTCCCAAGGAAGGACAGATGTTTCGTCTTAAACCTGCGACTGGCCTAGCAAGCCGGCAGGGGATGTTCGAAGAAATAATAAGAAGCATATTCAGACTGACCCAAATGGGAACGGACCCGACACTGTTGAAGGACAACGAGACAGATCAGCGATTAACAAAACATGCACATTTAACATCTGCGGTTATAACAGTAAAGAAGAATAATTCATAGAAACAATGGAAAAGAGGAAACTTGGATTGATGAGAATAGCGGACACTAGAATAAAATGGAGAGATACAAGGAGATCCACCACAGTTATACGATTGTCTTGTCGGGAGTGGAACCATAAGAAACGGCAAAGCATGGTGAAATTATAGTCATTAAACCACGGCTTGCAAAACGAATATTATAAATAAAATATATATAAAAAAGAATTATAATAGTGAGAACAAAAGGACAGACAATTACTACATATGTACACGTATACGCACCATGTAATACAAACAACAATGAGCAAGAATGTGAGGCGTTCTTCGAAGACATCCATAACATTTTTTTTTTTAGCATATCCTTTACAGGACTTAGCTGTCAACACCAGCATCTTTCAGCTGTATGTTGATCTCTTGGCCATTGCTTTCTTAGCGGCCGGCTCAGTATCCCGCAAGTCACGAGCGGGGGTCGAACCGCCTCAGCTCTCGCTCCGCTACGAGACTCTGCGTGATAAACGGGATTACAGAGAGAAAGTGTTGTAACCCCACAGCCAGAGAGACCGGCATCCATAACATACTTAAATAAAATAGAGTAGCAAGGCAACATTATAGTTATGTGAGAGATCAACGCAAGACTAGGTCATAACAAAACGGACATAGAAAAAGATATTGGAGCATTTGGAGAGCAACACAATGAAATAAATGATAATGGAAGTAGATTGATAGAGCTACGCACTCAACACGAGGACTTTATAACAAACCCATTTTTAAACACAAAGACTCACAAATATACATTTGATACAAATGGAACGATCTAGACCCCAAAAGCCAAATTGATTTCATATTAACAAGAAACAATAGAAAGAGGAATATATTAGATGCAAAGGCATCTAAGTATAAACATGCCCAGCTTAAGTATAAACACAGACTACAAAACAGTTATTACCACAATAAGAATCAATAGAAGAAGAAAGCAAAGAACGGGGGTGGGGGGGGGGGGGGAACAATGCGAATTGGTAAAATTAAAAACTTTAAAAAAATCATAAAGACGAGACAGTGAGGGAAAATTAAGTGAAAGAATTAAATGAAATCTTTATGAAACTACCCATAGAAATAAAAACGGTAAACGACGAACGGAAGATGTGCAAATCAAGTATTTTAAACACTGAAAAAATAACATGTGGAACCACGGGGGAAAAAAACGCAAAACACGGATAAAGAAAATAACAAGTTGGTGGAACGCCGTATTAAATACAGCTGTAAAAGACAAAAAGAAAGGAAATAAAAAGTAAGTGAAAAGCAAACAAGATAGGATTACATCTAATATAGAATAGCAAGTAGACATGTGAATAGATTAATAAAGAGATAAAAACAAAAAGACTGGAAGAGATAGGGAGAAACCTAAATAAAATCTACAAGGAGGCAACTAGAAAGTACTACAAAAGATTAGTGCAACAAGAAGCACAGCAGAACCATTTAACCCAACTTAAATAATTAACAGCGAAAAAAAAAGAGAACCAATAAATTAACAAAACCAAATCCTAAAAAGATGGAGGCACTACTTCGTACAACTTCTCAACATTCCAACAGTTGACACAGGAATCTAGGAAATTGACACAGATGCCATCGAAGAGCTAGAACCAGACATACTGAGATAAGACAGTAGAAAAGCCATAAGATTAGCCCCATTGAATACATCACCGGACAAGACGAAATACCAAATGAGCTAATGAAACAGCAAAGAAATGGAACAGCATGGCTATGTAGACTGTTTAACCATGCTTGGGTAGAATAATAGACACCACGAGACTGGGGAAGCACGATAAGTATCCCAGTTTGGAAAAACAAAAGCAGTAGGAGATACTGCACACAATATAGAGCCATTTCCCTTTTGAGTCATACTGGAAAAATATTCTGCAAAATTCTAGAGAAACGACAACGGCCTACAATAAAATCCCAACGAAGTGTAACACAACTCTGATTTAGGAAAAACAAAATATGCACAGATATCATCTTTGCTCTTAGACAACTTATAGAAAAATCAGTCGAATGAATTGAAATACTTTACTTAGCCTATGTCGACCAAGAAAGGGCACTTGATCGAGTAGATAGAAATAAGGTGTGGGAACTCCTTAAAACGATATGGAGTGAGTACACATCTAACAGACTTATGTAGAAGTTTATACAACAACAGAAAATGTACGGTAAAAACAGACTCAGAACCTTTCACCATAAGATCCGGTATACGACAAGGTTGTATCCTGCCCCTGGTCGGAGCAGCCAGATGGCCGAGTGGCTAGAACGCCGAATTCTCCTTCGGGAGACCCGGGTTCGAATCCTCGGTAAGGTGTGGAATTTTTTTCTGTCGGGTAAAAAGAAAATCCTAACCTGCACAGTTTGCGGCGACTGCACTAGCCAGGCGGCCTTAATTCCTCAGGCTCAAAGACCCCTCCGCCATACACCGCAAGGTACTATATTGCAAGTAAATGACAGTGACAGTATCCTGCGCCCCTCCCCCCCCCCCCCCCCCTTCCGCATTTCTTGTTAATAACCTATGTAGACAGCATATTTAAAGACACCAGCCAAACAAAGACCGTAACAACACCGCATGGCGAAATAAAACACAGAAGAAGAACCAACGGCAAATTACACCATTAAAGAACTCCTATTTGCGGATGATCAAGCACTAATAGCAAAATCAGAAGTAGAATTACAAGTCTACATAAATAGCCTAAACAATGTGTGAATGGGGCATAACATGAAAATTAGCATCAGTAAAACAGAGGTAATGACTATAACCAAAGAAGAAAAAAACAACAAAGATTCATCTAAAAGAACACATCCTGAAACAAGCAAATAGTTTCAAGTATTTAGGAAGTATAATATCATCAAATGGCAAATCATAAGACGAGATCGAAAATAAAAATGAAAATAGATTCAATCATTAAATGAATGACACAATGGACAAACACGTATCAATAGATACTGAAATAGCACTCCACAATACCAGCTTCCTAGTATCTCTATTCTATCAATGCCACACCTGGACAATGACAGATAAAAGAGATAGGAAACATTACAACAACTGAAGTGAGATTCCTGAGAAGAATACCCAGTGTATCAAGAAGAGAGAAATCAGAAATGAGGAAATCAGGACTAAAGTGGGGGTTATAGCAGTGCTAGATTTCATCAGACAACAGCAAGTTAAATGGTTTGGTCATATAACTATGCTACCAACTAAAAGTACCACAACAAGCAATGATGTACAGACCAAACGGAACCAGAAGAAGAGGCCGACGATCTAAACCATGGACAGGGGAAACAACAGTCCATTTTTTTTCCACATATCCTTTTACAGGACATCGCTGTCAACATCAGCATCTTTCAGCTGATTGTTGATTTCTTGGCAAGATTACGCTCAGTAGTTTGCCATTGCTTTCTGAGCGGCCGGCTCACATACCCCGTAAGTCACCAACGCGGCGAGAACCGCTACCGATTCTGGCGCAAGATACGTTCCTCACGTGGATATACGGGATTACGCAGAAAGTCGCTAACTCCTAGGCCAGGGAGACCAGTAACAGAGTCCACGAGAACCTCGATATATGAAGCCCATGAACGAGCACTCTCCCGCTGTTTATGCTTCGCCGCGACACCACAGGGTACAAGAGGAACACGAGATGGCTATATCCGAGAGTTTCGATAGGATAGTGGCTAGCCTACCGCCCCGGTATCGGAAAACATTTTTACAATGTTACCTGGGCTTCCATGCCTAAAATGGGTACAGGAAAATGTATTCGGTGGTCTATGAAAATATGGGTATAATACCATTTACTCTGTGGCATGGAGCAATGTTAGCAGTAGAATTTCTACCGAATACCAAGAACCGAGATCTAGTGATGACATTCACGTCCACCTCATTTCGTAAGCACGTGATATTGATGATGACGACGACGACGACGACGATGATGATGATGATGATGATGATGATGATGATGATGATGATGACGACGATGATGATGATGATGATGATGATGATGATGATGATGATGATGATGATGATTATGGGCATGTATGTATATTCATATCTTGTGACAAGTTTAAGAGAAGGGATGGGGGGAGTTTCATTTTCTACTGTTTTTTTTTTTTTTTTTGCTTTCGCTCGCTTTGAACTGAAGCCTAGTCCATACACGCGTTGCTTCTTCAATAACACTGGACTGATTTGTGTGTGTGTGAATTAGCTTTCGATACTACCAGTGTCCCTCGCCATCAGGTGAACCCACTCCGACTTCTGTAATTTACGTCCCAAAGTCAAGGACGAGAAGTGAAGATTATAATGTAGGGGTTGAGCCCACTTCCTCAGCATGAGCACACCGGATGTTTAAGAGCGAAGGTTTTTATCTATTCGCCCACGCTGACCTTCTTCTGACTGGTTAATAGCTCTGAAGATAAATAAATAAATAAATAAATAACATGGACACAGATCATAGCCAGTGCCCACTAAGAACTCCCCTTAGTTCTTGTGTTGGTGTTCTCCGTCGTAGTGTTCGTTTACGACCAGCCAGTACAAATATAGTCGCTCATATAATAATATATGTGTCCCGTTCTGGGACTGGTCAGGTCTTAAAGCTAACCACCAGGAGGTCACGTCAGGGTGACATCCAGCAGTGACATGGCCTCGTTCTGGCCCATCGCTACTGGTCGGGCGTCAGTGGCCTGTACTTCATCGAGCTCGTCCGACTTGTGTCAGCTAGTTTATGTCAGCACAACCAGCGGAGGTCCGAGCAGACATCATGAATATTGCCTAACGCACAAGTCGTGAGCATAATACTGGATAACGTCTAGTGAGCATCATACTAGTAGTTTTTTTTAGTTAGTTTGCATATCCTTTTACAGACAGTCGCAGTCAACCCC
>JACEFZ010003689.1:0-35970 GCA_014155875.1 Cepaea nemoralis | reverse complement strand
GGGGTGTGTGTGGGTGGAGGATGTATGTGTGGGGGCTGAGGATGTTTGTAAGTGGAGGATGTGTGAGTGGGTGGGGAGATGTGTGGGCGGGGATGTGTATGGGGAAAATATGTCGGGGATGTGTGTGTGTGGAGGGGGGAATGTGTTTATGTGTGGAGTTTCGTGTGGGAGGGGAGATGTGTGAGAGGTGGGGGAGGTGTGGGATGTGCAGGTGATTGAAGGATGTATGCGAGGATGGGGGATGAGTGTTTGGCTGAGTGGTTGGGGTGTGTGTGGGTGGGAGGGTAGATGAGAGATGCATGTGTTGATGTGTGGGTGTTAGTGGTTGATGGATGAGTACGTGAGTGGGTGGATGTGTGTGAGAGATGAGTGTATGGGTGGGGGAGGTGTTTAGTTGTGTGTGAGCGGTGGATGTGTGTGGGTGGGGTATATGTGGGTGGTGGGGTGTGTGTGGGTGGGAGGTGTGTGTTTTTGGGTGTTTATGAGTGGGGGATATGTGTGGGCAGATGGGGAGATGTGTTTATGGGTGGGGATGTGTATAGGTAGGGATGTGTAGTTGAGAGGTGGCGAATATTGGGTGGGTGAGTGGGTGTAGGTTGGCTGATGTGTGTGTGCGTGCAGGATATGTGTGTGTATAGGTGCGGGATGTGTGGGTTGGCGGGTGTATGTGTGTGTGTGGTTTCTTCTTCTTCTTCTTCTTCTTCCTCTTCTTCTTCTTCTTCTTCTTCTTCTTCTTCTTCTTCTTCTTCTTCTTCTTCTTCTTCTTCTTTTTCTTCTCCACCTCCTCCTCCTCCTCCTCCTCCTCTTCCTTCTTCTTCTTCTTCTTCTTCTTCTTCTTCTTCTTCTTCTTCTTCTTCTTCTTCTTCTTCTTCTTCTTGGTGTGTGAGGATGTGTGTGTGGGTGGGGAAATGTGTGTGGGTGGGGAATCAGTGCGTGGGTGGCGGCATGTATGTTTGCCTGGGTCTGTGTGAGTGCGTGGAGGTATGTGTGGGTGGGTGGGGGAGGTTTTGTGGGTGGGGGATGTGTTGGTGGCTGCGGGATATGAGGGTTATGTGGGATGTGTCTCACAACATTGCAATATGCACTGTTTATGTTTACAACTTTCATTTGACAATGTTTTTTTTTTTTTTTCTCATTTTAATGTATCATGCGTAATATGCATTGTTTATGCTTACAAAATCCATTTGACAATGTTTTTTCCCCCTATGTTAATGTAACGTGTACATTTGATGAATGAAAGATGAGTGATTGAAAGGGCCGAATGTAAGACGGGCCTGCGTGCCCAATTTGTTACTAGTTTAAAATAAAGTTTGTTCGTTCGTTCGTTCGTTCGTTCGTTCCCTCCCTCTCTCTTTCTCTCTCTCCCTCTCGCTCTCTCTCTCCTCTCTCCCTCTCTCCCCCTCTCTACCTCTCTCCCCCTCTCTCCCGCTCTCCCCATCTTTCTCTCCATCCTCTCTCTCGTTCTCTCTCTCTTCTCTCTCCGTCTCTCTCCCTCTCTCTCCCTCTCCAACCTCTCACTCTCTCTCTCTCTCTCTCTCTCCCTCCCTCTCTCACACACACTTTTTTCTCTCTCCCGCTCTCCCCATCTTTCTCTCCATCCTCTCTCTCGTTCTCTCTCTCTTCTCTCTCCGTCTCTCTCCCTCTCTCTCCCTCTCCAACCTCTCACGCCCCCTCTCTCTCTATCCCTCTCTCTCACTTTTTTCTCCCTCCCTCTCTCTCCCTCTTTCTCTCCATCTTCTCTCTCTCTCTCTTCCCTCTCCCCTCTCCCTCTCTCTCCCTCTCTCTCTCCTTCTCTCTCTCTCCATCCTCTCTCTTGTTCTCACGCTCTCCTCTTTCCCTCTCTCCCCCTCTCTACCTCCTTCTCCCTCTCTCCCTCTCACTCCCCCTCTCTCTCTATCCCTCTCTCTCTCTCTCTCTCACTTTTTTCTCTCACCCTCTCTCCTCCTCGTTCTCTCCACCTCCCACCCCTTTCTCTCTCTCTCTCTCTCTCTCTCTCTCTCTCTCTCTCTCTCTCTCAGAAGACACACCTACGAATCTGCACCGGGGCGGATGTTTACAACTGACCTGTGCTGCCTGGTAAGGTTGATTTTGATTTTCTGCAGCTCAAGGAGACATTGTTTCTAAAGTTCCAAGTTTTGCAGTCAACCCGACTGTGTTCTTTCATATGATTCTCAGTTATCAGTCTTGCAGTCAACCTGAATGCATCCTTTATGATACTTCTCAAAGTCGCGTTCTTCCAGATACTCCTCAAAGTTAGTAGAATCCATGATAACATCCTCCACCGGGTGGGTGCAGTGCACGGTGTACTTCAAGGTGGTCTTTTTTCCTCTTGCCACCCTTCCCTTGCTGGGGGTTTCTTGCTAGAAGTGGCGAAGGGTATACGGGAGACTCCTTCGTGTAAAATCGAAACTAGAAAGCCCGCCCGCAACAGACTGTGTATATGTTCAACACAATGTATTCCCTTTGTGGGTTTAAACACAGAAGTCACACCCAATAGGTTGCACGGTTTATTGCCTGGCATATTTCACTGCATCTCGTCAGGTGCATACTACAGAGTTATATATCACATGGAGTGAATAAATGAATAACACTGGCTCACACACATAAAACACATAGTCACAGAACTGCAAGTTAAAAGAGGCGTGGCCAAACAAGAACTCTATGCAGGAAGTCAAGGAACAGATTAACAAACTAACACAGAGCTCGTGTCAAGGGCCGCTACACGCTGCGGGATTTACCGAGGAGGAGATCTGAGAACTTATGGACTGAATGGCTCGTTGTGCAAGGAGGATGATCTATCGACTAACTATCTAATTCACTAACTAACTAACCAACCAACCAACCAACTAACGAGCCAGCCAGTCAGCCAGCAAGCCAGCCAGCCAACAGCCAGCCATCCAGCCAACCAACCAACAAACCAACCAACCAACCAACCAACCAACCAATCAACCAGCCAATCAAGCAACCAAGCAAGCAAACAACCAACCAACCAACCAACCAACCAGCCAGCCAACCAACCAAGCAACCAACCAACCAAGTAACCAACCATCCAAGCAACCAACCAACCAAGCAAACAACCAACCAACCAACCAAACAACCAACTAACTAACTAACTATCTAACTAACTAACTAAAAAACTAACTAACTAACTAACTAACCAACCAACCAACCAACCAGCTAGCTAACTAACTAACTAACTAACTAACGAACGAACGAACAGACTTTATTTTCAAAGGGTAACAAATTGGGCACGCAGGCCCGTCTTACATTCGGCCATTCCATTTATTTCATCAACAGTGCATAGGAAAAACATTGTCACATGAATTTTGTAACATAAACATTGCATATTACTATGTTATGAGACACATCAACCACTCACCCACACATCCCCCATTCACTCCAACTCCCCTACCCAACCACACACATAACCTACACACACATACATTCCCCCACCCATCCACCACATCCCTACACCTACACATCTTCCCACCCACACACACCTCTCACCCACCATACATCCCATCCACCCACACCCCAAGCACACATACATTCAATAACCCACACATCTCCCACCTACACACATCTCCCCACCCACTCACATATCCTCTACCCGTCCCATTACCCACCAACAATCACTCACCAACATATCCTCCTCCACCCATACACCTCCACCCACTCAGCCAAACACACATTCCTCAGCCACACACACATCTCCCCATCAACTCACATATTCCGCACCTACCCACACACAAATTCCGCACCCACCCACATAATCTCCCATCTCCCCCAGCCCACTCACAGATCCCGAGCCCACACCTACAAACATCCCCACCATCTCCTAACCTGCAGACACTCACCCACCCACATATCCTCTACCCACCCACACATCCTCTACCCACCCATCCCCCAACCAAACATCCCTTAACCACACACCCTTACTCATATACAATCACCCACCCACACATCCTCTACCCAACCCACATCCTCCATCCACCCATCCCCCAGCCACACATCCCTTAACCACACACCCCTACCCATATACACACACATCCCCACCCACGCACAATCTCCCCACCCATACACACATCCCTCACACACATCCCCACCCACCAACACATCCCCCATTTACAAACACACACCTCCCATCCACGCACACACACAACCCACACACACATCCCCAACTCATACACTCATCCCCTCACACATCCCTAGACACATGCACTTATCCCTCAACCACTAACACCCACACATCCCTTACCCACTCATCAACACATACATCTCCTATCTACCCACCCACACTCACACACCCCAACCACCCATCTAAGCACACATCCCCACCCTCACACACATCCTTCAACCACCGGCAAACCCCACCACACCTTCACCCACCCACACACACATCATTTATCCACACCCAGTTCCCCTCCCACACAACACCACACCCACACACATCCCAAGGACACATCCCTCACCCACACACACATCTCCCCACACATCTCCTACCCATCCACACATCCCCCAACTACAATCACCCTCACTACCCACACATACATCCTCCATCCAGCCACACACCCCCACCCAGTCAGACATATCCCCCACCCACACACACATCTCCAAATCCATCACCCACACCCATCATGCAGCCCTCCCCAACCCACATACATCCCCCACACATATCTCACCAACACACACTCCCCACCCATCCACCCAAACATCCCACACCCATACACATCCCTCACCAACACCCCCAAACCCACAACCACCCCCTCCTGCACACATCTCCCACCAACCACATATTCCCACACCCACATCTCCCCACCCATACATATACCCCCACCCATCCCATAACCCACCATCAATCATCCACCAACATATCCACCTCCACCCACTCACCCACAACCACCTAGCCAAACACACATCCCCACCCACACACACATCTCCCCGTCAACCCATACATCCCGCACGTACCCACACACAAATCCCCTACACACCCACGCAATCCCACCCCGCCCACACACACACACACATCCCCCCATCCCCCAACCTACTATTATGATCAAACTCCCACACTTTACACACACATACAGTGACGATTGTCGTGAGCATTGTCGCAAAATTGTAAAGAAAATGGAGAAAAATTGTACATATACATTTTGTAACTTAAAAATTAGTGATGCAATTCAACTCTCTCTCTCTCTCTCTCTCTCTCTCTCTCTCTCTCTCTCTCTCTCTCTCTCTCTCTCTCTCTCTCTCTCTCTCTCTCACACACACACACACACACACACTCATACTCTCTAATTCTCTCACCCACTCTACAGTGATGTACATGTGTTCATGTTATAAATTATAACATCAGTTGGCATTCAAAATGGTAATATGAACATGAGAATACACAACATATATGGAATAGCATGTTACATGAACTAACTAACTAACTAACATGAACTAACATGAACTGAACTAACTAACTAACTAACTAACTTACTAACTAGCTAGCTAACTCTATGGACCGCTGAATGAACTAAAAAAGACTGTTAGATTCATACAAGAGACGACATTGCAGTTGTAGACATGTTTCAGGCGAACGAAAGAAGAAGAGGAAGAAGAGAGATTGAAGACCGCACTCGCTGGTCTCTCGTATCGAATGATGATTGACTCAGCGTTTCTATTTGCGACGCTAATGAAAATCGCCTGGCTCCGTAGCCAAAGGCCTGCGAACGCGGTTCTGAGCCGCTTACCAGGCGTTCGAAACGCAGCCGCGACCGATTTGTGTAGCAGACCGTGTCGCGTTGTGTTATAACGTGTTGGTATGGGAACCGGTCGTTCAGAAAGCAATTCCAAACTACTGAACGTAAAATTTGCCTAGTACATCAACAGCAGCTGAAAAATGCTGGTGTTGACTGCAACGTCCTGTAAGGGATATTTTATTTTCTTTTTTTTTTAGCATATCCTTACTTAGCTGTCAACACCAGCATCTTTCAGCTGTATGTTGATCTCTTGGCAAGATTACGCTCAGTAGTTTGCCATTGCTTTCTGAGCGGCCGGCTCAGTATCCCGCAAGTCACGAGCGGGGGTCGAACCGCCTCAGCTCTCGCTCCGCTACGAGACTCTGCGTGATAAACGGGATTACAGAGAGAAAGTGTTGTAACCCCACAGCCAGAGAGACCGACTGTAAGGGATATACAAAAAAAAAAATATTAAAATCTCTGATGTCGCATAAGCGGGGCTGTTATAGCGACTGGATCTTCCCACTGTTAAACAAATACAGAATAACAGAGTGAGGATTATAATATAGAATGAATCAACATCAGTTAGATTATAAATGGCACCGACATCATAGTTACTCGCTGAGTTGGAGTCTTATGCTTCTCTTATTGTGTTTAAACCCGACCTGCATAATCTGATGTCGTCTCCTTGCCCTCCATTAGAACATAGGCGCTGAACCAACTCGCCCCAAACCGTCCTTTCCTTAGTTATACCATACAACTACAACCGACTCCTCCCTATCCTTAGTTATACCATACAACTACAACCGACTCCTCCCTATCTTTAGTTATACCACACAACTCCATCCATGTCCACCCTATCCTTAGTTATACCATACAACTCCATCCGACTCCTCCCTATCCTTAGTTATACCATACAACTCCATCCGACTCCTCCCTATCCTTAGTTATACCATACAACTCCATCCGACTCCTCCCTATCCTTAGTTATACCATACAACTCCATCCGACTCCTCCCTATCCTTAGTTATACCATACAACTCCATCCGACTCCTCCCTATCCTTAGTTATACCATACAACTCCATCCGACTCCTCCCTATCCTTAGTTATACCATACAACTCCATCCGACTCCTCCCTATCCTTAGTTATACCATACAACTCCATCCGACTCCTCCCTATCCTTAGTTATACCATACAACTCCATCCGACTCCTCCCTATCCTTAGTTATACCATACAACTCCATCCGACTCCTCCCTATCCTTAGTTATACCATACAACTCCATCCGACTCCTCACTATCCTTAGTTATACCATACAACTCCATCCGACTCCTCCCTATCCTTAGTTATACCATACAACTCCATCCGACTCCTCCCTATACTATGTATTTCTGTCTTTACTTTTCTTCTCCTTGCGTTTTTAGGTCTTCCTGCATCCCCCTACCCAGCTCTCCCACCTGTGGCTTCCAAGGAAAAGACTGTCTAGACATACCTATCTCAGCTTTTCTCAATGCAAGTGATCAAACATGGCATGGTTAAAGCTTGTTCTTTACAAAACTAATAGACCAGACTGTTTGTGCATAGTGGAACATTCTAACACAATCTTCATGTCAGTGAATGTCAGAACACAAAACTCTGATAAACTAAATGTAGACAATGTCATCTTATTGATAAATGAGAAATAACTCTCACTAGAGCACCAGAAACCTTTGCTTGTATGTTCCGACAAACACCACTTAATGCTTTAACGGGACACCTATAATTTTGTTTACATCAATTTATGAATGCTATCCCTTCTTGGCCTTTTGGCTAAGATGAAAGTATGGTATATTGCACCTGATCTTGCCAGGGCCACCAGCAGAGGCAATCATCCGAATGACACATAGGGACATGGGGACCTGATGAGGCGGCTCTGGTTCTTTTGGGAAATAGCGAGCCCTTATTTAAAAAAACAAAAAAACAACAACAAATTCTCGATGATAGAAATGTTATTTTAGAACATTAAAAGAAAAACGCATTAAAATGACTATTTTAGTGTTGGCAATGGGCATACCAATAAAAGTTATTATGTAAAGGGACATTACTCAAAGCAGTGTTAAAGTATATTGTTATTTAAATAGCTTTAGCATTTATAAAACTGATGTATAACGCATTTAAAGATATGTTTGCAATCATGTGCGTCATCAATTATGTTAAAAATTTCAAGTGGCCGTCAAGGTTTGTGCAAAAGTCTTTGCTTTATTTTATATGTATGAGAATTTTGTAACGTAATTTTCTATTACTTCTCGATATTTCATATTATTTTGTTGTACTTTTAATGGCAATACAATGGTAGAGCGTCCATAAAAGTAATTTTTGTCAGGCCTGTAAACGGCCGTAAGTTTTATAATCTGGGGAGGGTCGTAGTGGATTATACACTATCATCAACAGATGGTAGATAATAGTGGGTGTAGTGGTCGAGATGTGTATGCGGGTGTGGTAGAGTTACAGTACTCTCCCTCCGGATGTGGGAGTGGCTGTGGAGTGGGTATAAGACGAGATTTCGTTGTTAAGGAGGTGGGCGGATCGAGTCGCGGAGTGGTTGTAGTGTGGAACCCGGGTGGCAAAGTGGCTAGCGAGGAGGCCGGCGTGGCAGATGGTATTCTACTTTCACGAACAAACCATCATCATGTGTGACGACGATGTTGCTGCTCTTGTTGTAGACAATGGACCTGGTATGTGCAAAGTGCGTTCCGCTGGAGATGATGCCCCTAGGGCCGTCTTCCCATCCATCGTTGGCAGACCCCGCCACCAGGGTGTAATGGTTGGTATGGGTCAGAAAGACAGCTATGTTGGTGACGAGGCCCAGTCCAAGAGAGGTATCCTTACTCTCAAGTATCCAATTGAACACGGCAATGTCACAAACTGGGATGATATGGAGAAGATCTGGCATCACACCTTCTACAATGAGCTCAGAGTTGCCCCAAAAGAGCACCCAGTCCTGCTCACAGAAGCTTCCCCTCAACCCCAAGGTCAACAGAGAAAAGATGACCCAGATCATGTTTGAAATCTTCAACACCCCCGCCATGTATATACCTATCCATGCTGTCCTTTCCTTGTATGCTTCAGGTCGTACCACAGATATTGTCCTGGATTCAGGCTGTCCTTTCCTTGTATGCTTCAGGTCGTACCACAGATATTGTCCTGGATTCAGGCTGTCCTTTCCTTGTATGCTTCAGGTCGTACCACAGATATTGTCCTGGATTCAGGCTGTCCTTTCCTTGTATGCTTCAGGTCGTACCACAGATATTGTCCTGGATTCAGGCTGTCCTTTCCTTGTATGCTTCAGGTCGTACCACAGATATTGTCCTGGATTCAGGCTGTCCTTTCCTTGTATGCTTCAGGTCGTACCACAGATATTGTCCTGGATTCAGGCTGTCCTTTCCTTGTATGCTTCAGGTCGTACCACAGATATTGTCCTGGATTCAGGCTGTCCTTTCCTTGTATGCTTCAGGTCGTACCACAGATATTGTCCTGGATTCAGGCTGTCCTTTCCTTGTATGCTTCAGGTCGTACCACAGATATTGTCCTGGATTCAGGCTGTCCTTTCCTTGTATGCTTCAGGTCGTACCACAGATATTGTCCTGGATTCAGGCTGTCCTTTCCTTGTATGCTTCAGGTCGTACCACAGATATTGTCCTGGATTCAGGCTGTCCTTTCCTTGTATGCTTCAGGTCGTACCACAGATATTGTCCTGGATTCAGGCTGTCCTTTCCTTGTATGCTTCAGGTCGTACCACAGATATTGTCCTGGATTCAGGCTGTCCTTTCCTTGTATGCTTCAGGTCGTACCACAGATATTGTCCTGGATTCAGGCTGTCCTTTCCTTGTATGCTTCAGGTCGTACCACAGATATTGTCCTGGATTCAGGCTGTCCTTTCCTTGTATGCTTCAGGTCGTACCACAGATATTGTCCTGGATTCAGGCTGTCCTTTCCTTGTATGCTTCAGGTCGTACCACAGATATTGTCCTGGATTCAGGCTGTCCTTTCCTTGTATGCTTCAGGTCGTACCACAGATATTGTCCTGGATTCAGGCTGTCCTTTCCTTGTATGCTTCAGGTCGTACCACAGATATTGTCCTGGATTCAGGCGTTGGTGTTACCCACACAGTCCCCATCTACGAAGGTTATGCTCTGCCCCACGCCATCATGCGGTTGGAACTTGCTGGTTGTGACCTCACAGATTACCTGATGAAGATCCTCACAGAGAGAGGCTACAGCTTCACCACCACAGCAGAGAGGGAAATTGTTTGTGACATCATGGAGAAGCTTTGCTACGTTTCTCTTGACTTTGAACAAGAAATTGCCATTGCTGCCTCATCCTTTTCATTGGAGAAGAGCTACGAAACTTCCTGATGGACAGGTCATTACCATTGGCAACAAGCGTTTCAGGTGCCCAGAAGCAATGTTCCAGCCATCATTCCTTGGTACATGAATCTGCATGTATTCATGAATCCACCTACAACTTCATCATGAAGTGTAATGTTGACATCCGTAAAGACCTATACGCCACCATTGTGGCTGGTGGATCAACTATGTTCCCTGGCATCACTGACCATATGCAGAAGGAAATCAGTGCTCTTGCTCCCGCTACAATGAAGATCAACATCATTGCTCCCCCAGGACGTAAATACTCCGTATGGTTTGGGGGTGCATCCTGGCTACCCTCTCCACCTTCCAATTGATACCCAGACCACCCACTGCATGAGGCGCTGGACGCAGTTAAGGGTCAGCGACTGATAAGAGGGAAATCATGGATGGCTCAGGCGGAGGATACGATCAGACAGGTGTGCCCCTTGGAGACATTAGGCGTGGAGATGAGTGGGTCAGAGTGCCAGCGGAGCAGTCAGACTTGCGCAGAGTTATAATCACATTGAGCCGGGAGTGCAGGGAGTGGCCAGCAGGGGGCCACGGAAGTGGAAATCCAGCAACTAATTCAGGACAATGCTCACTCGGGTGATGTGACTATCTACACAGATGGTTCGGTGTCAAGAGTGAGAGAAGTGGCTGGGGGTTCATAGCCAAAGCTAATGGTCGACGTTTGGTGCAGGAGAGGCTGGCATATGATACCATAATATCCAGCTTAAGAATGGAAGTGGAGGCAGTCACTGCGGCTCTCCGCTGGATAGAGAATACGACACACACACACACACACACACACACATCGTGATTGTAACTGACTCAGAAAGCATGCCGACGAGGGTGAGGACGGGCAGTCTTCGTGCGGAGTGGCTTGCTTCGCTTCGGAGGTCACGGGTGACAAGCATCGCCTGGATCTTTTCTCCGGGGCACTTCGGTGTGCTGGGAAATGAACAGGCGAACTGGTTTTGGTGGCCTTCTGACTGATTTGATCATTCTTTTCTTTTGGTGGTATGTAACGGGCACATCTGGCTGTTCTTCTGTTGCTCCTTCCTTAGCCAATTAATCAGCTTTGTCGTTTCCGGGTACTCCACAATGGGATGGTATCCACTGCATGGTGACCTTATGCTGACTGCTAAGTTCAGAAAGTAGTGTCCTTAGTACTGGCAATTTCCTAGACATGAAGGCCTCTAGTACTGATTTTAGTTTAGTTTAGTTTAGTCATTGGATCAACATTATGGCACACGGTTTAACCCATAAGTGCTCCGTTTTCCTCCTAACTCAAACCTGAGTCTGGGAAACTCAGCTCATTGCACGAACTCCGTTGCATTGGCGAGGATCCTGAAATACTTTGGGTAAATGTTCAACTCAAAATTTTGCCCGGGCAGCGCCGTTAGGCTACTCTTTTTCGATTTCCAACTGCCAAGGGATTTATTTACGTGCGCAACAATACACACGGGCGTCCGATCTCACTACCCAGAGACCAGGGGAAATTTTATTACTGGAAGTCTAGGTTAATTTTTTTAATAAATATCGGTCCTCACCGGGGCCTGAACCCGGGACCTCCAGCACTCGAGGGGACACCATACCTCGAGACCACTCACTGATTTTGCATCTGTCAACAGTACCACAGGTTGTGTGCCATGGTTGGAATTTAGTAATTTCTCAATTGCTATCTTGATTGCCTCAATTTCAGCATCATAGTTATGGCAGTACTTTCCTGTTGGAACTTTGGCCGTGTCCCTAGTATTATTTGGGTATTCTATGTACACTCCAGCTCCTCCATTTCGGACAGCTTTTGTGCTGACCCATCCGTGTAGACTCGGATCCAGCGGTCCTGTGGGTATTCTTCATCAAGGAAGCTGAGAGTAGCTGTTCTGCGCTGCACACTGTTCTGTTCTTCCTTGTCAAATATTCCTCGCACTTTAGTCTGGATTTGTAGTGATAGTCTATGTGCATCTTTCCATGGAGTTCGCTCTGGAATAGTTGTCAGGGGGATACCAACTGTGGGCAGATCTGTGGTTTCTCTGCATTGTCGTTTCGCCTGATGGATAAAACTACTTCTTTTCAATCGCCCCATAGCTAAGTTTTCAAATCGGTTCTTCATATGGTGGCCTGGCAAGCTGAGGAACTTTTCTGCTTGTATTAGTGTTTTCGTATCTCTGCGCTCTCTCAGTGCTTGGATCCTCCCCATTTTCTCCATTGCTACTATAGAGGTTGATCTCATCTCTTCTGTGGTGACTCTAAGAGCTTGATTCTGCACCCTGTCCAGCTCTTGCAGTGTGGTTTTTGATGCTGAACACCACGCAGTTGACCCGTATTCCAGGTGTGGTCGTATGCTCTGTTGATAAACTTTGCTAAGTATTTTCCCACTGGCTCCCTATATGGTTCCACTTAGCTTTCTCAGGATGGCTATTTTCCTTCTTGCTTTTGCTAATGCTTTCTTTATGTCCTTTCTCCATGTCAGTCTGTCATCAAGGTATGTTGGTTCTTTATCTTCTCTTAGGGGTGTTCCATTTATCTGGATGCTCCCTGCCTATTGTTTCGGAGAGAGGGTAAATAGAGTGGTGCTGCATTTGTCAATGTTTATGCTGACACATCATCTATTCGCCCATGTAACAAAAGTATCTGCAGCTCTTTGTAGCGATATGGTGGCCACTGATGCATGTCCATTTGAGCTCCACTAAACCGTTGATACACAAAAGGATTGAGATGATTATGATAATCTAATCACCAATCTTCCCACTGACGATGTAAGTTGCGATTGCTACGATTTTGTGTATATAAACAAAGACAACTGCAGAAAGTCTGACATTCTTTTGATTTCATGGCATCCTGATGGTGCAACAGTGAGAAAGAAGATGATCTGTGCAACATCTTTCAGCGCTCTCAGGGCAGCTCTGAGTTATATCAGGAATATTTTAGAGGGTGACTGTTACTCTGAGGTAGATAGCAAAGCAGCTTTAGAGAAAGTTGGTGGAAAAGCAATGACGTCTTTAGGTTCGTCAGCTCTTTGTGGAAAGTAAGACATCAGAAATCTAGGGCTTTACTGGAGGGGCATTTGTGTTTAAAGCTATAGGCTTGATGGTCATTTATTTATTTATTTATGCATTTTAATTTTGCCGGCTTCCTGGCCTAGAGGTTAGCAACTTTTTTCCCGTAATCTCGTATACTCTAGTAAGTAACGTGGCGACGATGAGAATCAGAAGTGGTTCGAATCGCGTCGGTAACTTACGGGGTATGTGAGCGGCCGCTCAGAAAGCAATGGCAATCTACTGAGCGTAATCTTGCCAAGAAATCAACATACAGCTGAAAGATGCTGATGTTGACAGCGATGTCCTGTAAAGGATATTGAAACATTTTATATATTTATATTTTAATTTTATTTATTTATTTATTTATTTTTTGGTTCTTTGTTGTTTGTTGTAAGGTTGACCTGTTGTCCATGGTGTTTAGATTTCAAAATATTTAGTTTTCTGTTTCAGTCATGACGCTCTACTGATGTAATAGGAAACCAACACCTTATTTAAATATGCGAATCCTCTGTACTTAAATTGACTGGTTTGGAGATTTATACACGATTGTAAATAAATTTGCATACTGGAAATGTTTTCTAACGCATGGAAAATACTGCCTTAGCATGAAATAGACACTGTTGTGTAAACAAACAAACAAACAAAAAATATTAATATCGCCACTCGGAATCTTGGCTTAGATTGAGGTGTAGATCCTGCGTTTTATCTTTGCTATGGCCACACGTAGAGGCGGTCACGCGAATAGCATGACGTGGGACTTTGATGAGCGGTTCCTATCCCGTTGGCAACCGCTAGCCCATTACAAACCAAAAAGAGCCATAATATTTAGCACTTTTGATTGCTTCACGGCATTTTGATCTCTCCACCTTTGTTTCTCTCTCCCCTCACCCTCTCTCTCCCTAATTCTCTCCCCATATCTCTCCCTCTCTCTCTCCATCTCCATCCTCTCACTTCCCTCTCTCTATATTCTCTCTCTCTCTCTCTCTCTCTCTCTCTCTCTCTCCTCTCTCTCTCTCTCTCACACACACACTTTTCTCTCTCCCCCTCTCTCCCTCTTTATCTACTTCTACCTCTCCCTCCCGCTCTCTCTTTTCCCCATCTCTCTCTCTCTCTCTCTCTCTCTCTCTCTCTCTCTCTCTCTCTCTCTCCGAGGAGACACACCTACCTATGCCAATCTAATTGGTAAGATAGATGGGACACGTGTTGTCACTTTTATGTGTTGTCATTGAGTGATACTATGAATTGTTTAAATTGAAAGAAATCTAGGTTTAGAGAAATTTGTTGTTTTAATAAGGGCTCGCTGTTCCGCAAAGGCCAGAGCCGCCCCATCACGTTCCTGTGTGTCATTAGGATGACTGCCTCTGTTGGTGGCCCTGACAAGATCAAGTGCAGATACTAAACTTTGATCTCAGCCAAAAGACCGAGTAGGGATAGCATTAATAAATCGATTTCAATAGAAATAATAGGTGTCTCATTCAAATTAATTGATTGTTGTCAGAACCCACAGGCAAACGTTTCTAGTGCTCTAATATGAATTATTTCTCTTGTAACATTGAGATAATTGTGACATGTTGGGAGTTGGAAGCAGTACCCACCTCGACTTACCCCACAATGAAGTAACGCTATGAGGATGGGACTAATTTCATTTGGAGGGGATGGGTCCTTGGAAGCCAAAGTGTCCCATAATAGCTCTGGAAATCTAGGGGTCTCCCAGGAAAGTTAATTTCTTCTTTCCAAAATCTTCCTTCCCGAAAAGAGAAACTTATTTAGCTCAAGAGTCCCCCACCTATGATCATTTTCCCTTTTAGGTGACATGGTCACAGGAAATTTATAAGATTTAAAGTTCCCTTTTCTGAGTAACCTGGAACCTGGGAGATTACAATAGAACAGAAGTTAGCTGTCTATTAGTGTTTACCCAGTCACCTGTAGTTCCAGATACTACCATTATGTGATGTAGTTTCATTAACTAAACACATAGATAATAAAATGTTTTGTCACACCACAATGTACTGGACAGAAGAATGCAGGAAAAGTTAATTTTGTTTATTAACCAAAAAGCTGTGGAAGTAAACCAGTGAAGCATTATGATCATATGAACAATACACATCAGTCTTTGGAATAATGATCTATAGACACCATGGAGAATAGAACTCCCAGAAGATCTCATGGTTATTCAGTCATTTCATCACTGGACTACACCACTAATTTCCTATCATTGTCTCTGCACTACACAAATGTTCTTCTAGTGAACCTTCAGTTAGTTTATTAGTGAAAAACTTTGAGTTAACCAGTCTACACAAAATAAGATCTGGAGAGATTCATAAAATACTCTCCTCTCTGGAAGTTTTTGCTGGTTCCAGTGTTTTCTAAATGGAAAACTGACTAAACACAGTCCCTCCTTATTAATTTGTCATTCAGACTTCTGGCATGATTTTGATAATCTGCAAGTTCTTGTGAGGTATAAAATGATCCTAGTGATCTTAGAAATGTTCCTGAATCTCAAACATAGTCAATCATCAGAATGATCATGAAACACAGATCAGTTTTGGGCACAGTTCAGTGGGGACTCATTGAGTAATCTTGGTCCTGACCACAGATTCCTGTTGCACCTTTTTATTACAGATCTGCTCTAGGTTGACAGATCCATTGTACCTATTTGGGCAATGTTCTGCAACTCTGGATCATGACAATCTGCGAACACCGTCATCCTCACCTGACTCATATGTAAACTCAGCCATAATTTAGTCTGAAGCATCCCATGAATCAGGCAGAGGGACATACAGATCAAATGGACTCCTACTGAAATCACATCTGGCCTCTTGGACTGTCGATCTGCATGTGCCAAATGTTAGCGTCTCTGGCCCAAAATGTTTCAGCCCGACGCGATTCTTCTAGGTTATCCAATGAATAGATCAGGCTTCGACCACATGACCTGTCCATCACTAGGTGTCACAGCTATTAATAGTGCGGACGCTACATTCCTAGCATTCCAATGCTCCCTAGTGCGAACGATTTTGGAGAGAAGTGTGTTTTGTAGTTGTGCTGTGCAGAAGTGAACCAGACGGAGTGCGCAATATGCGACAATAATACATCTGTATTTAATTGCTCTCTTTAATAAATTTAGATTATAAATGGCACCGACATCATAGTTACTCGCTGAGTTGGAGTCTTATGCTTCTCTTATTGTGTTTAAACTTCGTTTGTCCTTTCTTTGTCCTCCATTGGGACATAGGTCCTAAACCAACTCGCCCCAAGCCGCCCTATCCTTAGTTATACCATGCAGCTCCATCCATGTCCTCCCCATACTATTTATTTATGTCTTTACCTTTCTTCTCCTAGCCTTATTAGGTCTTCCTTCCCCTACTTCCCCACCCCACCCCGCCCGCACCAGGTCCCCCTTCCCCCAACTGTGGATTCCAAAGAAAAGACTGTCTAGGCATACGTAACTCAGCTGTATGGTATCTGCCCTTGATCTTGCCACGGCCACCAGCAGAGGCAGTCATTCGATGACACACAGGGTCTTGGGGACCTGATGGGGCGGCTCTGGTTCTTGGGGGAACAGGGAGCCCTTAGTTTTACACACAAAAATTTCTCTATTAAAGAAAAGTTATTTTAAAAAGAAAGAAAAACATTCAAAGGCACACATGTAGAATGTTGTCAAGGGACATAACACTAAAACAGTTATGATTTAACGGGACATTACTCAAAGCAGCATTCCGTTATTATATTATTTAATCAACTGTAGTATTTATAACACTTTTTCATAAGATGTTTACAGGGAATTTTTAAGTTACGTACCTCGTTAAGCAGGATAATAATTTTAAGTGGTTATCAAAGTTTGTGTAAAAGTCGTGGCTCTATTTTATAAGCATGAGAATTTAGTAATATATTTCTCTATTTCTTCTCGATATTTCATTATTTCTTTTGTGGCTTTCAATGACAGAAAAGGGTATACCAACTTCTCAAAGATTTTTGTCAGGCCTGTAAACGGCCACAAATCCTTAATATCTTAATATCTATCGCTTCTCGGCCTTTTAGGTAAGAACAAAGTGTAGTATCTGCGCTTGATCTTGCCACGGGCGGAGATAATCACCCGACACGCCAGGACGTAGGAGCCTAATGGGGCTGCTCTGGGCCCCTCTGGGAACCGCAAGCCCTTCTGGAAAAAAAAATCGTTAATATCGAGACACTTTTAAAGAGTTTATAGACCGATCTCCACTTTTAAACTTAGACTACAAGATTTTAACAAAATCTTTGACGAATAGATTGAAACAATAATGGCAACTCTCACACATGAAGACCAGCAATGTAGTGTACAACACCGGATCATCCATCAACACAAACATTTCAAAAGGGACATCATCAACTACACACATCTGAAAAAACTGCCAGTCCTCAATTCTCTCTTTAGATCAAGAACAAGCATTCGACAGACTTACTCAATCATACCCCACAACGCTCTCTCACACTGCAACATGGAAAGTTATTTTCGGACATGGATTCAAATTCTATATTTAAAACCAGAAAGTCGGGTTCCGTTAAACCATACCCTCACTAATTATTTCAGGTTGAATAGGTCAGTGAGACAGGGATGTCCTCTTTCCCCATTATTTTTGTTGTCGTTCTAGAGCCACTTCTAGAAAAGATACGACAGGTCAACAATGCCTGGGGGAACCTTCATACCAGGGAAAGGTGAGCAAAAGCTGCGTGCTAATGCAAATCCATTACGTGGAATTCCGCAGCAGAATCTTGGTGTGCGGATGTCATCTGCATACCGTTCCCTCCTGGTCTTCGGAAGAAGCAGCCTGTGGTGAACGGGAGGCCCAATATACGGAAGTGAGGCTAAGCAGCCATGTGCAGATGTGACGATTCCTTGGGTGAGCCCAGTACCAGAGCAATATGTGTTGGCTCTGCAATTATGGAAGTCTCCTTGGATGGCGAGGAATGTCCATGGTCTGCCCCTACCTTCCCTTGTGGGCCGACCGGGATGTGTCCGGCTGTTCTAGGTGGGAATTTATGGAAGCTGGGATAGGGACACTATCATAACAGTAAGAATCGAGAAAGCCACCCAGACGCACGAATCATAACAGTAAGAGTCGAGAAAGCCACCCAGACCCACGAATCATAATGCTGGTTGGCCAGCAAACCCATTTCGTGGAAAGTGCGAACCGAAAGATCGCTGAGTGGATGTCATATGCAGACTGACCTCTCCTGGTTTGCGTGGGGAGCGGCTTGTGGCGAACGAAATGAGCAATATACGGCAGTGAGGCTAAGCAGCCAGGTACAGGACGTAACGATTCCTTGGGTGAGCCCTGTACCAGAGCGCTATGTGTCGGCTCTGCAATTATGGAAGCCTCCTTGGATGGTGGGCCCATTGTCTTGCCCTGCCTTCATTTGAAGGTTGACCGGGATGTCTTCGGCCGTTCTAATTTGACCAGCTGGGATGTAAATGCCACCACACCATTGAGAGTCCAATGTCTGTCACAGAGTGAGAGTGGAAAGTCCTCCGAAACACCCGGGAAGGTTAACCCGGTCAACAAATGACCGCAGAAGTCGGATGTTTCGGCCTCAAGGCGCAAGTAAACTAGCGCTGCTGTAAACAGGCTACAACGCAATTACGTCTGAAAAATATGCTTCGGTGAATGTAGAAGAAGACAGTGTAACTATCTGCACTTGATATTGCCAGGGCCAATAGCAGAGGTGGTCATCCGAATGACACATAGGGACGTTGGGACCTTATGGAGTGGCTCTGGTATTTGGGGGCACAGGAGCCCTTATTTAAACACACACAAATTATCGATTAAAGAAAAGTATTAAAAGAAAAAAAAAAGTAACACGTGTAATTAAAATCGTGGAAAGGGACATAATACTATATTATTTATTCTTCTAAGGGACATTACTAAAACATCATAAGAGTATTATGTTATTATATAACCGTAGTATTTATTATAAACTCTATAAATTATTTTATAAATTTTATAAGAATTGCCTATGTCATAAATAATGTGATGTAAATTTTAAGTAGCCTTTAAAACTGTGTAAAAGTAATCGCTTTAGTTTATGCGCATGAGAATGTTATAATGGGTTTTTATATGTCGTTCGCCATGTTACATTTAATTGGTTGTGCTTTATGTTAGATACATCCTGTAAGTTTAACAATTTTTGACAGGCCTTTCAAAGGCCATACACCCTTAATATCACCTCTCGGACCCCTTGGCTAAAGCAGAAGTGTAGAATCTCTCTCTCTCTCTCTCTCTCTCTCCCTCAGAAGACACACATTAGTGTTTCTATCTAATTGCTAAAATGGGACACTTGTTGAGTGATACTGTGAATTGTTTAAACTGGAAAAAATGTAGTTTCAGAGAATTTTTTTATTTTTTAAATGCCCCATCAAGACCCTCACGTCCCTGTGCGTCATACGGATAACTGCCTCTGCTGGTGGCCCTGGCAAGATCAAGTGTAGATACTACACCCTGATCTTAGCTAAAAGGCCGAGAAGTGATAGCATTCATAAATTGATATAAATAGAAATAATAGGTGTCCACTTAAAACATTAAGTGAATTTTATGAGAACCCACAAACGTTTCTAGTGCTCTAGTGTTAGTTACAAGTGTATATCTCTTGTAAAATTGAGATAAAACATATATTTTGATTGTTTCACTTTAAGTAGATGTACAATAGCGGTTTGGGGCCAAAAGGTCGGTGGCACCACAGGAGCGCCAAAACAACAGCCCCCTAGGGATCCAACCCCCCGGGGCCCCACTCCCTAGGCCCCGGGGCGCACACCAAGCGGTGAACCGTCCCGGAGCGTATAAGACGTCGTCTGTAGGCGATCGAGGCCACCTGTGAGAAAACCGAGCCGCCGATTTAGAGTGTATCATCTGTAGACATACCAGGATGCGCACCGCGAAGAACAAGTGTAAGTGGCTACGGCTATATTCAACTGCTCTCTGTGAGCGTAGTTGCATGCGGGAGTACTGTAAAGTACATGCAGTTCTGGTGCGGAAAGGGACATGTACCAAGCCGTGCCGAAGCTGTGGGAGGGGGGTCACAAACTATCTATCAATTTGTAAGGAGTGTGGTTATAACGCAGCCAATCGCCGAACATGGTACCATGAAAAGGTAAAGCCTTTTAACGCCGAGTTTCAGCGATTGGCCATGATCACAGAAATATAAAAGTCAATTAGAGACATGGAACTATCCACTGTACGTATACGCTCACCTGTTAGAGACTGACGGATCTGAGTATTTAACCATGCCTACGCTGAATCAGTTGAAACAGCAAGCCCGCGAGTATGGCATGCCATACAGTGGGAGGAGGAAGGCCGTTCTTGAGGGGGAAATATCCAGAGCGCGCGAGATGGCTAGGGCCTCCCTGCTCGAGAAGAACCCCAATCTACATGGGGCACGACTTGAAGCAGGGATTACCACCGCTCTGAGATTTGTATATGGTGCCGCCGCGGACCGAGCCGCGATCGTCGCCGAGCGACGACACCGCGCCCGGCAGCGCGCTCAACGCCACGCCGACCTCGAAGCAGAGTTCCTTACCCGAGCTGATAGTGTGCGAGATGAAGTGGCTGAGATGGAGGCCGCTTTAATTCGCAACGCGCCTGAATTGAAACTCGCCCGGGAGATTGAGGGGAGCATGAGAAAATATGAAGCAATCGTCCCAGAAGGTAGCGGCTATGAAGAGCCTGCGGCATTTATGTATTCGATGGAGCCCGCCATCAAAGCCCTGGTGGTAAAAGGGTTGAGGGATTATGGCAGCGTTAAAATGTAGCTGTATCTCCATCTAAAATACTATCGCACCACCCCAGAAGGCGAACAGATTACTGCAATCGCCACCCATGGAAGCAGGAACTATGAAGTACTGCACGAGGGGGAAATTGATGAGGGGCTGGACCTTGCCATAGCCAAGATATTCGCTGACAGTGAAAGCTTCACCGAACAGGGCTCGGATTGGCACTATGATGAGTCTGTGCAGCTCGACCTCTACATAGTAAAATACCAGCCATTCCGAGGCTCTAACTACTTCGCAACACCCAGCTTCATTCCACCGCGTAGTGTTGTGAATGTAAAGAATGAGGACAACCGCTGCTTTGAATGGGCCATACTCTCAGCGCTCTACCCAGTAGCACATGGAGAGCATCCTGATAGGCTCAACAATTATAGCGCCCACCTGGGAGAGCTAAACTTTGAAGGAATCGAGTTCCCAGTGCAGCTGACCAGCATTGCTAAGTTTGAAAACCAGAATCCCACCATAGCCATCAGAGTCTTTGGATGGAACAAAGGACCAACCATACTCCGAACCAACACACTCCAGATTGTGATGAGAATAGGCACTATGTCTGGGTCAAGGATGTGGGGCGGCTTCTATATGGAAACAGTAAATACGAGGGTAAGAAGTATCCATGTCTCAACTGTCTCCATGTACACTCCTCTCAAGAAACCTTGGACCAACATGAGCAACTCTGTCAAGGCATCAACACAGCCTGCCAGGTGAATGTCATGCCTAAAGAGGGAAAGATGAATTTCAAGTCCCTCCAGAAACAGATGAGGGCGCCATGCATCATATACGCAGACTTTGAGACCTTGAACGTTCCAGTACGTGGTGCGGCAATGGATCCAAGCCAGAGCAACACGCGACAACTTGCCAAGCTGCCCCCCTGCGGCTTCGGCTACACCATTGTACGCTGCGACGGCCTCACCACAAACCCTGTCGTATATCGGGGGGAGGATGCTGCCGATGAATTCCTCAAACGCTTGGGACAAGAGCAGGCCACCATCCACCACAAGTTACAGCGGCCGGCTCTGATGGTGCTGGGGCAAAAAGACCGTGAAGACTTTGCCACCACCACCACCTGCCACATCTGTAAAGAGCCGCTGGAGGAGGACAAGGTGAGAGACCACTGCCATATTACAGGCAAATACCGGGGTACTGCCCACAATGTCTGTAATCTGGCATGGCGCATAAACAGAGACAAGCTAAGGATACCTGTAGTCTTCCACAACCTCAGAGGATACGACTCCCACATCATCATGCAAGCGGCCGGCCGTCTGGACTGGGGGAAAAGAACAGTCTACAAGAAGAAGAAAGACGGCCAATGGCAAACCAAACAAGTAGACAACACAACAATCACCTGCATACCAAACACCCTAGAGAAGTACGCCTCCTTCACCATCGGACAGCTGCAATTCATTGACAGCCTACAGTTCATGAATAGCTCTCTAGACACCCTGGTAGGGAACCTCAGCGAGCTGACCACACTGTGGCAAATCAATGGCCCTGACACGTAGAGGCAACGACATAATCTCAAGATGTGAGACGTGCAACACTGAGAAGCACACCCCCTGGGCTGTCTTAATTAGCAAGTTCAGGACCACGCTAAGCCATAGCCAGTCACATCTCCTTCTCCGCAAGGGCGTATACCCTTACGAATACATGGACAGCTTCGAGCGCTTTGCAGAGGACCGCCTACCACCCAAAGAGGCCTTCTACAGCAAGCTCATTCGAGAAGGAATCAGTGACTCTGACTATGCCCACGCCCAGAAAGTGTTGCAGGAGCTCGATTGCAAAACACTCGGAGGCTACCATGACCTATACCTGAAAACAGACGTCGGTCTGTTAGCTGATATGTTCGAGGCATTCCGAGACACCTGCATGGAGGTATATCAGCTCGACCCAGCCCACTACATCAGTGCACCCGGCCTGGCATGGGACGCACTCCTAAAAAAGACGAAGGTGCAACTCGAGCTCCTAACCGACTTGGACATGCACCTCCACTTTGAGAAGGGTCTCCGTGGGGGTGTGGCCATGGTCTCCAAGCGGTATGCTAAGGCCAACAACCCCAAGACTTCAGACTATGACCCCACAACACCCAATTCATGGATCATGTACCTCGATGCAAATAACCTGTATGGATGGGCCATGATGGAATACCTCCCCACTGGTGGGTTCCAATGGGCCAATCCAACTCTCGAGGAGGTACTCAACACCCCCGACAACGCCCCAGAGGGATGGCTTGTTGAGGTTGACATGAAGTACCCAGCACATCTACATGAAGCCCACAGCGACTATCCACTAGCTCCAGAAACCATGACCGTCCCCGAGGCCTGGTTGAGCAGCTATCAGCGCGAGCTCCAGAACAAACTGGGGGGTAAGTTCACGGAGCAAACAAAGCTGGTACCTCACCTCCACAACAAGGAGCGATACGTCGTCCACTACCGCAATCTCAAACTCTATCACAGCCTCGGTCTAGAGGTCACCCAGATCCACCGAGCCATCAAGTTCAGTCAGTCCCAATGGATGAAGCCCTACATAGAGATGAACATCTCTCTACGAGCCCAAGCCAAATCGGAATGTGAGAAGGACTTCTTCAAGCTGATGAACAATGCCGTCTTCGGGAAGAGTATGGAGAACGTTCGCAAACGTATCAGAGTCAACCTTGTCAGAAGCACCGAGACTGACCGACTCCGAAAATTAATCGCCAGCCCCAACTACAAATCGTGTAGAATCTTCAACGGTGGACTGGTGGCGGTGCACAGCATCAAGAACAAGGTCCAGCTGAATAAACCAGTCTATTGTGGGCAGGCGATCCTGGACCTATCCAAGCACCTCATGTACGACTTCTGGTACAACCGGCTTAAACCCCAATACGGTAATAGACTCCAGCTCTGCTACACAGATACTGACTCCTTTCTACTTCAGGTGGAGACTGAGGATGTGTACGCGGACATGAAGGCTCACCCCGACTGGTACGACTTCTCTGATTATCCGCGTGACCATCCCAACCATTCGACTGTGAATAAAAAGATGGTCGGCAAATTCAAAGACGAGTGCAATGGTCGTTCGATAGCTGAGTTCGTCGGTCTCAGACCAAAGATGTACTCAATCCTAGAGGAGGCCACCAACATCAAGAAAGCCAAAGGAGTGGCTCGGACAGTTGTGAAGAAGGACCTCAGACACGAACACTACAAGGACAGTCTGTTCAGCCAGCGTGAATACAAACACACACAGGTTGCCATCCGAAGCAAGGGCCACCAGATAGGAGTTTATGAGATGAACAAAACATCTCTGAGCCCCATGGACACGAAAAAGTGGATTTGTGCTGATGGTATCAACACTAGGGCCTACGGCTACCTAGAATCCTGCTAGGGGGTAGCTGTGTGTCTGGAGGAGCAATGAGCAGCTCCTCGCGCACAAAACCACGAGCCGGCCCATCCACCAGGTAGTAAAGAGTGGGCTGCCCCTCTTGCTGGGTGATATGACTAATCGTGTGCAAGGTCAGCGACCATGTAGGATCAGTGGCCCATCCACCAGGTAGTAAAGAGTGGGCTGCCCCTCTTGCTGGGTGATATGACTAATCTTGTGCAAGGTCAGCGACCATGTAGGATCAGTGGCCCATCCACCAGGTAGTAAAGAGTGGGCTGTCCCTCTTGCTGGGTGATATGACTAATCTTGTGCAAGGTCAGCGACCATGTAGGATCAGTGGCCCATCCACCAGGTAGTAAAGAGTGGGCTGTCCCTCTTGCTGGGTGATATGACTAATCTTGTGCAAGGTCAGCGACCATGTAGGATCAGTGGCACATCCACCAGGTAGTAAAGAGTGGGCTGTCCCTCTTGCTGGGTGATATGACTAATCTTGTGCAAAGTCAGCGACCATGTAGGATCAGTGGCCCGACGCAGGCCCCCTTCAAGCTCGCCAGCTGAATAGAGATACCTGACCTGCGAGTCGGCTGGAATCACCGGTTCCTTACGCCCGATAGCGCGGCGAGCTGGCGCGGCTGGAGTGTGGGAGACGGACGAATCCTTAATTGCCTCAGCCGGCTTCCTATCAGTCAAACGAGTCACCTCATTATTGATCGCAGCGACTACCTGGGGCAGAGCTCTCACCCATTCGACCGACCGTTCATCTGAGCCTCGGGCAGCGAGCAACAACTCCTGGGCATATTGGGCCCCGAACAGTCTCTCTGCCAGAGTGCGATTGAACCGCTCGACAATGGCCTGCTGACGATGGTTCCCAGCCTGCCCACGGCGTACCTGTGTCTTATGCTTAGCCACCAGCTGACTGACGGCACCCATAAACTCCCGCCCGGGGTCAATCTGCAAAAGATTAGGCCACCTGAGCGGCCCGCGTTTATAGATCCGTCCAAGCGCTGATGCGACCGCGTCGCTACTCTTGTCTGTTAGCGGCTCAGCCTCCTTATAGCGCGAGGCAACATCAACCACCGTCAAGGCATACCTATAGGTCCTGGCCGCGCGGCCAGAACCAACACGATCATGTGAGAGAAACAAAAGATCTGCTTGATGGACAGCATTCGGTGTGGACTCGGCGATGTGGGGTCGTGGAATATAGCGAGGCCGCGGCAGGTAGATTTGCCAGATAGCCTACTTCTGAAGCCACTCCCTAGCCTCAGTCTCACTGACCTTAGCCGCAGCAGCCAACTTCTTCACAGCTGAATGTCCTTTCCAATAGCCTTGCGGGCTGTAGTAAACACGCTCCATTATTGTAAGGCCATATCACATATCTCTATAACAGCCATCCCAAGAGGGAGCCCAAGACGGGGATGTCCTTGATTGGTGACTTGGGCCCAAAGATGATTCCTTTCCCACTAACAATCTGACTCTTCCTTCCACCACACACAATGCAGGTGCCACGCTCAACCGACCGTCCATTCTTCATCTTGCTAATCGTCCCACCCTTAGTGGGGGTCTGTCTCTTATACCGAAAACAATACATATTGATATACTACAGATGTCTATATATTCAAAACGAGGGCGCACCCATGCCAAAGCGGCTCTTGGCAGACATCAGGGCCGAGACTATGCGGGCATCGCGCCTCTCCCAGTCGGGGACATCACCAGACGCTGCAATATTTTCAGCCGCCGCGGCTAGGACATCATCAGCAACGTTGCGGTTAGCTGTATCGCTATGAGCCGCATAAGCAATGTCGTGAGCCTTGCAGGCGCGGTCGAGTGTGTTGGCCCCCTCATAGCCTTGGACCATCCGTTTATCTAGTTTAGTGAAAGGGCCGCAGTAGCTATATTTCCCTGTATTCTGGAACGAGCCTCCAGGAACATCCTCAGAGCTGACACCCTCAGGCAGTCTCATATGCAGCTCAGGCAAAGGCAACATATTCAGTGCTTTGTTGAGGAGCCTCATACCAACAATCTGGCTCTTCTTAGCACCGCAAACTTCACAGAGGCCGCGCCTGGTTATTCGGCGATTTTTCAGCACGACCTCCGACTCCTCCAGCGTAGAAGTCTGCTTCTTACAGCGCAGGCAATACATATTGAAGATATTGTAAATATGTATATATTTAAAATGGAGATAACTAACTTCGACCTTGAGGACAAAGCCCGCCACCACCACCACTGGCTGCTGCCGGACACCATTCGTTGTGTTGTGTGCGGGCCATCGGGGTGCGGAAAAACAAACATGATGCTCAACCTTCTACTGAAGCCGGGCTACCTAAACTACGACCGACTGCACCTGTACTCGAAGTCTTTGGGGCAGGACAAGTACCAGTTCCTCCAGGATTGGGCCGAGTCTGTCGGACAGGCTGAGGGGCAAAATATTGCCTCCTGTCATAGCTCAGCCGAAGACATCATCCCCGTCGAGGACCTGAACCCTGAAGAGAGAGCTGTCATGGTCTTTGATGATGTCATGCTGGAGAAGCAGGGGCCGATCGAGAAGTACTTCTGTCAGGGCCGGCATGGTGGTGCCGAAACATTCTACCTAACCCAGAGCTTCTTCAGAATTCCCAAGCAGGCCATCCGTGACAATGCCAATCTATTGGTGATCTTCAACCAAGATACGAAGAACCTGCGCGCCATCCACGACTCCTATGTTGGTGGTGATATGCCTTTTGACGAATTCAGGGAGTTCTTCACAGAGTGCACTAGCAAACCTTACGGTTTCGCTGTAATCGACCTGGCCAGCAAGGCCCACGATGGAAAATACCGATGTGGGTTCGATCGGTTCTATATCCCGAGGTCTTCTATTTAGATATATATGTTATTGTGATAGCAACAACATGTGGGCTGATGTGACTAACCAAACAAAGCGTAACGCTTTTGTGAAGGATTATCTAGCACGTCGGGACCGCCTGAAGCAGCGGTTTCTGGCAGAGAAGATGGGGGAAGCAGATTTACAACAGGAAGCGGCTAAACTCTTCACACCAATTACTAAAACTGTAGCAGAGAGGTCAGCGCAACAAACGGGGGCAATAAGCCAAATCATCAAAGCTCAGACCGGTGAGTTGGTTAAAATAGCAGACAAACAGACCGGTGAATTGGCTAGACGAGCAGACAAACAAGCTAACGAGCTAGCTCGGGCTATTGAGGCGTTGGGTAGGGTTCTACCCATTGAGGGTAGAGCACAGGCCAGAGCTCTTGAGGAGGAGGCCAGAGCAGATGAGGCCACCCCTCCTGGGCCTATTATAATTGATGTAGATCAGGGCCTGGATATGGAAATCATTAGTGAGAAATATAAATACCCAAAACCTAGCACGCTCCTCAATGAGCCGGATGATGTGCTTCGAAGCATCCTTGATACCTCCAGAAGACTCAATTCAAACGAACTCGCTTCGAGGAAGAGGAGGGGCGACACCACTGCGGAGGAAATTATCGAAATAGATCATGATATTGCTGCTATGGCTGCATATAGTGAGCGTGTTAAAACTATATTGGATAATCGGCAAGAGGTTATTGTTCGTGGGCAAGGGCTGAAACTCCGAGGAGGCAAATTCGGCACCCTAACTATTGATCCAGCAGCTCTGGCCGCGGGCCGGCTGCAAGCTTTTGATGGGGACACCCTAGTATTGTCAGCTCCAGCAGATGAGACGCTGCACGATCTCCTAACCAAGCGCTTCGTCAAAGCAAAGCAGTACACTCCACAAGCTATTGAGACATTTAGCCGACTGGCCCAACTAGCTAAAATACCAGTCTATAACAAAACAGGTAGAAAATACGGACTAATCCGTGGTAGTGGTGTGTTATACTACAACGATCCCAACAATCTAGTGGAGCGCCTAGCCCTGTTAGTAGCTTCGAAGGAGGCGGGGAATACGGGAGTTGACACAGAAATATCTGCGATACTGGATGAGCTTATGCGCAGTGGAGCGGTCTCTACGGAGCAGGCCATCAAGTTGAACAGAAGAATCTTCATTCATTAAACATGGAGCTTCAAGTGTTGAAGGACATCCGCGACCGGCTCGCAGCGCTGGAGGTGCGACTCGCACCGAAGGAGAATATATCTCCCTGGTGGTAACGTCGGATAAAAGCGACTGGACGACCTACTACTCCCCAGCGCTGTACCTTGACCCCCAGAAGTCATACGAGCTGGCCTTGCTGAATCTAGAGACCTACAACTCCATCAGCAATGTTAACTCCACCAACAATACTTTCGTCTACAGTGTGGAGAAGAAGGAGTGGAAAACCATCACCATAGAAGAGGGAGCCTATGAGCTCGCCCAGATCAATCGAGAGATTCAAAGAAAGATGGAGGAGGCCAAGGATTGGGATGAGAAGGCCGAGGAGAAGTATTACGTTACCATAGGACCCAACCCCTCAACCCTTCGAGCTTTTGTAAAGATAACCAACCCAGACTATGAGGTTGATATGGGTGCTTCGTCTTTGCACAAAATACTTGGGTTTGACCCACACATATTGACTAAGGGCTATAAAGAAGGGGAGAAGCCAATAGGCATCTTCCATGTGAATAGCATTCTGGTCAATTGTAATGTGGTGAGTGGGTCTTATCTCGGAGGTGGGACCCACCCCACCATCTACTCATTCTTCCCCAACGTGTGCCCTGGCTATAAGATCTTAGAGTCTCCCAGAACGGCTGTCTACCTCCGTATCACCCAAGCTGGTAGTATACACAGCATATGCGTCTGGTTGACTGACCAAGACGGTGCACAATTAAACTTTAGAGGCGAGCAAATAACTATAAGGCTACATATTCGCAGTGTGTAACCATGTATGTTTTCCCAAGACTTCGGATGCGGGTAGGTGGGGGGATGTTCGATTGGTTGAGCTCGGCAGCTCGGGCGGTTGGAAGTCTGGTCTCTTCAGGTGCTAAGGTGATACCCAGTGCCGTCAGTAAAGTTGCCAAGTTTATTGGTAGCCCCATAGTTAGGAATGTGGCCAAGACAACGGAGTCTGTGGCCTCCGCAGGAGCAGCCGCCAAAAAGCTGGTGGATGCTCTCAGGCCTTTGCCGCCCCAGCTGAAAAGGGAACTCACAGCTAAGAGCGCTGAAGTTTTGAAGCAGCTCGCTGTCCAGCCCGAGCTCGCTGTCCAGCCCGATGTCCAGCCCCCCAGTCTGGAGTCGCTGGACATCGCCAGCCGAGGTGGAGGTTTCAAGACAATTAGAGATAAGTCTAGACGTTTATAATATCACCATGGAGGAGCTAGGCACTTCTATGCTTGAAATTACCGAGCCTGTGCATGTTGATGAAGGTATTGAATCCTTTGAGTATCGGGAGTATGAGTCACAGAACCCTGCAGCTCTCAACCAGAATACCACTATCCAGATTGATATACACGCTCAGGATGCCTTCACTTGCCCTTCCAAGAGCTATCTTCTTGTAGAAGGTCGGCTCAGATCGTTTCGAGAGGAATAATATGATGCGAATAGTCTGGTGGCTTTGGTTAACAACGCGGTCGCGTTCATGTTCAACAAAATACGTTACCAACTCAACAACAACACCATCGATGATGTGTCATATCCTGGGCAGGCCACCACTATGATGACCCTTCTATCGTGTGGGGCGGACTTTGCTTGGGGTGAAGGCCTCAATATGTGTTGGTATAAGGACTCAGATGTGGGGGTTGCTGCGGTAGGGAATGCGGGTTGGGAAAGACGGCAGCTTATCATTATGAAGAAACCCCAAACTCCGGGCATGTTCAGTTTCTGTGTCCCACTCAAATACTTCTTTAGGTTTTGTAATGATTATCAGAAGGTGCTCTATGGTGTCAAGCAGTCCCTACTGCTAGATCGCCAGAACGACGCTCAGGCCATCCACCGCAGTAGTTTCGCGAGGGCGGCTGTGACCGCCGCGGAAGGTAGAGCCGCTGTAACCGCTGTAGGATTGAACTGTCTAAGATTGCCTGGATGATGCCTCACGTTATTCCCTCTCTGACCTATATGAGCTCGCTCATGACCCTGATAGAGAATAAAGTTAGAGTGCCTGTGGCTTTCCGCGCCTTACAGTGTGATAGTTTGGCAGTGCCGCAGTCCACATCCTTCACCTGACAGTTGGGAGTTAAATCCCAAACAGAGAAGCCTCGGTGGATTCTGGTGGCTTTTCAAACAGCTCGTGAAAATGATCAGGCGAAGAACAATGCCATATTTGATCATGTGCGGGTGAAGAATATTCACGCCCTGATCAACAGCGCACGCTACCCCCTAGTGGATCTGAATGTCAACTTCGCTGAGTATAGAACCTCTCGGGCCTACAAAGCCTTTGCAGACTTCAAGGAGGCGTTCTATGGTATTACCAGCCGGGAGTCGTCCAACCTGGTGAGTCCTGTAGATTTCGTGGCCCTCTACCCCATACATGTTATTGATATGCGCGCCCAGTCTGAAGCCATTAAGAACGCTGTTCAAGCTATCACTCTCAAGGTGGAGTTCGATGTTGCTGTGCCTGCAGACACCAAGGCTTTCGCTGTGGTCATTGCAGATAAGTCTCTGTTCTTAGAATCTGACGGTAGGAAGTTTACTACAGTCTTGAATTAAACACTAGAGATATAGTGAAATGACTATGGCGCTGGTATCGTATGGGCTGAGCCTCTCTCCGGGGCAGAAAGAGACGTTGGTCAAGGCGGCGAAAGACGGCACTGGTGCCACCCTACGTCTGGGTGTGGGGCAGCTGCACGGTGCTGATAAAGTCGGCCTGACCCAGCGTCAGATTAACCACATTAAGAAGAATGTGGCTGTGGGTTCTGGGGCTGAGCTCGTCTTCTCAAAGAGTCAGATCAAAAAGATGGTTAAGGTGGGTGGGTTTTTCCCCGCCTTGGGGGCTGTGATCCCTCTCTTGGCTAAGGCGCTCCCCTGGTTGGGTGGCTTGGGGGGCTTGATGGGCGGAGCTGCTGGTGTGGCACAGGCAGTTGATCAGGCTCGTCATAACCGGGCGATGGAGGGTCGGGGTTTTGGGGATGACCTTCTGGGTAGGGTGATGCGTGAAGTGGGTGGTGTGTCTCGCAGTATTGAGCAGGTTGGCCGCGCGAGGAAGGGTCAGGGTTTCGGGGAGGATGTTATGAAGTTGGCGCTGGCTGGGCGGCCTGAGCTGGGGGGTTTATGAGAGGATATTTTGAAGTTGGCGTTGGCCAACCAACCTGGTCTTAGGGACATGCTTGGGGTGGGGGGTAAGGGTGTGTACCTGGCTAGAGGTGGTAAGGGGATGGAAAAAAAAAGCATTAAGCAACTTTGATATTGAGAAGGCGGCTAAGGATATACCCCACTTCCGCGGTGTGTTTATGCGCGATGGTCTTCCCGCAGCTCTACACAGCCCGGAATGTGGGATTGTCAATCTAGACTCGTCAGAGGGTGAGGGGACCCACTGGGTGGCTTATTACAGGGCGGGGCCTATGGCGGTTTACTTCGATAGTTTCGGGCTTGACCCGCCCCAGGAGATCCTGGATTATCTAGGGTGCCCCGTACGCACCCAAACTTTTCAGTTGCAGAGGGCAGACGATGTGATCTGTGGTCATTTATGTCTTCATGTGCTTCGTGGACTGGCGGGCGGGCAGCAATTTGAAGACATAATACTGCGTATGGTATAGACCATGTCTGTTGGAAAGTGCAACGGAGGTACAGTTGTCCAGCTCAGCCGAGCTGGGCTCGTGAGCAAGTATGGGGACACTATGCAAGGTACACTATCCATGGGTGGGTTTCGCCTCACTAATGTGGGGGAGCCTTCGGGACCTAGTGATGCTGCTACGCGTGGTTTTACGGAGCGGCTCTCTAAACATGGAACGATGACAGAGGAACCTAATATGGGCACCCATAGAATCACCAATATAGCTGAACCGGTTGGGGAGCAAGATGCGACCACTACAAAATATGTTGATGGGCAACATAAGACAGCGCTGTTAGATGAACAGACTAGAGTTAAGGGGTACTGGACCAATACAAAAAATTATTTGGAAGGTCGATTCGGTGCCTCTGACTGGCCGTTGTGGTTTGTGGTACAAAATCCCTATTTTGGGTGGTTGGGTACTAAACCTAGTTACCTTACAAACATGGGAGTACTACCATGTATACTTAGCATTGTTGATGGGGTATATGTCGGCTATGAGGCAGGTCAGTTCTACCTTAGAGGTGATGATAACGTTTACACCCTTAGTTTGGTGGTGAACAGCCAACCCAGGCCTGAATATTGATCGCCCTATCCCGGGGAGCAAACTATATATCAAGCTTCTTCTTATGGAAGGGCCTTTTACAAATTGGGGGGATGTTATGCCAGGCCTTCAAGTAAAATCTCTGGCTCGCAGGGCGGAGGGTTGGGTTATTATTACTTTCGGTGGAAAAGTGGAAGTTACTGATGACCGAATTACAGTAAACATACTTAAGGATGCTAAGGGTGTTGATACCATCAATCTGAGAGAAGTTAAGGTTTCACCATAGATTCATCTTATAAAACTTTTGTATACCATCAACCCTGTCACTGAGGAGGATTCAAAACGTATAACCACGAATTGAATATATAGGTGCACTACTATACAATGGCGCCCGACCAGACCTTTAGTCTTCAAGAGATCACTAGATTACAGAAGAGTTTGGAGGCTGAGCATGAAAAACGGTCTCTGTTGTATAAGAAGTACCATCGGATTGTGAATGTCTTGGATGGGATTGATACAGCACTGCTTACGGTGAGTGTGGGACTTCTGTCAACAGCCATTGCAGTCCCAGTCGTCTTCGGCCTAGAGATAGGCGCTCTCGTATGTGGGCTATTGGGGGCGGCCGGCAAGTTGGTGACCCGCAGATGTGCGCTTAAAGCCAAGAAGCATGACGAAATCAGGATTTTGGTTGAATCGAAACTTTCAACAATCTCCGATCTTGTCTCGGCGGCCTTGCAGGACCAGGAAATTTCTGATGCGGAATTTAAATTAATTCTGAATGAATCAGTGAAATTTCGACAACAGCAGGCTGAAATTCGACGCAAAGTTTCTGCCGACTTGCACCAGAAAAAAGAGCTTACTGACTTCACCCCACCAGCCAGAAGCCCGCCTGCTAGATAGCCCGCTAGATAGCGCGCTCTTTTTTCATACCCTCTTTCGCCTCGATGAATTTCTCCAAGGGATCGTCTACTGGCAAATCTCTTGTCAGAGCCACATAGCGCTCAGCTAGTTCACTATCACAAGTGTGGCACATATCGAACGGTTGCTGTACTACTGTATTACAGATAGTGCACCCAAACACATTCCTACCCTTTTTAAGTAGTTGGAGGTGTTTGTAGCAGAACTCGCCGCGGCACCTGCGATCGCACCGGATCGCGGTCCCTTCATGCACAAGCCACCTACAATTCTTCATTTTAAGTTTGAGTCGCTAGTCTCTAATTCTGAACTCCGCTCGAGTATCTGGGCCGCGCAATTTTCTTAGCGAGAAAAAAATTGTCCCGCTCGCGCGGTTCATAAAACTTGTCACGCAGAAACAAAACGATCACGCTTGCTCCGTTCAGTCACGCTACTTCCGGCGTGATCGTTTTAAGCGGAAGTGTGTTGACTGGCGCGCAAGTTTGGATTTATCCCAGATCAGAGCGAAAAGGGTGCTATGTATGTTGCAGAACCATACATCGCGCAGCCACCGATACATCGCTGCTCCACGATTCACTATCCCAGTCAGCTTCAAATTGACAGGCTAGACATTCACCCGTTATGCACATCCTCCTCAGCGATTGTTTCCAAACAGTCTGGTGGAACTCCTAAGGACCTCCAACCCCAAGGAGTATGAATGATTATAGTTCCCCCACTTATTCTTCTGCCTTGGCGTTGTATCATCCGGAGATGATAGTCGCAAAAGCGTCGTCTTGAGGGCTTTCCACAAAATGTTGTGGGGCTCTTGAACCACTGGCAAGTAGGCATGTCTCTAAAACACAATCCGGTTGGGTATCCAGTTTCATACCTTTATATGGACGCAGCTTGATGTTGGTCTTTCTCTCAAACTTCCAAATCATCCTATGGAAGGCATCTAGCGTACAACGCTCGCACATCTCATAAGGACGCTTAACCCCCCTCTCACAGAATATACACTCTTCTATGGTCACGCCCCGCTTCACCTGTGCATTGTGCCTTGAACAGAAAAGACCAACACAAGACCGGCCGCAGCGCTGCTCTGTGCCGAGTTTGAGCCACTCACAACCATTCATCTTGATATACCCTGGGAGGTTGTAGCTCTAATTCACTTGCGGTGGTGCATTATAATACGACGACGTCCCCTGCGCGACTCTTCAAATCTTTGGTAGTTGCACCAAACCCCTGGGGGGTGGTAGTGGGTCCACTCTCCTTCGGCATTCCTCCAACAGTACATACGCTGCCGTGTTGGATTCCTTTTAGCCACTGATGTGTGTCCATGGTGTGTACCCCATACATACTATAGCTCTAAGTAGCGCTCCGGGAGGATGGCGCCCCGGGGCCTAGGGGGGCGGGGCCCCGGGGGGTTGGATCCCTAGGGGGCTGTTGTTTTGGCGCTCCTGTGGTGCCACCGACCTTTTGGCCCCAAACCGCTAGTATACATCTACTAGTTGTGTTCATGTAAGATAAGTAATTGTGGTGTAATTCTACACGTTGGGTCAACAGAGAAGGTTAATCCTAGAGTATAATATTTACACGGTTAATGCGGGAATAAATGTAAAAGGATCATAACCATGCAGTATGAGGAATGTCATGCCGAAGTCCACAAAATACGGAGAAAGGCAAATGTCGAAAAATAGACACCGAAAGCTGACTTAGAAATTCAATCAGTATGCTGAACGAGACGCATTTCTAAATCCACTAGGCTTGTGTGACGGTTGGTGACAAACAAGACTATACTCTTCTTATTAAGTTCTTATATGACTATGTCAGAGTGTCAGTCTTGTTGGACTAAACATACGTCTGACTGATGTGTTGTGACGACGCGACTCAACTGTAGGGAAAGTAGAGATAGAGCGTCTGTGTTATGAATAGACATGTGTCATATGAGACTATTAGTCATATGAGACTATTAACGACACGATCCGACTGGACAGATGGGCAATCTAATACAGACTACTCATACAATGTCGTTGTTAAATTATATCTGCAGAATGGTATGAAAGCGGCCTCAGCTAGGAGCTACACCTGTGTACAACAACACATCACCACCAACATTACAAGCATATAAATAATTTACAAATCAACATCGAGGCATTCCTTAAAATTCATTAATACAGTATTAAAATGACTATATTAAAAATTAGCTGTGAACCTTATGGGACTATAAACCTTCCCCTGAATAGTAGCATTTACACGTGAAGAACAGTTTATTGTGCGGGAAGGTAAATGAACTTATAACAAATAAAAATAGCATACAACATCGAGAGATCTCAATCAGGAGTGGCGTGCGTTTGTCAACGTCTACAGAGAGGAGGAGCAGAGACACACTTGAGAAGACACTACAGCCGAACACCTGAGTGGATCCTAGAGTTAAGTGGCAGACATCCCCGTCTACGGCTCTAAGCTGCGGGATATGGTTGAACGCTTCTAAGTCAATATCCCCTGGTTGTGAGGGCCTGTCCGTTACTCATCCTCTGCTGCATGGAGTTGAGAGCTGAGCCCAGCATCTGC
>JACEFZ010003688.1:0-18658 GCA_014155875.1 Cepaea nemoralis | reverse complement strand
CATCTTCACAAGCAAGTAAATGTCCTAGTACCCATCACACTTGCCATCTTCACAAGCAAGTAAATGTCCTAGTACCCATCACACTTGCCATCTTCACAAGCAAGTAAATGTCCTAGTACCCATCACACTTGCCATCTTCACAAGCAAGTAAATGTCCTAGTACCCATCACACTTGCCATCTTCACAAGCAAGTAAATGTCCTAGTACCCATCACACTTGCCATCTTCACAAGCAAGTAAATGTCCTAGTACCCATCACACTTGCCATCTTCACAAGCAAGTAAATGTCCTAGTACCCATCACATTTGCCATCTTCACAAGCAAGTAAATGTCCTAGTACCCATCACACTTGCCATCTTCACAAGCAAGTAAATGTCCTAGTACCCATCACACTTGCCATCTTCACAAGCAAGTAAATGTCCTAGTACCCACTTTAGTCTGGGTCAACCTGGAACAAACACCAGTCCTGAGGGAATTCGAACACATGACTACCGGGCTAATTAGCACACAACCTGAGGCACAGGCTTGAGTGTACACAACCAATCTCAGAAATAATCTGCTATCAACAGCGTTGATAATACACAGAAGATTTTATTGACAAGTCTGTATAGCAATCTCACATAAGATAATGTTATGTAAATATATGTTTCTTGTATGTTTTTTTTCTTCTTTTTTTCTCTTGTTCTGCTTTTCTTGTTATGTCTTTCGGTGTCAGGTTAGACAAAGCCTTTGCAAGGAAGCATTCATGACTGTTGCTGTTTCACTGACCTACTGCTTGCATGCTGGTCATACACTGTCACTAACTATATTGTCCTGATGTCATTAACTGCTGGCTTAAGGTGCTGTCAGTTACAAGTTGGGACAGGAACCATGCTCCCGTGTGTTACCAGGGCCCAATAAGGGAAGTAAAGAATAGTAATACTGACCTCCCATGCGTGTCAACCAAGGAGGGTTAGCATGATACTGACAGAAAGTCTAGCTGTTCACCAATCGTGGACAAGTCTACAAAGGGCTTGGCATAAGTTGGTTGAGGCCCTATGCTCCATTGGGAGATAAAACACAGTAGAAAGAAGAAAATATTGAATAGCATAGTGAATGAATGATAGTAATGAATAGCATTTTCACAATAAGGTTGATCTACACTAGAGGTCCACTAACAATCCACAACTGTGACATTACAGGATTTACCTACATCTTTGAATGCAATGAGGACAAAGTTATCTAACTGTAGAAGTATTACCTGATGTTGACTAAATGGTTGGTCAGTTTGGCCGCTGACTCCTTGTATTCGCTGTCTGTGCTTGTGTACCTCAAAGCTGTGAATATGATGATAGAAAGTGCTGCTGAGTCATATCTCATAATTACAGGCATCTCACTTAACATGCAACAATCAGAAAGTCTGCTGAATCAGGTCAACATCAGTACAGGCATCTCACATAACATGCAACAATCAGAAAGTCTGCTGAGTCAGGTCAACATCAGTACAGGCATCCCACTTAACATGCAACATATCCTATGCCAGCAAACTTTCAGGTATGACTGACTGATTTATGGTCAACACAGCCATGTTGGAATAAGAATCCACTTTTGACAAATTATTAAAATTACAGACTAGCAAATTCTTGCTAAGCAGTAAATATGGCTGTAATATTTTTCTTCAAATGACAGTTTTATTCATTTTAAGGTGATTTTTTTTGTGTGTGGATAAGTTCGCTAAATTGGCATAAGAGTCGGATATTTTTCAATTAATGGTCATAGAGATGACTCACAAAATATCAAGCAAATAGCTATACTTTGATCTGTTACGTATGCAACATACTTTCATCTTCCTTGTGAAAGGTGTGGGACATGGATAAACCAAGTAATAAAGAGGCATGATGAGCAATATAAGACTGACAATGGTACGCATCCTCTCAAGCCAACACCTGACCTCATCTACAAGAGGTGGACCCTGTTCTCCCCGATAATCCAGCTGAAGGTTGGATTTTAAATGCAAGTGGGAGGAGGACCAACCAGCACAAAGATGGACAGAGGTACATTAAACAAGAGATGAGGTTAGCTGTCATCTCTGCTACTGCTCAGGAGAAATATTTCCCCTAGCCAGATGGGTCAGGGATAAGCCCATTATCATACTTAAGTAGTTGATGCTGCACCAGAAGGTGAACAGAAACTATGGTAACTTGCAACCCTCGCATTATTCTATGGATGAGTAAACCATTAAATCATTCTTGGTGCGCCACCAAGCAGCTGCTGCCAGACTCCGAGCCTCGAGGGAACCAATCCTTGACCGGAGGACCGTTAAGACCACATGGAGCCAGGAGATGATAGAGAGAGAGCAACTGACCAAAATAAAAACAGACAGATAATCCCCAAGTGCCACTAATTGTTGGGAACCACTAAAACATAGATGTATTTTTCATTGGGGAAGAGAGTTAAAAGACAGCATCAAACAGCCATGTCCATGAAGACAACACTTCCAAGTCCCACTTGATACCCAGTACCATGGGAACAGGCTAGTGATGTCCTAATACTTATACATCCACAAGTAGTCTCACAATTGAATATGAGTATAATGAAGTGCAACAGCCAACTGCTACACTGAGACTGATCCAAGGAAGTGACGCTGAGCAGTCATAGATATGCCATGAGTACAGATGATGTAGCAAGTGAAGGTGAAGGCACCTGTATCTCATATTCTGATAACCACTGCCAGACCAGCACTGCTCCAACAACACAGATGAGCTTGAAGCTGTAGAGCAGGCTGCACATGGCAGCTCTGAATATCGCAGGCATCATCTTGAATGATGTACTTTAAGCTCTCAAAGGTGTCAAGTTCCTACAGCTGAGAAGTCAGTCAGCAAGGCTAGAAAGTGAACCGTACTGCAGTGAATACCATCCCATTTTGCAGTGCCCAGAAACTGAAAAGCAAATAAACTTGCACACAAGGAGGTGAAAGTGAATAAGAACATAATGAGGTTTCATACTTTGAGAAAAAGAAAGCTATCCAGACAATGAGAAAAGTACAGTATCAGCCCAACGACAACTACCACTCTTGATCAGCAGGTGCAGATCACTAGTCTTGGCCATATACATAAGATATACCACTATGTATGTTTGGACTCAGAAAATAAGCTGCTCAACATGTTCTGCACGACTGTCCTTTCTACTGTGAACTGAGAAAGATATACTGGTCTACTAAATCAACATTAAACTCCAGGCTGCATGTAACCAAAGAGCTACTCCAAAACACGGCCACATTGAAAGGTAGCAATTATATACAGAAGACAGAAGAACAATTAAGGATTACTAATGACATCTGATGGGAGATGCCTTGAAGAGATAAGAACAAGAATCGCCATGGCGAAAGTAGCCTTTAGCAAGATGAAAAACATTCTGACCAATAAAAAGATGTCAATTGAAACAAGAAAAAGAGTGTTGAGGGGATACATAGAGCCTGTTCTTTTGTATGGATGTGAAACTTGGACAATGTGCAGTCAAGCTTAAAAACATCTGATGGCTGCAGAAATGTGGTTTCTGAGGAAAATGCAAAGAATACCATGGACAGATAGAAAAACCAATGACCAAGTACTACATGAGACAAATGAAAATTGTAAATTGATTAGAGAAATTAGACGTAGACAGTCAAAATTTTTTGGACATGTTATGAGAAGAAATGGATTAGAGAACTTAGTGACTACTGGCAAGATCGAAGGGAACAGACCAAGAGGAAGACCGAGAGGAAAATACCTGGATGGCTTGGCCACATGGCATGGACGAGACAGGAACACTGAGCTGATCCACGACACTGGTGACCGAGTGAAATGGCGAGTCATGACCGCCCATGCTTTCCGGCATGGCACATGATTGATTGAATGAGAGGACTGGTACAGGATTCTACTTCTTGTAGTCCATGTCAGGTGGCGTTGGTGATCAAGTCTGTCCACAGCTTTCTGTCTCGTGTACGGTGAATCATTTCTGATGCTGACATTCCTTCATGCCATGATGTGAAACTGCTCAACATCTGCTCACTTGATCTCCTCCTGCCTCTCTTCCCCTCCAGCCTGTTTACTGTGACAGCATACTCTAGTTTTCCCCTTCCATGACATGCCCAAAGAGTGTGGACTGTCTTCTTCTGATGCCAGTAACCAGTTCTCTTTGTGAGTTAACTTCTGTCAAGATATCTTCATTGCTCTTTCTGTCTGTTCCCATTGTACTCATCCTTCTTCTGTAAAACCACATCTCCCCTGCTTCCACATAATTCCACACATGTCCACTAATTATCCATGATTCGCTTACGTACATCTGGATTGGCTCAATATTTCTCTTAAGAACTCTTTAGCAGTTTATTTGGTTCAATATTTAAGACATTGGGGTTACACTGATATAAAACTAAATTCATTAAAAGTAACAAGTAATTATGCATATCACCATCTTGATTACTTAATGAGAAATGTGTTGAAAAATAAATGAAAAGTATACCCATTGAATAGATATTGTCAAAGATTTGGTGCATCCTGATAATTTCATAATACAGCTCATCATAACTAGGTGGGGTTGGGCAGGAAGGTGTCACCATATGTCACAAACAGATTGAAGATGTTTACCACCTGCAGATGACAGTGGAATCAGGATACATATTCATATTTCATAGTTTTATTTTCATTTCCAAACACTAACATGACAATGTACACCTTTCACAGCTAGATTATTCTCTTTTCACTTTCAAATGTGTGTAACAATTGTCCTTTTACAAGCTGGGCTCAGAAAGTTTGCAAAATAAAGATTGGTTATCAAATATGAACTATGACAGCTTTCTTGGCAAAGATTATTCTTGCCGTTCACAGCAATGAAATTTATCTCTGCAAGATAACATCCAGACAGTATTAATAAATGTTGAAGTTGGTCATCAAATTAGATGATATGCTGAAGATAATATATTGATATATAATGAACAAGAAATACTGAAAATGATATACTAAACATAATATACTGAGCATGATATACTGAAGATGATTCCTATAATGATATACTGAGCAAAACATACTGAAGATGATATATTAAACAAGATATGCTGAAAATTATTAAAGACATACTGACAACTGTATACTAAACATGACATACTGAACATGTTATACACTGCTTGATGTACTGAACATGATATGCTAAACATTATATACAGAATATAATATACTAAACATGATTCACTGAATGTGGTATATTAACCATGATATACTAAACATGCCATCCTGAAGATGATGTACTAAAGATGATATACAAAAACATAAAAGGAAGTAAAAGACTCTTTTATGTGTCGAAAACTACTTTGGGCATATGGTGCGAGGTCTCTATTTTCACTGACCATTCAGTACTTGATGGGTAATCTGGTCAGTATTATGCCAGCTACTGTTACTTCTCAAAACAGATCCTGGTACCCTTGTTTAGGCCTGGTCATATACTAAACAGTTATTTTGGTGTGTTTGTGTACACACACGCATGCATGTATGGGTATGTATGTGTGTGTGTGTGTGTGTGTGTGTGTGTGTATGTGTATACCGGGTGTTTGTAAAGTCTCATAAAGTAAGAGAGAGAGAGAGAGAGAGAGAGAGAGAGAGAGAGAGAGAGAGAGAGAGAGAGAGAGAGAGAGAGAGAGAGAGAGAGAGAGAGAGAGTGTGTGTGTGTGTGTGTGTGAGAGAGAGAGAGAGAGAGAGAGAGAGAGAGAGAGAGAGAGAGAGAGAGAGAGAGAGAGAGAGAGAGAGAATGTGTATCCTTGTGATATCATAAACATTTATCTCAAAAAGATTAACAAGGGTACTAATGGATCAGTTTTATATTTCAGTTAAGTTTTTCTTCCACAAACTGTGCCTGTGTTGAGACTGCATACAATGTGGCCATATAATCCTGCCCCTGCCTTTGACCTATCGCAATGCTTCCCAAACTTTTCACTTTCGCGGGCCGACATAAAATTTTTCTTTTGCACCTGGGACCGGTGCCATTTAAAACAATTTTTCTCCTTGTAATCTGGAATTTTATATTACCTCAATATACATTTTAATATAAATATAATATTTAACGTAATTGTGGGTGTTGTCCCGGTGCGCTAAATACTGCTCCATAATATTATTGGATTACAGTGATTTATTTAATGGTGGTCCCATTTTCATGAATAATAATTTTATTGTAGAGATTTACAAATAAAGAAATTTTTAAAATGTCAAAACTACATTTAGGTCTTCTTGTAAAGGTGTATATACTCGTATACACATTGGAATAAAATGATTTAATGATCAGCTGCTAACAGTAACTATTTAATGAGAGGGGTGGGCCTGTTTATTATTTACAAGCTTATCAAATCATGGCTAGATTGTAGACAGCGCTACCCGCAAAGGAACAAATTTCCATATTGTTTCTGTATTTTGTCTTAATAATGCTCACTGACGAAAAAGAAATACTCTTCATTTAAGTTGTCTTTGTATTGATATCTCACAGACACCATCAGAATTGCTAAGTTGGCAATGTTCGTGCTTTCGTCCAGCTAGTAACGAAATATACTTTTCACATGTATCTAACACCTTCACTCGCTCAGACGATGGCAAAACGCATTATAATTGTACAACGAAAATCACATGTTCTGCATCTTATGACAATCAGTAAATTATAATGTGCATCTTTCTCACTTTTCGTCAAAAAGAAACAAAAGAAACGCATGTCGTCAACACACAAATGTCGTCGACTGGGCCAGCTTTTAGTACCGATCTCAGCTGGTTACTATTTTTAACTTTCCCAGTGAACCAATGATTCGCTTCTCCTTAAAAATAAATACTCCTTGGGCTATACAGCTGCAGGCTCAATTTATTTTAAAATTAAATTACCATAAAAACAGTGCGGATATCATGTTTTGAGAAAAGGATCATCTTGTTTTTTAAAAGTTCTAAACAATCCTCATAGGAGAAAATATTTAACTTTTTTCTTACTTTTCTTCAACTCACGTTGCGGACCGGCAAAGAAGGGCTCGCGGACCGGCAGTCTCCTAGGTCCGATAGGTCAGTGCTTCCCAAAGAAGGGCTCGCGGACCAGCACCTGTCCGCTGGCCACCACTTTGGGAAGCACTGACCTATCGGACCTAGGAGACTGCCTGTAGTTAATTTAATGTCAAAAAATCTATCAATTTACTGCCAGTATAGTACCATGCTGTGTTTGGCAGGGAGGTCTTGAGCCCGAGGATTAAGGCCGCCTGGCTAGTGCAGTCGCCGTGAACTGTGCAGGTTAGTTTTCTTTCTGCCCTCAACAGAAAAAAACTCCACACCTTACCGAGGATTCAAACATGAGTCTCCCAAAGGAGAATCTGGCTTTCTAGCCACTCAGCCAGCCACTCCTCCAGTTAATTTATTAATGACATCAATATTCAGGTCTAGAGAAAATACAAGCTCCTCTACCAGTCCATGATGGAGACAGAGGTCCTACTTGCAGCTATTCCATGTGAATTGACCTACAATAACAGGATCTGACTTTGCAATGACCCCCTTAGATCATGGCATGCTTTATCAGTTTCTTCTCTGGCGCTGACCATGGAATGAATGATGCACTTCAGTGTTGGATGACATGGACTTCAGTGCTGAATGACATGTACTTCAGTGTTGGATGATATGAACTTCAGTGCTGAATGATATGTACTTTAGTGTTGGATGACATGAACTTCAGTGCTGGATGACATGTACTTCAGTGCTGAATGATATGTACTTCAGTGCTGAATGATATGTACTTCAGTGTTGAATGACATGTACTTCAGTGTTGAATGATATGTACTTCAGTGTTGAATGACATGTACTTCAGTGTTGGATGACATGAACTTCAGCGTTGGATGACATAAACTTCAGTGTTGAATGACATGTACTTTAGTGTTGGATGACATGAACTTCAGTGCTGGATGACATGTACTTCAGTGCTGAATGATATGTACTTCAGTGTTGAATGATATGTACTTCAGTGTTGAATTACGTGTACTTCAGTGTTGGATGACATGAACTTCAGCGTTGGATGACATGAACTTCAGTGCTGAATGACATGTACTTCAGTGCTGCATGACATGTACTTCAGTGCTGAATGATATGTACTTTAGTGTTGGATTATATGTACTTCAGTGCTGAATGATATGTACTTCAGTGTTGGATGATATGAACTTCAGTGCTGAATGATATGTACTTAGTGTTTAATGACATGACTTCAGTGCTGGATGACATGTACTTCAGTGCTGAATGATATAAACTTCAGTGGTGAATGATATGTACTCCAGTGTTGAATGACATGAACTTCAGTGCTGGAATGACATGAACTTCAGTGCTGAATGACATGTACTTCAGTGCTGAATGATATGTACTTCAGTGTTGGATGACATGAACTTCAGTGCTGAATGATATGTACTTCAGTGTTGGATGATATGTACTTCAGTGTTGAATGACATGTACTTCAGTGTTGGATGACATGGACTTCAGTGCTGATGACATGTACTTCAGTGTTGGATGATATGAACTTCAGTGCTGAATGATATGTACTTTAGTGTTGGATGACATGAACTTCAGTGCTGGATGACATGTACTTCAGTGCTGAATGATATGTACTTCAGTGCTGATGACTGTACTTCAGTGTTGAATGACATGTACTTCAGTGTTGAATGATATGTACTTCAGTGTTGAATGACATGTACTTCAGTGTTGGATGACATGAACTTCAGCGTTGGATGACATGAACTTCAGCGTTGGATGACATGAACTTCAGTGTTGAATGACATGTACTTTAGTGTTGGATGACATGAACTTCAGTGTTGGATGACATGTACTTCAGTGCTGAATGATATGTACTTCAGTGTTGAATGATATGTACTTCAGTGTTGAATGACGTGTACTTCAGTGTTGGATGACATGAACTTCAGCGTTGAATGACATGAACTTCAGTGCTGAATGACATGTACTTCAGTGCTGCATGACATGTACTTCAGTGCTGAATGATATGTACTTTAGTGTTGGATGACATGAACTTCAGTGCTGGATGACATGTACTTCAGTGCTGAATGATATGTACTTCAGTGCTGAATGATATGTACTTCAGTGTTGAATGACATGTACTTCAGTGTTGAATGATATGTACTTCAGTGTTGAATGACGTGTACTTCAGTGTTGGATGACATGAACTTCAGCGTTGGATGACATGTACTTTAGTGTTGGATGACATGAACTTCAGTGCTGGATGACATGTACTTCAGTGCTGAATGATATGTACTTCAGTGTTGAATGATATGTACTTCAGTGTTGAATTATGTGTACTTCAGTGTTGGATGACATGAACTTCAGCGTTGGATGACATGAACTTCAGTGCTGAATGACATGTACTTCAGTGCTGCATGACATGTACTTCAGTGCTGAATGATATGTACTTAAGTGTTGGATGATATGAACTTCAGTGCTGAATGATATGTACTTTAGTGTTGGATTATATGTACTTCAGTGCTGAATGATATGTACTTCAGTGTTGGATGATATGAACTTCAGTGCTGAATTATATGTACTTTAGTGTTTAATGACATGAACTTAAGTGCTGGATGACATGTACTTCAGTGCTGAATGATATAAACTTCAGTGTTGAATGATATGTACTTCAGTGTTGAATGACATGAACTTCAGTGCTGGATGACATGAACTTCAGTGCTGAATGACATGAACTTCAGTGCTGAATGACATGTACTTCAGTGCTGAATGATATGTACTTCAGTGTTGGATGACATGAACTTCAGTGCTGAATGATATGTACTTCAGTGTTGGATGATATGTACTTCAGTGTTGAATGACATGTACTTCAGTGTTGGATGACATGGACTTCAGTGCTGAATGACATGTACTTCAGTGTTGGATGATATGAACTTCAGTGCTGAATGATATGTACTTTAGTGTTGGATGACATGAACTTCAGTGCTGGATGACATGTACTTCAGTGCTGAATGATATGTACTTCAGTGCTGAATGACATGTACTTCAGTGTTGAATGACATGTACTTCAGTGTTGAATGACATGTACTTCGGTGTTGAATGACATGTACTTCAGCGTTGGATGACATGAACTTCAGCGTTGGATGACATGAACTTCAGTGTTGAATGACATGTACTTTAGTGTTGGATGACATGAACTTCAGTGTTGGATGACATGTACTTCAGTGCTGAATGATATGTACTTCAGTGTTGAATGATATGTACTTCAGTGTTGAATGACGTGTACTTCAGTGTTGGATGACATGAACTTCAGCGTTGAATAACATGAACTTCAGTGCTGAATGACATGTACTTCAGTGCTGCATGACATGTACTTCAGTGCTGAATGATATGTACTTAAGTGTTGGATGATATGAACTTCAGTGCTGAATGATATGTACTTTAGTGTTTAATGACATGAACTTCAGTGCTGGATGACATGTACTTCAGTGCTGAATGATATGAACTTCAGTGTTGAATGATATGAACTTCAGTGCTGAATGACATGTACTTCAGCGTTGGATGACATGAACTTCAGCGTTGGATGACATGAACTTCAGTGCTGAATGACATGTACTTCAGTGCTGAATGATATGTACTTCAGTGTTGGATGACATGAACTTCAGTGCTGAATGACATGTACTTCAGTGCTGAATGATATGTACTTCAGTGTTGGATGATATGTACTTCAGTGTTGAATGACATGTACTTCAGTGCTGAATGATATGGACTTCAGTGTTGAATGACATGTACTTCAGTGCTGAATTATATGTACTTCAGTGTTGGATGATATGTACTTCAGTGTTGAATGACATGTACTTCAGTGCTGAATGACATGAACTTCAGTGCTGAATGACATGAACTTCAGTGCTGAATGACATGAATTTCAGTGCTGAATGACATGAACTTCAGTTGGATGGCATGTACTTCAGTGTTGGATGACATGTACGTCAGTGTTGGATGACATGTACGTCAGTGTTGGATGACATGTACGTCAGTGTTGAATGACATGTACTTCAGGGTTGGATGACATGTACTTCAGTGTTGGATGGCATGTACTTCAGTGTTGAATGACATGTACTTCAATGCTGAAATGAGAGACTTACATGTTCTTACCTTTGAAGCTAAATGAAAGATGTTATATTTCTTCACCAGCTGTGACTCATGAGACTGAAGAAACTTGAGCAGGTGTATCAATGCTTAATTCATATATGAAACAACAGTGAACATTACAAATGTGCCTCAATTTAGTAAAGTAGCACTATTCAATCATCATCATCTTCTACTTTTGCCTCAAAGCATCATGGGGAGCAATAATTGGTGCTCTAGCGCCCGAGGGTTGCATTGGATAGTGTCATTCTGTGTGATTGTATATTGTCTTTGATGTGGTCAATCCATTCTCTTCTTGGGCATCCTCTTAGTCTCGTGGCAGATGATCTTTGATGTAGGGGCAGTGATGGTAGTTGATGGTGTTGCATTCTAACGAGATGGCCAAACCACTTGATCATCTGTCCTTTCAATAAATGTGCACAAGGTGTTGATCCCACTGTCTGTCTGATAACATTTCTTACTCGGTCTCAGATTTTCAGTTGGCAGCTCTCCTCGGCATCTCATCTCACAGGTGTTGATTTGCGAAATTTTGTGATTTGGATAAAGTCCAAGTTTGAGATTGGTAGCATAGGGTTGGTGTGAATATGCTGTTTATTATGCATTGTTTTGCGGACATGGGTATATTTGGATGTTTCAGTATGTATGGTAGTTGGCATGTAAGTGCACTTGCTTTTTGACATCTGATTTCGATTTCTCTGTCCCATCTGCCATCTTCTGTGATCATACTTCCAAGATATTTGAATTCTTTTGTCTTGTTTCAGAGATGTGCTATTTATCTGTATACTTAGTGGACTAGGAGAACTGCTAACTTGCATTACTTCAGTTTTGGCTGTATTTATACTAATATTTTATTTGCTGCATGCTGAACACAGATTATTAACATGATTTTGTAGTCTGCCCTTGTCGCTATATAACAGGCAAATAGAGGTTCATTTATTTCCTGTGGATCAGTTGTTTCATCTGAAGTAAAGAGTTCTAAATTTTATGAATCTGTTCTGTCAAGGCTTGCTTCTTTGGATATTCTGTCCATGTAGATATTAATACAGCAGAGGAGAGAGCACACATCCCTGTCTCACTCCTGTATTGACTGTGAACATATCTGATATACCTTCTTGTGTTCTTACTACACTTCGGCTCGAGTGGTACATGGCTATGATGTTTTCTAGCAATTGTCCTTGTATCCCATAGTCTTCAAGGCATGGTCCATAATTTGTATCTGTCTACTCTATCGAAAGCCTTTTCCTGATCTACAAACACAATATTCTGCTGGTCACTATATTTGATGGCTTTTTTCACATATTTGATGAAGTGTAAATAGTGCACCAGTGCAACTTTTACCTTTCCGAAAACCAAACTGTACTTTGCTTAACTATTGTTCAACTATGGTTTAGTTCGTTGTTCTAATAGTTCAACAAAATACTCAACAAAAAACAGACCAAAAAATGCAAGCCTGTGAAAAATTATGAGACAAAGAACATCATGAGATCAAGTAATGGTTAGGCTGTGTGATATGAATGAAGTCCACGGGTGCAAACGGCACAAGCTGAGCAGTTACAGAGCCCAGACCAGGGAAATGACAAAGAAACAGTTTGAGCAAATAATACACATTGATAGCTTCATGGCCGAGTACTGGTTACTACACTGGCTTGCCAACAGATTCTGGATTTGATCCTCAATAATTGCAGGATTGTACCAACTAGTGCATTCTCACAAACTGGACATTAGAGACCTCTCTGAGATAGTACAGGTGGTTCAAATGGTTCTGACCTTATCAGTCTTCAAGCACTAACTACTTTTGTGCCAGTGTAGTAAACACTAACTACTTTTGTTCCTGAATAGTAAACACTAACTACTTTTGTTCCCGAGTAGTAAACACTTACTAGTTTTTTCCTGTGTAGTAAACACTTACTACTTTTGTGCCCGTGTAGTAAACACTTTCTACTTTTGTGCCTGTATAGTGAACACTTTCTACTTTTGTGCCTGTGTAGTAAACACCTATCACTTGTATCCCCCAGCAGGAAACAAAGTATCAATGAATAATACGTCAGCATAAATCACATTTATAGTGCTAAATAAAGTACTTTGAGGAAGAATGTGTAATGTTAATGCTGTTATTGATCAGCGTTTTGTTAAGCTCGTCTCAACAGTGATTTGAGTACCAGAGGTTGGTAGATTTTTTAGTGGCACTTCCTCGGGATTCATCTTGCTAATATGTGAAAACTGAAGAAAATGTTTATCCAACTATTGTTTTGTTTTGCTTTTTTAAAAACTTTTTCTGTGTTTATAAATGGGGTAACTACAAAAATGTAGAAGTTAGACTGTGCTGCAAATAAAAATATTCATCAAAGGATTTTCAAGTTGGAAATGTGTTTCCAGATTTCTAAATTATTTTTAGCATGCAGTTATTTTTTCAAGAAATGCTAAGCATTCAATATTTCACAACAGTAAAAAGATCTGTAATGTCTATCTTTTGCCTTTTAATAGTTTAAATAATAGATTATAGTGTACAAACCCTTGGGAGTAATACAGATCAGCATGGCTGAATAGATAAGAATACGTGTTTTAAAACATCTGATGTGCTGATGCCGAGGTAAGGGGTTCAACCCCTACACAGGACAGTTGGACTAAAATGTTGACCTCTCGTCTTTGACTTGGGTGTGTAAATTACAAGCATCTCTGAAGTCACAGTGGGTTCGCCTGCTGGTGAGGGACTCTGTTAATAGGCAAAGCTAATCCACACGCAAAATTCAGTCCAGTGCTACTAGAAGTAGTGTGTATGGACTACGCTTGAGTTCAAAGCAAGCGAGTGCACACACAAAAATATTAAAGCGACTGTAAATTATACTTGTTGATTTTTTGTGTTTGATAAATAACAACGATAAACAAACATTACCTGTCCACAGATTCTTCCATGGGTATTGTATTCGAACCCGAAGCTTTTTCTGGTAGCACAGAACTCGGTGAATGATACCCAAACATCGACTGAAAATGCCAACATAATGTCAGTGAAAGCACACAGGACTCATAATTTGATATACTACATGAAAACCTAAAAATAAAAGCAAGATTTGGCTGTAAGCTCACAATTTCATATTCTTTATTTACATGCCCTTGCTACCAAATATTGTAAGTACAGTAACATCTATAAAATTGTAATCATATTCCAATATCTGAAGTTACTTCAGTAGCATATTTGATTACCTTTAAAGTATTTTATCACTCATAATATTATGTTTAAAATTAGCAATTAACTTTGAGTGAAACACAGACACACTTATGGCTAACAAACGAAAACAAATTAATTCTATCACAATGTGTTTAATCCGGTAGTTAATGTGTCTACACTGATAATATAGCAGAGACAATAGGTGTAATGTGGTAGTTAATGTGTGTACACTGATAATGAAATAGATAGGCCTACAATAGGTGTAATGTGGAAGATTAATGTGTCTACACTGATAATGTAGTAGAGACAATAGGTTTAATGTGGTAATTAATGTGTCTACACTGATAATGAAATAGAGTAGAGACAATAGGTTTAATGTAGTAGTTAATGTTGAAGGAAGCGTTCAAAATATGGATCACAACCAAATCTGAACAAGACTATGTTACTTGTAGAATTGCATGACGAAATGCCAAATGAACAATTAGAACATCTAAAGATGAATCCTGGAGAATCTACGGTGAACAGATGGCGACCCTTAGCAAAGACTACCCAAGAGAATTTTATAAACGTGTCAATACAATGAGAAACAGAGATGCATGCTACAACCCAACCACCATCATAAACAGCAAAAGAGGTATACCGATATTTAATCCACAGCAAAGTCTAGCAAGGTGGGCAGAATACTTTCAAGAACTACTTAACCCCACAGATAACATAGAAAATCTCACTTTTGTGCCTATAAATCATGGACAACAAGAACCAAATTTTATACCTGCAGAATTCAAAACAGTTATACAGAAAAGTCCTAAAAACAAATCGCCGGGTCCAGATGGAATAACCACAGAAGCTGTTCAGGCCTGTGGGAAAACAGGAGTTAAATGGCTAACAAGACTTTTCAATTTAGCATGGGATGAAAGAAAGTCCCAGATGATTGGCAACAGGCAATAACAGTACCAATATGGAAGAAGAAAGGCAATATGAGAGAGTGTGAAACAGACAGAGGTATATCACTTCTGAGCCATATAGGGAAAATGTATGCAAAACTATTGGAACAAACAGCATAGACAGAATATCCAAAGAAGCACGTCTTGACAGAACAGATTCAGAAAATGTAGAACTCTTTACTCCAGATGAAACAACTGAGGCCACAGGGAATAAATGAACTTCTATTTGCAGACGATCAGTGCCTGTTTTACAGCGATGAGAGCAGACTACAACATCATATTAATAATCTGAGTTCAACCTGCAGCAGATACATATGAGTATAAACACAGCCAAAAAACGAAGTAATGCAAGTTAGCAGATCGCCGGGCCCATTAAGTATACAGATAAATAGCACAACTCTGAAACAAGTTAAAGAATTCAACTATCTTAGAAGTATGATCACAGATCAGAACAGAAATACCACAATCTATATTTATAAAACAAAGTGTATGTATGTAAATATGTATGTATGTAAATATGTATGTCCTTTATTTGTTCGCGAACGGCCATCCGATTGAGATGAAATTTTCTACACGCCTTCCTTTCATTCCAGAGCTGTCAACTGTCATAGTTTTTTTTCTTCTTCCTCCTCCTCCCTCCTCCCCCTCCCAAAATACGTACGTAAATATATGATGATGATGATGAAAGAATCCCCGAACCAAAACGCTAGGGAAAGGGAAGAAAATGACGTGACTACACAGAATCGTCACACGGCAATCATCATCATCAAGTGCCGTGCCGGCTGGCGTAGGCGTTCATGGCTCTCCGTAGATCTCAGTCTTTGGTTTTTTGGATCAACTCTGCTGCTGATATTCCTCCATGCCACGGCAATATCAATAACAATTCATCTTTTTATGTGTAGGGAAGTTATCTACAGTCGTGTAGAAGGGAAGAACTAGACGAGTATGAATTCGGAATGGCGAACTCTCTCTCCCTCTCTTCTCCTCCCTCTACCTCCTCCCTCCACCCTTCTCCTCTTCCTCCTCCCTCTCATCCCTCTCCCTCCTCCTTCTCCCTCTTCCTCTCCCCTCCTCCTCCATCCTCCTCCCTCCTACTCCCTCCGCCTCCTCCCTCATCTTCCCTCCTCCTCCCTCTCCCTCCTCATCCCTCCTCCTCCTGCCTCCCTCCTCCTCCTGCCTCCTTCTCCCTCATCATCCTCCCTCCTCCTTCTCCCTTCTTCTCCCTCTTCCCTCTTCCTCCTCCTACCTCCTCCCTCCTCCTCCCTCTACCTCCTCCTCCTCCCTCCACCCTCCTCCTCCCTTCTCCTCCTCTTCCTCCTCCCTTTCCTTCCTCCTCCTCCTCCCTCTACCTCCTCCTCCCCCTACCTCTTTCCTCCTCCCTCCTCCTCCTCTTCCACCTCCCTTTCCTTCCTCCCCTCCTCATTCTCCCTCCTTCCTCTCCTCCTCCTCCTCCCTTCTCCTCCTCCCCTCCCCCTTATCCCTCCTCCTCCTTCTTCCTCCCTCCTCCCCCTCCTCCTCCCTCTCCTCCTCATCCCTCCTCCTCCCTTCTCCTCCCTCTACCTCCTCCTCCCTTCACATTCCTCCTCCTCCCTCCTTCTCCCTCCTCCTCCTACTTCCTACATCCTCCTCCTCCTGCCTCTCCTCCTCCTCACTCCTCCTCCTCCCACTACCTCCTCCCTCCTCCTCCCTTCACATTCCTCCTCCTCTCTCTCCTCCTCCCTCCTCCTCCCTCCTCCTCCTTCTTCATCTCTCCTCCTCCTCCTCCCCTTCCTCCTCCTCCCTCTCCGCCTCCTCCCTCTACCTCCCTTCCATTCCTCCTCCTCACATCCTCCTCCTCCTCCCTCCTCCTCCTCTCTCCTCCTCCCTTCACATTCCTCCTCCTCCTCCCCCTCCTCCTCTTCCCTCCTCCTCCTCCCCTCCTTCTCCTCCTCCTCCCCCTCCTTCTCCCTCCTCCTTCTCCCTCTTCCTCCTCCCTCTTCCTCCCTCTTCCTCCTCCCTCCTCCTACTCTCTCCTCCTCCCTCTCCCTCCTCCTCCTTCTCCTGCTCCCTTCTCCTCCTGTGTTCTCCTCCTCCCTCCTTCTCCCTCCTCCTCCCTCTTCCTCCTCCCCCTCCTCCTCCACCCTACTCCTCCCTCCTCCTCCTAATCCCTCCTCCTCCCTCCTATTCCTCCCTACTCCTCCTATCTCCTCCCTCCTCTTCCCTCCTCCACCTCCCTCTTCCTCCTCCCCCCTCCATTTACCCAAGACAGACAGACAGTCAGACAGATAGTCGGGAACGGGATCTTATATGACTGCTTATATGATTTAAATGAGATGCTCTCCACCATGGGCTGGGCCGGGTCAGACAGACAGACAGATAGATAGATAGACAGACAGACAGAAGACAGACAGACAGTCGGGAACGGGAACTTATATGACTACTTATATGAATTAAATTAGATGCTCCCCATCAGGGTCTGGGCGAAGACGGGCCGGGTCAGACAGACAGACAGACAGATAGACAGACAGACAGACAGACATATAGTCGGTAACGGGAACGAGAACTTATATGACTACTTATATGAATTAAATGAGATGCTCCCCACCAGGGTCTGGGCGAAGCCGGGCCGGGTCAGCTAGTGTAATATAAAAGTAAATGGCATTTTCTTCAACAAGTGAATAGGTAAATTATCTCGTAATAATACATCGATGGAGATGCCTTGAGGATTAAAAGAATCACCAGTTAAGGTAGTTTAGCAAGATGAAAACATTCTGACCAAAAAAATATGTCATTGAAAAAGAAAAAAAGTTTGAGGGATACATAGAACCGTACTTTTATATGGATGTGAAGCTGGACAATGAGCAGTCAAGCTGAAAACATCTGATGGCTTTAGAAATGTGGTTTCTGAGGGAAATGCAAGAATACCAACCATGGGCAGCCAGAAAGACCAATGAACAGGTCCTTCAAGAAACAACGAAATCGTAAACTGATTTGAGACATTAGATGCAGACAGTCACATTTTTTTGGGCATGTTATGAGAAGAAATTAATTGGAGAAATTAGTGACAACTGGGAATATCGAAGGGACGACCAAGAGTGAGACTAGAAGAAATACCTGGATGGCTTGGCCCGGTAGCATGGTCGAGACAGAAACACAGAGCTGATCCATGACTTGGGGGTCGGTGAGATGCAAAACATGACCCCCACGCTTACCGGCATGGGCACATGATGGATGATGGATGATCACAGAAAGGCAGATTTTACAGAGAAATCAAAATCAGATGTCAAAAGCTAGTGCACTTACATATACCCATCACCTTACAAACATCCAAACATACCCATGTCCGCAAAACGACAGATAATAAACAGCATATTCCACTAACCCTATGCTACCAATCTCAAACCTGGGAAAAAATTTTTAAATCCCCAAAATCCCCAAAAAAAC
>JACEFZ010003687.1:0-18497 GCA_014155875.1 Cepaea nemoralis | reverse complement strand
GGGGTTTTTTATTTTTTAAAATGTCTTCTTAATTTTTCTTATTTTCAACGCATTAATCCGTGTGTTTTGTTCTTCTTGTACAACACGCGGGGGTTGATTTTCCCTGATAGAAGACAAAAAAACTAAATCTAAGAGGACACACTTTTTCTTCTTCTTGTGGTCTTTCCGCTGCATTCTGCCGATGGGTGCTGCCAATTTACTTGTGTTTGTCCATAAAGAATGATGATGACCATTTATTTCATCCAGTAGGGTTGACAGTATGGAGCCGTGAATTCTAAGATGGCTGGAAATGCCTATTTTGGCTCAAACTGTTCTTTGACAATGTGTGCAAAGAATGCTTGATGTTCCAGGAGGAGGATCTCCTGCCAGTTTACTATACAGTGTACTATACCGATGGTCCTCCAGCGATTATATAGTATACAGTATTTTCTCTCTTGGTTTCCCCTTGCCTCTATTCCCGTCCACCTTTTCAGAGGATACACTAGACAACAGACTAATTGAAAACATTTTAAAAACTAATTCTGTTCTGTCTGTTGATCATCGTGCCCCCCATTTCTTCTTCACTGCATTTGACGTATGTGATATATAATATGTGTACATTTATTTATAATGTTACTGTCCACACGTATGAAAATACCACTTTTAAATAATTCGTTCAACTCGGCCTAAAATAGACAACGTGACACGTCCTGGAAAGTAAAGGAAAGCCGACGTCATACTGACCAAATTATCCATATAATGTTTATAGTCTATAAATTATAGTGCAAAATGTTGCATCTAGGTGTCCCCCAAGGAGGAGATCTTTCACCAACACTTGTCCTGGCAGATATAAAGACATCATAGAACAATGTCCATGCCAAAGAACACATTTCCATCTGTGCAGGCGACTTAACCATGCGGGCTTCTGAAGAATATATCAAAACAGCTAACTGAGGGATGTTAGAGGCCTGGTCAAAAACATGGTTAGGGAATATCAGTAGGACAAAACAACATGCACGGTTTTCTTCCTCTAATTTAAATGACAGCAAAATAGGGTAAAGGAAAGAACAAATGCATCCATACTTCAAGATCTGAATACTGAAGTAGGTTGGCTACTTTTTTTTTTCTTTTTCGCAAATCCTTTACAGGACATCGCTGTCAACACCATCATTTTACCGCTGTCGTTGATTTCTTGGCAAGATTACGCTCAGTAGCTTGCCATTTCTGAGCGGCCGGCTCACTTATCCCGTAAGTTACCAACGCGGCGAGAATAGCTTCCAATTCTCGCGCGCTGCCTTACCCTACGTGGATAAACGGGATTAAGGAGAACGTCGTTTAACCCCTAGGCCAGGGAGAGCGGCGGTTGGCTACTAAAGACGATACAATAAAGAAGATTGAAATATTTTGGTTATTTAAAACGTCACGAAAGTTTGGAGAGAACAATAATGAAGGGGTATATGCCTGAGTCGAGAGGAAGAGGAAGGGCAAAGAGAAGATGGGTGCAGGATGTGGCGGCTGATCTCCAGATAGGTGTATCGGACGCTGGGCATCTTACTTATGACCGACAAGCTTTCCGGAAGGTTGTTATGGGAGCCTGGTTCTGCAAAGAACATGCTACTGAATGAATGAATGAATGAATGAATGAATGAATGAATATTGCTGAATTGAAAAATGGTTCGTCATGAATCAATCAGGTGCCGTTTCCACAATGAGAGTTGGATGAAACTGATCTCCAACACTGTCTCTCGCTTTGATTGTTCATTTTGCAGATTGCTGTTCGTCCATCTCTTAATGTCATGCTCCCACTTATATCGTGGTCAACCTCTTGCTTGCTTGCCTTTAACCTTACCCTCCAATATGGTTTTTATCAGAATGTAATGCAACCCCGCGGAAAAAGACCCTGCCATAATGGATAACATCCTTTGCAATGAAGTCGCCCGCCCTCCCATCCCAAGCCTTTTTAACCTCTATTGGGTTTAATCCCAGGGAACGGAGCAAACAGTCTACTTCAACAACGTCACGCGGGTCACCATCATCCTGTGCGCTGACATCGGCGTGGACCACAACGACAGGCTGGTATACGCCACCTACCAGTTTCTCATCATGTTTCTCATTCCGGTCATCATCATCTTCGTGTGCTACATCTTCGTCATCCACGCCTTGTGGATGTCATCCAAACATCTCATTGAGATGACGTCGTGTGAGAGGTAAGAGCTATATGGGACTCCTCTCTCTGTGTCTGTCGTTCTCTCTCTCTGTCGCTCTCTGTGTGTGTCTGTCTCTGTCTCTGTCTGTCTGTCTCTCTCTGTCTCTGTTTCTGTCTGTCTGTCTGTCTTCTGTCTGTCTTCTGTCTGTCTGTCTGTCTGTCTGTCTGTCTGTCTGTCTGTCTGTCTCTCTCTCTCTCTCTCTCTCTCTCTCTCTCTCTCTCTCTTCTCTCTCTCTCTCTCTGTCATGTTATTCATTTTCACAGCATTCATTTCACAATGTTTTTTTTTGCTGTTTAAATGTAACATGCACAACAGATAATTGATTTACGAAAGATGAGTGGTTGTAGGGGAGGAAAGTAAGACAGCCTGCGTGCCCAGTTTGTGACCAACCCCCCCCCTCTCTCTTTCTCTCCCTTTCTCTCTCTCTCACCCTCCCTCTCTCTCACCTTCTCTTTCTTTTTCTCTCTCTTCGCTTAATCCCCCACCCTTTTTTTTCTGTCTCACTCTCTCTCTCACCTTCACTCTCTATCTTTCTCGCTTTCTCTCTTTCTCTCTCTCTCTCTCGCTCTCTCTCACTACCAGAGTTATCCTTTATTCTTTATGAAAATGTTCATTTGTTCGACCTTAATGAAAGTAGACTAAACATTTAAATTAAGACATCTCTATACAAGGGTATACAGTGTTTAGAAGAGATCCCTGTAGGAAGCAAGAGACAGGTATAACAGTCTATGTTTCTAATTTACTACATTAAATTAGGCAAGATTTTGAAACTAGCGAAATAAAATGTAATTGATCGGAACTAAAACTTCAGAACGGCATACCCTTGATAATTGACTAGCTCTATCGAAATCCCAGCGCCGGACACGTCTGGTCGGAAAACGTCACTACCATGATGGATGTGGTGTTCACTACCGGGGAGGAAATCATATTCCTCGGAGACTTCAACATTGACACCAACAAATCCAACATATCACGGAGAAATATAATTGCATCATACAACTTCCAACAAATAGTAAAACAAGCTACTAGAATAACAAAATCATCTTCAACACTTATAGATCACATTTATGTAACTTGTTCAGACAATATAATAGAATGCACCGTACCCCAATTATGCAACGTGCGATCATTATCCAATATGCTGTACATGATCTAAAACAAAAGGAAATAAACCTCCCAAACATAAACACATAAGTGTAACATATAGAAGTTACAAAAATTTCAATCAAAACACATTTTTACAGGATTTGTTCAATTCACCACTAGACAATATTTAACAACTTCCAGACCCGGATGATGCTCTGAAATTCTAGATGAAAACTTTTATTGATGCATTTGATAGACATGTGCCAGTCAATGAAGTTCGAGTTAAACATCACGTCAAACCGCCTTGGATTACCCAGGAAATACTTGTAATTATGAGAGATGTGAAATTATCGACATATAAAAATGGTCTTCACAGTAGAGATACTACTCTAGAGAAATAACTTTTCCTTCTACTACAATTCCCGTTGAAAAGAGCGGCGTGTGTCAATTTAAGCAGGTTTTTATTGCACAATTTCAATTCTTTCAAATTTAATATCTGTCAGTGTGTTCAAAAATATGCTTTTGTTATTGAAGAATGTGTGAGCCATATTTGCCTCGCACCAATGTCGAACCATCACTGACAGATCGCACAGTGTATAGCACCACTTGCTGCCTCGTAAGCAGACTGGGGGAAGTCAAAGGCTTCTTTCACGACCAGCCAAAGGCCATAATACTTTACAACAGTCAATGGCATTTCGTGTGTCATTAACTAGCACATGAACTGAGCATTATGGGGTGACCCTTTGCCGTGAATTTTGAACCGCTACTAACGATTAACTAACTTGATGATGATTGTAACAAAACTCCCGGGGCTTGGACAGGTATGTTACTATAGTTAATATCCCCAGCCTTTGCTCCGACTACCCCAATAGGACTTTACATCTACAAGGCCCCACACAAGCCGGGACAGCTGACCTTTCCCTCCTCTCTTATGGATTCCTACCCACAGGGGGCTCGGACAAGACAACAGTCATACTAATACACAAAGCCATAGCTAACAAAGCAACATTTAATTTCTAAATACGTCAACTGTAACTTAGAGAAGAATGGCTGAAAGCCTGGATAGAAGACAATATGTACACGAGAAGATCTCCTGATGATCTGTCTACATCACAGAGCATGTGACTTAAGTTCGTGAGGCTGTCCCGTCGTAGTTAACGACTCACCCGAGAAACCTCCAGTGTAAAGGAACTCCAAGGCATAGACCCTTCCAAAGTCTTCTACTCCCACTGTGAACAAGATCTCGGGCTGGTCAGGCGTAGGACTAATGCCTGACAGACACTTCACCAACCATTGAGGATCATCCCTCGATGACTTACTAAATCCCAAGTTCCACTCCGCTGATGGCGTCTGGGTCGACCCTAGAATCCTAGATGTCCCCAACTGAAGAAAGGTCCTATAGCACAATACACTAATGTATAAGAGCCTGGTTGCTCTTCTGTCTCGCCAGTTCCTGGGAAACACTTATCAGCAACCTATAACTGGAGCACTGCCTCCATAGTACCACAATGCTTTAACGGTTCACCAAGTCTGTCCATCAACTCAGTTCGGTAGATATCACCTACCTGCACATACCCTTGATAATTGACTACCTCTATCGAAATCCCAGCGCCGGACACGTGAAATCTCTGCTGCCGGTCATATGACCCGGTTCAAGGCTTCAAAAAGATCACAACTGTTGATTCACCCTTGCGGTTCCGTGAACTTTAGACAATGTGTCCCATTACGACCCAGCCGGGCCGGAAGCTTAACAAACTGGCCATTGTCATGACTGGTAAACAATCGTTTCAACACCTGAACTTCATTGCCCGGAAAATCCCAAGGTTATAATTGATTGAGACATGTACCAGTACCTCACTGGCAGGAACCAATAGACGCTTTAGTCTCTGACCCTATCTGGATCGATTGACTAACTTCGTCGGACTCTTGGCGGTGGTCTTAGCCTAGACCTACCGGGCTAATCTCAACTCAATTGACTCTCCAGTATTGACGTTGGCAGATTCAGATGACTGCTCGCAGTAACGTCTCACACCTCATCTAGATTGGCACTGGAACGAGCAAGTCCCGTGGAGCTTATGGTTGAGCTCCTGAATCTCCATAGGATATACTATAACAGATCCTGAAACATGGAGAGGTTGGTGTGAGTACTCAACTACAACAAGGACTACACTGCATCTCCACATTAATACATGCCTCTCAGTAATATATATAATAAATATATGTAAGTGATCATCAACATCATGGATCTACTCTTAATTACAATGTATAGGCATGAGGCTGCAAGAGAACGCAATAATACACAAGTATATAGTCAAGTAACTCGTCTGGGCAACAGATAGCCCGATAGCACCAGAGTAGACTGTATGACTCTGTCAAAGTATCCTTCGCCTCGTGCTAATCCACTCCTGTTTCTTCAGCATCCATCAACCAGAAAATACACCTACTTCTCTTTCAGTGTAGTGGTTACATTATCTAGGAGGTGCCCAGCCGGACATCTCCTCCTCTACCTAACTCAACAATTAATCAATCCCTTCACCCATGGATCAACTAATTAAACCTAACTCATTAATGACTACACAACATTAATAAATTATCTACCTCACAATTCATTAACGTAGCATTAATAACTTATAAACTAGGAATTGTTAAACTTAATTAACAAACTCATAACACAGCAACAGCTTCTGTTCTGGGATCTCCGTCCCAGAACAACGTTAGACCTTTATTAATTGACCTTCATCCATGACGGTCAAGTCTGTGCAGGTCTAGCACAGATATGGTGGCCCTCCACCGAAAACACTTTCCCACAGCTACTGTGGGTCCAGCGCATCTTGGTCCGTGGCGAATTAGGCCACGTCATCCTTTTTAGAGAGGCTTCCAGCCCCTCATCTCCTAAATCTCCAGTCTCCCCAATTCTGTACCAATTACCACAGAGGATACTACTACTTCCTCACTGCAGTGAATAAGTTACTCCTATTATCAGAGTCAGGTTTCTTGAAGAGGAGAATAATAGAGACAGACTACATTCTGTTCATAGTTCGGATCTACATAGACGCAACGGCCTCGATTACAGAGCGCCGCATCGCTCTCGGTCGGGTATGTTAATTCAACCATAGGTTACGCACAATCGCGATTGGTCGGACATGTAACATAACGGTCGGTCGGACAGGCCTAATAACCAGTCGGTTGGCTAGACATACGCACGATTTGACACGCATGGTCACTCTGGCGGACGGGCATGTAAACAAGCAGTGACATCAGGCATCATGAATACTTTCTATCAACCGCTATCCGGTAAATATAAAACATTTCTGCCTAAGTGGAATAGCACTGGCATCTTCACACAGCAAATACTTACCTGCACATCCCAATGAAATAACACACCTTGTTCCCGGAATAATACCACCACTGATATAAGACATAAATTACCATCCTATTCTAGCCAAGCAAATGACACATCAATAATAATAACAAGCAATAACTTATCACTATTAAATGATTCTAGCATCACAATGTAACGAATATCAAACTTCCTGACAGCCCTGAGTATGTAATCACTAAACCAGATAGGTAACACATCTGCTACACAGTTGGTAAATTACCCGAACCTACTTACACATAGCAGTGATAATAACGTACATATCACTAACAATGCATATAATTTGTACTCTAACAGTAAATAATTCTATCAGATGTACTAACATCGGATTTACACAATTATCAGATGGAACACACGTACAGGCCTACTGTTTATACCCGCTCACAACAATTGGCGTTACCAGCCGCGTCTGACAAGCACATTACCTAGCCGATCAATAACAGCTAATTAAAAATGCAGACAGGCGACAGTCAATTTATGCGCTCCGAGGAGATAATTATTTCGGCCGGCGATTAAACGTCTTTAGACTGCGGGCGGTATATTTACGGACAACAGCTAATTCATAATGTAATTCAACATTACCTTGTGCACTTAGAGTCACAATCTTTCACTGCAGATGTCTACCCTGGCTGAGATAAACGACATCTCTTCCAACAGTGAATTTCTGTGGCCGCCTTTGACGATGTCCGACTGACGACTGAACTTGGATAGCTATGTGCGCTGCCACAAGGACTTCTCGGGCCCCGAGAGTCCCATGGATCAGGGACAACTCCAAAACCTCGTGAGTCCCGAGCAATTGTGAGTCCAACGTGCCAACAAACCACGTACGCACTGGGCCGGGGACATTCTAGCATATTCTAGAAGTCACCAGAATTGTGACGTCATGGACTATTTACCGGGGAATTCCCTAGTTATGATCACCCGATCAAGGGAGACTAACCCGGCTTATTCTGACCAAAGGGAAATAATCCAGAGTACAGACTGTATCTAGTCCCGTTTCGTCATAATGATGTCTTTTACAAGTTGAAGTGGCACATGCATTCTGCAAAGAACCTGCAACAAGGCAACCATGGCTGTACCTAATTGTTGGATCTGTGATTCAGGGTTGGTGCGACATAACTTAAACTGCAAATTCTTAAACCTTAAAATATCGGTGGGAAAAACCCTGTCCGCTGGCCGCATAAAGCCCTCGAAACCATTTGGTATGGCCCTGCCAGGGCAATCTTGGGCTGGACTCTACATCTAATCAATTTTGGAGATGTTTTGTGTCGCAGCAACATACATTTACATGAAGTGAATCGCAATAACGTGCATGAGAGACAAACAATGAACGCCCAATACGGGATATTCCGGATACAAACGACTCTCTGCTCGGAACAACTTACTGCTGCAAACAGTTCCTTTCAAATATTTCCATCCCAGAGAGTAGACTGCGCTCCAGGCTGAGCGATGCAAAGGGAGTCTCTGTGGCGAAGTGGTCAAGCCGTTTGACTTGTGATCCGAAGGTTGTGGGTTCGATTCCGGGCCGCACCCTTCGGTTTACGAGTTAAATGTTTCGGAGACTCCTGTGGGTCGTCGCTAAAAGCTACGGAGTTCGTGCTTTGTGCGACGCCTTCCGCGCTGCGGAAAGAGACCGAGCCATATGGGATAACACCCGGTGCGATGAAGTCGACCCTGTCGACTTTTAAGCGACTTTTTTTTTTAATCGTTTAAAAGCAGTAGTAGTAACAACATCATTATGGCCAGCTCACATCACACGCCCCACCATGAAGAAGCAGTTCCAGTCATCATAAGATTATGGTTGAGTTGAATAAATTTGTATCTAAATACAGCAACAGGCTAATTTTTAAGTTGATGATTTTGAATGGAATGGAACCAGAAGAAAATGCCGACCATGTAAACGATGGACAGAGGGAATAACAAGGTTCATGGGAATCTCGATACATGAAGCCCATAAACGGGCAATCTCTCAATGGTTATGCTTCACCTCGACACCGCAAGGTACAAGAAGGAACAAGATGAGATGAGATGAGATGATCTTTAATGGCCGCGAAAGATGCTATAAATATTTAAAAAATGACTCTTGACTGAAACAGCTTCCCACCCCTGCCAATAAACATACAAATCATATTCGCAATGTTTATTATTAAATCAGTTACGTATCTGTCATTTCACTGATTCAACAACAGCGGCTACACAACAGTATCCACACAAGACGAGTCAGTTCTCAGTTTCCCTCACACCGGAATCTGCAGGCCTCATTCTCCCTGCCCACAGCGCCAGTCGCAGATCCGATCCCGGCGGAGCATGCTGAAGCGGGCCACCCGAGAACACAGCGTGGAGGTGCTCCGCGCCAGGAAACAGGTAATGTTTGTGTTCAGTAACTCCGTACCTATATATTTAGTTGCAGCTATTGGTGCATTTTCTGTTTCGATGCAAATGTTTACGACATTTCTATTTAGTGGTGGAGTGTCTAGGTACCCGCTTGCTGGCACGTGCTCATGGATTGAAAGCATTTTAAAACCGGCTTGGGGTCACATGTCATTCCAGCCTAAAATATGTACTGTTGACTGTCTTAGAAAGTACAGGAAACACAGAGTGCCGATTTTTTTTTTTTTTAAATTGCATTTCCCTTACGTAACACCAGCATTATTCAGCTGCTGTTTATGTTCTTGGCAAGATTACGCTCAATAGTTTGTTATTGCTTTCTGAACGACCGGCTCACATACCCTGTAAGTAACCAACGCGACGCGATCCGCTGCCGAACCTCGCGCAGCTGTGTTCCTCACGTTTATATACATAGTTACTGAGAAAGTCGTTAACACTTCGCCAGGGAGACCGGCGAGTGCCGATTAGTCTTTGCAAATATGGGTCTAGCAACACTGCCTAATGTAAGAGGTTCCTTGTCTTTACTTACTACATTCGCTATGTGAGACGGGGTAGCGCAGTGACTAGCGGGCTGCTCTGCCTTCTCGGTGGTCGTGTGTTCGGTTCCATAACGAGGCGGTGATTTTAATTTAATAAATTGACCTACACTTCTAGGTCTGGCTAAAATGAGTACCTGGAAATGTTGTGGGAAGTAAAAGCGGCCGATGTGACAATGACCTCAATACCCATAATGAGCCGACCGGTCTATAAAATATGAGGGCTAACACAGCCCACTATTTGTTTTTTTGTTTTTTGTGTGTTCGAAAAAATGGCGACTGGCTTTGTCGGATAACGGACTAGTTTGCCTTATGCAGTAATGTGTGGTTGCTGGTTTTCTAGTGACTGACGCTTCTATCGACGATGAACTGTATTTTCGTGGGGAACTTTTGTGTTGACATACTGGCGGCGGCATTATGCACAGTGTAATATGCGGGCTGTTGGCTTGCCGAGACTCCTGTCTGTTTCCACATTTCACATTGGGCAGTGAGGAGCATGTTGTGTGATATTCACTGGCACAGGAACGGAGCATAATGGGATCGAGCCGTTGCTGTGAAGTTGGAGCCGCGACTAACGAACAGTCTACCAAATACCCCTCAAGATGTGCACATGAGTCCGTTACTATCACATGATGTCTGTTATTTGTATTGAGTATACGGTGCCAGTCTTATATTGTTGAGAGTAATCGGCACTCGGTGGATTATGTGGTAATTATCGTACCGATCACCTTTACTTCGAGGTAAAACTGTGTATGACAATGGATCGACCTTGGTAAGCAGGTAAATGGGAGGGGGGGGGGGGGTGATGCCATCCTAGAATATGATTCGAACATATGACTATAACCAGACAGGGTACTGCTGTCCCCCTCTTCTGTGTACGTCAAGTATTAAGTATAGGACTCTTTTACATGGCTGAACTGATTCAGTGCCCGACAAAAAGTAAGTTTGGACCACACATGGTTCGCAATCAAATCTACAAGTATCATAATGTAAATGTCCGTTGGCTTAGCATTGAAAGTGCTGAAAATATCACGGACCAAAACAGATAACATGACCCCCGTAAAGCGATATATCCTCCATCAGTCCAAATGGAAGGTTATGTGTGGCGATATATTTTCCTTTGGCAATGGATTAGTTAAAGTGCATTGAGCATATGGTATTAGACACGTGGTTTTATAGACCAATCGACGTTCGTTGGGTCATGTGCTTAGCTTTCAACCAGCCGCATTTGCTTCCCAAGACGTTTCTGGGTACCCACTTTAGGTTGGGTCGACTTGGGATCCCTAGTCTGTCTGTGTGACATCTACTGTCTATAGTACAGAGTGTATTTTTAATGACTGTGGGGGTTTTGAAAATAATTCCGTTCCACGTTTTATATTTACCTTATATGTTGCGTGAATTCACATAGGGTGAATACAAAACTTGGAACGGCAATATTTTCAAAAAACTATACAGTCAGTAATAATACACCCTATACCTTGCGCTGTAGGGCGGGATGGGGGGAGGGGAGGAGGAGGCGGGGGTGCAGGAGGTTAGGGTTTTTATTTTTTCCCAGGACAGAAAAACAATCCACACCTTACCGAGGATTCGAACCCGGGTCTTCAGATGGAAAACTCGGCATTCTTAGCCACTCGGCCAGCCGGTCCTTTATTCTTAAAACATCAGAGTCTGCCTCGATACAAATCAAGCTCATGACCACCTGGTCGGCAGGCGAGGTGTCTATCCACTACGTTACTGCATCTCGCCCATCTATGTGCTGCCTGCTATTATCCACTGAACAGAAAGAATCGCATCACGACACATCACATTATCTGCGACATAAGTTTTCCTTTCGAATACTCAAGCCAACGAGATGGCATGGCATCATTAGTAGACAGAAGCTCACAATTACCACACATTGACTCCTAGGGGCTTCACATGTATTAGAAGCCATATCGGACACAGAACGGTCAGACTTGGGGTAATGAAGATGTCACCTCTTGCCTGCAGGAGTATGTCACATGGCATCCTGGAGAATCCCCTTAAGTCGTGTCATCAAAATTAGGAATGACATTTTCTCTGTAGTCGGTAAAGTGGACACCCGAAATTCAATATCTGTTCACAAGGGCAGCTAGGATTCTTCTTATGTATAACTTTCACAGTTTGAAGAGGACATCTATTTTTGAATTATTTGAGCTGTTTCGTGTGGCTTGTTATTGTTACATTTTAATATTGTTATCAGCATGTACAATGTCGGCTGGAGTTGGCGTTCAGGTATTTCCACAAATCTGGGATATATGGGCGTGAGAGAGAGATAGAGAGAGAGACTGAGGGATTCAGTAAGATAGAGAGAGAGAGAGAAAGTGAAGGAGATGGAGAGAGAGACTGAGGGATTCAGTGAGATAGATAGAGAGAGAGAGAGAGAGAGAGAGAGAGAGAGAGAGAGAGAGAGAGAGTGAAGGAGATGGAGAGAGAGGCTCGGGGGTTAAGTGAGAGAGAGATAGAGAGAGATAGAGATAGAGAGAGATGAAGAGAGATAGAGAGTGACTCCGTGACTGAGTGAGGGAGATGGAGAAAGATTGAGAATGTGAGAGAGTGAGAGAGATGGAGATTGGGAATGAGAATGAGTCTCAGGGATTGCGTGAAATAGATGGAAAGAGAGTAAGAAGGAGATTCAGGGAGTATAGAGATATTGAGAGAGTGAGAGAGAATGAGAAAGATGGCGACAGTAATGGAGAAAGTGAGAGAGATACTCAGGGAGATAGTGATAAAGAGACCCAGGAAGAGAGTGAGGGATTCAGGGAAAGAGAGAGAGACATGGAGAGAGATGGAGAGAGGGTGAGAGAGACACAGAGTGATGGAGTGAGAGTGAGAGAGATGGAGAGAAAGTGAGAGATTGAGAGAACGAACAAAAGAACAAACGGTCTTTATTTTTAAAGGGTAACAAATTGGGCACGCAGGCCCGTCTTACATTCGACCCTTCTGATGACTCATCTGTCATTCATGAATTGTGCTTGTTACATTCACATAGGAAAAAACAAAACGTTGTCAAATGGATTTTGTAAGCATAAACAATGCATATTTCCATGTTATGAGACAGGCAGACAGACGTACACAAGCACAGACATGGAAAGAGAGAGTATGCATGTATGCATGAGTAAATGTTTGGTAGTACGTTTGTGATTGTAAGTGGTTATATGTGTATGCGAAGGAATGTGTATTTGTGTGTTATTGTGTATGTGCATAAATATGAGAGTTTGTGTAAATGGTGTGTGTGTGTGCCTGTGCGTGCGTGCGTGTATGTGTGTAGGTTTATGCATATGTGCGTTTCTGTGTGTGTATGTGTGTCTGCCCATGGTAATATGCGTTGTATATGTTGGCAATGTTTTTTTTATATATGAATGTAACATGCCCAATGGATAATTGATTTATGAAAGATGAGTGATTGGAAAGGCCTACATGCCTAATTTGTGACCCTTTGAAAATAAAGTTCGTTCATTCTGTCCTTAGTTGTAACTCACCTTATGATATTACTGTATTCCACCGTCACAGTCCGTGTATTACAATTTCTTTCGGTGTGCTTTTGCCCCTTTACCCGCTGGTATTTCCAGTTGTAACTATGTTTTCCAGCGCCTCTCTTTCCATCGCATGACCAAATAACGCTGTTTCTTTCTTTCGTATAATTTTATTTAATGAACTTCTTTTATTATCCTCTTTCATACAATCTTTGTTAGTTACTCTGGCAGTCCAAGATATTCGCAGCATTCTCCCAGGAACCACATCTCCGTTAATTCCAAGCTTTCCTATTTTGTTCATTTACGTTCAATGATTCACTGCCAAACTGCAAAAAAAATGTTCTATATACCATTTCAGCACTCTCTTACTTACATTCAAAAATAGTGACTTAATGCATAAGATATATTTTCACTTTCTGAATGCAGTTTTGCTTGACGCATTCTGCTCTTAATCTCTGACATGCATATTTTATTTACAAAGAAATATTTAACAAAAATATTCGCTACCTCAAAGACAAGACAGTGAGGGAAAATTATGAGAAAGAACAAACTGAAATCTTTGTACAATTACCAATAGAAAGACAAACAGTGGAAGAAGAATGGGAGATATTCAAATCAGGGGCTACGTGGTCTCGAAGTATGGTGTCCGCCTTCAGTGCTAGAGGTCCCGGGTTCAAGCCCCGGTGAGGACCGGGTTTTTTTTTTTTCCCTACGTAGAAATAAAATAAAAAAATGTCCCCTGGTCTCTGGGTAGTGAGATCGGACACCCGTGTGTATTGTTGCGCACGTAAAAATTCCCTTGGCAGTTGAGAATCGAGAAAGAGTAGCCTAACGGCGCTGCCCGGGCAACATTTCGAGTTAAAAATCTACCCAAAGTATTTCAGGATCCTGAACGGTGCTACGGAGTTCGTGCACAGAGCTGAGTTTCTCCAGACTCAGGTTTGAGTTAGGAGGAGAACGGAGCACTTATGGGTTACACCCGTGTGTCGTGATGTTGATCCATCTATAAATCAAACTAAATAATGCAAAAATAATATGTGGAATCACGAAAGAAAAAAAAAAACCGCAAAACACGGATTGTAAAAAAATATATCGAATATTTGGAACGCAGAAGTAAAGAAAGCTGTAAAAGACAAAAAGGAAAAATATAAAAAGTTGTTGAAGAGAAAACAGGAACGTGATTACATAGAATATATAATAGCGCGAAGACATGTGAATAGAATAGTAAAGAGAGAAAAACAAAAAGACTGGGAGGAGTATGGAGACACTCTAAACAAAAACTTCAAGGAGGCAACTAGAAACTTCTACAAAAAGATAAGTGCAATAAGAACCAAAGGAGAACCATTTGACCCAACTGAAATAATTAACAGCGAAAATGGAGAACTAATAAGTGAACAAAAACACATCCTAATAAGATGGAAACAGTACTTCGAACAACTTCTCAACATCCCATCAGATGTCACAGGAATTCAAGAAACCGACACATATGCCACCAAAGAACTAGATCCAGATATACTGAAAGAAAAAATTATAGAAGCCGTCAGATTAGTCAGATTGAACAAATCACCGGGACAAGATGAAATACCAAATGAAATAATTATAGCAGCAAGAGAAGTAGGAACACCATGGCTACACAGACTATTCAACCATGTTAGTTTGTTAATTAGTCGAGGATCCAATTTCACGGCAACGGGTCGTCCTCATTATGCTCCATTACTGTGCCAGTGAATATCACACAAAATGCTCCCCACTGTCCAATGTGAAAAGTGGAACACACAGGAGTCTCGGCAAGCCAAAAGCCCGCACAGGTACACTGTGCATATTGCCGCCAGAATGCTAACACAAAATGCATCCACGAAAACCACAGTTCATCATCGATGGGCTCGGCAGCCACCAGAAAGACCTCATTGACCCGGGCTTTCTCACATGGCTCGGTCTTTGTCCGCAGGGCGACCCGCCGAAAGCGTCGCACAAGGAACGGACAGACGGACACATAATCAGATTTCTACTGGTGTCATTAGTATAGGGATTCTTCGCTGGCTGTTGAAGATGAAGACACAGCACGTTTAGGAATCTTCCGAGTCCCGAGTCCTGTGATGTGGGTTCTAAACTCAATTCAACTCAACTCAACTCAGCTTAGTCAACTCAATACAGCTTAAATGAACACAACTCAACTCAACTCAACACAGCTCAACTCAATTCAGCTCAGCTCAACACAACACATCTAAGCTCAACACAACACAACTTCACTGAACTTAACTCAGCTAAACTCATTTCAAATCAGCTGCGCTGAGCTGAGCTGAGCTGAGCTCGGAGCAGCTCGGATTTTGTGTTGGACAGGACAACGTCACTAGAGAAGGCCAGGATCATCGAGCTGCTTTGCCGGAGACGTCCACCGAGTTCCATGTCTGGCAGTGATTATTGTTGTCTTAGTCTTCAATACTCTTAAATTATTCTCAAGTGGCTTGACCTGATCCCTTTAATCACGTCAGGTAAATTCAGCTAAGTGAAGAAACTTCAATCACCGGAGAGATTCTAGTTTCTTAATGCGAAGGGGATTTAGATAAAACGTTACATGCTTTTTAATTTGGCTAATGAATATATTCTGAAAAAGTAAAGAACAACTGTATCATCTTTCGATGTAGACACCTCTGTGTTCAATGCAAGCCTTCCGGCGCCAATAAAGTGCTTGGATTCCTGTAGGAAAAAAAAAAAATTATCTTTGTCGTATGTGTAACCACTCACGTACCACCTGTTGTACTTCTTCATCAGACCGAACAGTTTTGAAACTTCTACTCCACTCATACATTTAGTGGACTGACAGACATGCATTACCATACTGGACCTTCATTCGGCAATGAATTTCTAAAGGTTTCCCTCTTTCACTGATTTAAAAAAAAAACGGATAACAGAAAATTGCTCCTATTTTGTGTATGTCAAAAATTGGGGCGGCCATTTTTACACTGTCCTTTTGACGTCACCGTGTTCATCTGCTCCTTGATGTCACATGCTTAATACTCTTGACATCCTTAACAACAGTATTGACAGGTCACAAGACAACGGTATGGTTATTACAATTTTCTATCACACTTTTACAGTTTTGATTTGAAGACCTCTCAATGAAGAATTATGTTCGTTTGTTTAAATGTTTTTGCAGGCACAACGACCGCTTTTTAGGATTTGCCAATTTCTTGTACTTCGACAAAATGCAAACTGGGAGGTTATACTGCGTGTGCCATTTGTGAAAATGAATATTGTTGACTTATGTACAATGTAAACAATTTCTTGCAGGTCATCAAAATGCTAATCACCATCGTCTTGGTCTTTCTCATCTGCTGGGGTCCCAAGCTACTGTTTTCAATTTTCCAACGAATCGGGTTTAGCTGGATCTACAATCATTGGGCGTATACTTTGAAGGTACAGGCTGCCTTTTCACCATCTAATTTATTCGCAGCGCGCGCACAGCACGCACACACACAGCACGCACACACGCACTCACATACACATCTGCATTGCAACATACGCCTATGAGACCTGGACACTTACTAAACAAGTTGAACAGCGCATAAATGTATTTGAATATAAATTTTATAGACAGGTTGTGTCAGGTCTTAGTCAGATATGGACTGAGCTACCGTATAACAGTAGACGGTACTACCTGCTTTCTGTTAGCGCCGAACGTTGGGCGGCGCTTACCGAAACCCGACACCCCACATTGTGCCAACAGCTTCTGGCGGAAGAGCGCAATTGGGAGGGTACAAGCCTTACCCTGGTGTGAGGAAATGCAACATAAAGACAAAGTGTCATGGCAGGGCAGACCAGGCCCTAAGCCTTGGTTGGCAGCTGGTCTAGGATCGAAGCTCCGACAGGCGGACAATTAGAGCATTGCTTTGCTGATCCGGCAGCTTCTGCAGCTTGTCTTGTTCCAGATGTATAGGTGTCAACTTTCCTCTTGAGTGAACTAGGCAGGCCGAGAGAGGGATCATGCTGCAAGGGCAACACATGATCTCTATATTTTAACCCAGGCTTTGTGCTATGGAGAGGCAATAACTCCATCCCTTACAAACTATCGTCTGTCAAGACGGCTAGGTGCCAATGAGACAGGTTCTAAGAATATCTTGGATAAAGTAAAGAACAAATGCACCCATACATCAAGAGCTGAATATTGAAGAAGGTTGTTGGCTATTAAAGACGATGAATGAAAGAAAATTGAAATAGTTTGGTCCCTGAAACGTTATAAAAGCTTTAGAGAACAATACTTAAGAGGTGTATGCCTTCGGAAGAAAGGAAGAGGAAGGCAAAAGAGAAGAAGGGTGCAGGGTTTCGCATTATCTCCCCAGGATGTATCGGCGCGGGAAAATCTGCTTTGATGAGAACGAGAAGATTCCGGAATTTGGGGCGAAGGTTGCAAAGGATACTTTTGAAATTATATATATATATATTATTATATATAAAATATATATATATATATATATATATATATATATATATATATATATATTTATATACTAGCTGACCCTGCCCCTTCGCCCAGTCACTGGTGGGGAGCATCTCATTTAATTCATATAAGAGTCATTAAAAATTCTCGTTCCCGTTACCGACTGTCTGTCTGTCTGTCTGTCTGTCTGTCTGTCTGTCTGTCTGTCTGACCCGGCCGGCATTGCCCAGCTCCTGTGTGGAGCATCTCATTTAATTCAGTATAAGTAGTCATATAAGTTCCGTTCCCGTTACCGACTATCTGTCTGGTCCTGTCTGTCTGTCTGTCCTGGTCGCTGTCTGTCTATCTGTCTGCCTGACCCTGTCCGGCTTCGCCCAGTCCCTGGTGGGGAGCATCTCATTTATTCATATAAATAGTCATTAGTTCTCATTAATTCATACAACAAAAAAGTAACTTAAAAAGAATGTCCTTCCACACACCATCCATTATTTTAATGAAAAACGCTTGCTAATCCCTGCAGATACAGTAATTCTTAAGCAAATAAAGATGAGTTAAATGTTATGCATTGTGCATTATTTTTATGAAAACTTTAAAAAGCCTTTCAGTTTGATCATTTTTTATTATAACTCAAAGCCGGTACATAACTATGGACACAGAGTTTATAAATCTTTGAAACGATGCACAATATGACTATAGTTTTACAAAAAGTTATGCCCCTTGAAATAACTTTTTCGGAGTTTGGTCCCCTGAAATATATAAAAAATAAGAAAAAATTTAAATAATATGAGTAAGCAGGCGATTCACACTAAAAAAAATATCACAGTTGACAGCTCTGGAATGAAGAAAGCTGTAGAAATTTCATCCATCGGATGGCCGTTCGCGAACACCAAAGGACATACGGACAGAAAAAAACAAGACCAAAAACGAAATTCCTATTTTTAATAATTTTTTTTCCCAAAGGGGGGGGGTAAAAAATGTTTTTATTTTTTT